>OY978526.1:125000-572500 GCA_963854835.1 Megamerina dolium
GAATAAAATACATACATACATTCATATGTGACACTTATAAGCCCCAAAGGGCTCTTTGGCCGAGCTTTTCGAGTCCTTAACTATTGTGCGTGTTAAATTTTGGACAGTAATAGAACGGACCTACTTCTCTGTGACATCACTTTTTCTGAGCTTTGTCACAGAGTTCTTTTAAAAGCTTTTTCATGGAAAATTGTCACTGCCGGAAGAAATGCTAATTGCTTGCCGACAGGCGAATAAAATATGTTTGTTAGAATAAAGCCTCAAATCAGGGAAAATTTTTAAAATATACGTATACGCCCAATATAAATACAATATTATGAATAAAAATTTAAAGAACAACTAACTGCATTAGGAAAGAGCCTTAAACATTTTTACGAACTAAAGATACCAATATAACTATTAGAACTTACATAGCTCTATATAATGGAGAATTCTATAGAATTCTGGGCTCTAATAGGCATATTAAAACTAAATAATTACAAAAGAGCAGGATGGTCCACTCCTACCTACTTACTTATGTGGTCATTACGACCGAAAATCGATTTAGGCCGAATTTAGCATATTAGAAGTTCCAAGTGGCTCTTCTGACCTCGTCATGGCCGTGTGGTGGAACATCTACACTATTATCCATTAATGGTGAGTTCAGGTAGCCTCCGCAATTTGGGGAATTATTAGTAGCGTCGCTATTCAGTAACTTGGGGAAGTGTTCTTTCCATAAACTTAGTACCATCTGGACACCAGAGGGTACCAGATTCTTTGTAATCGAATATGCATTTGCGTTTTTTATATATGGTTCTTTTCTTTTTTAGAGTTTTCGGTTTTCGTCGCGCAATGCCATTCACTGGAAATTTGATTAATATTACCACCAAAATTTGCGTTTGCGTTTTCTCTATTTGGTTTTTTTCTTTTTTAGAGTTTTCGGTTTTCGTCGCGCAATGCCAGTCACTGGACGTTTGATTAATATTACCACCGAAATTTATCAAGTAGCAGATGAAGGCTTATTGAAAACATTCTTCGTCTCACCATCATCGAATTTATGCTTCCATGGTAAATGTTCCTACTATTGCGACACCTCACATGCCATATGTGGTAACCCGGATATGTTGGAAGGTTCTTTTGCTGCATTTTTGCCATCTTACGAGCAGTCAGGACGAAAGGTATGTTTGTATATGTATGAGAGGGTAACGTAACGCAAGGTACTTCATATATTGTATATACAAACGTGTCCGGAAAAAATAAGAACAATGAGTGCAAACGATTTAAAAGTAGTATAAAAATTAGTGTTTAATTTTGTAAAGTTCCTTTTAGATATTATAATAGGTTATTACGTAATTTGGAAAAACTTTATATATAAAGGGTTTTCCATTAGGGACATAACAATTTTATCTATAATTAAAACACAGAAATACCCGTTTACAGCGGTCGATTCTTTGAACCCAATTTTCCACCACTCTAGCACAAATTTCGACCGGAACGTTGGCAATTTCACGTTGGATGTTGTCTTTGAGCTCGCCTAAAGTTGCTGGCTTGTTGGCATAGACTAATGATTTGATAAAACCCCATAAAAAGAAATCCAATGGTGTTAGATCTCATGAACGAGGCGGCCATTCGACCGTACCTTTTCTCAAGATAACACGTTCACCGAATTTGCCTTGCAATTAATCGATTGTGACGTGTGCTGTGTGGCTAGTGGCACCGTCTTGTTGAAACCACATATCGCTGATGTCAAGTTCATCCAATTCTGGCCACAAATAATCTTCCAACATAGCACGATAGCGCTCTCCATTGACGGTAATATGACGGTCGTTTTCATCCACGAAAAAATACGGCCCAATCACACCTCCGGCATGAAAACCGCACCAAACAGTAACTTTTTGCGGGTGCATCGGTGTATCCAGAAACACTTGTGGGTTTGTTGCTGACCAAGAACGCATATTTTGCTTATTGACAAAGCCATTGAGCCAAAAATTAGCTTCATCGCTGAAGATAATTTTTCGCTCTTAAAGTTGCGACCACCGATTCAGAATTTCGGTTAATTTTTAATAATTTTCAAACGTTGCTGGTTCGTGAACTTTACCATGGTGAAAATGTTGACTTTAACTAACGTTTTGACATTGGCAGTTGATTAAAAAAGTTTAAGGGTGCGTTCATATAAAGATACGAAATTGTTATGTCCCTAATGGAAAACCCTTTATACAAGACAAAAAAACACGGATTTTCACTTTGTTCCCCTTATGCAATACTACCATAGTCATACACACATTATGAGCACTAATTTCTGTATATTCCCAAGTTAATTAAAGTTAAAAGCTGAACAAAACAATTCTATGCTTGTAAATTAAATGACTGTTTTTAATGTGCATCATTTCGAAAACGTTAGAAATCACATTAAAATAATTTTGAACTTTTTCTTGTTCTCAATTTATTCAAAACAAAGAACAACATTATGGCTAACCATTCTGCCGAAAAAATAATAGTTGGCCATCAAATACAAAACAGAATATTTAACCAACATTTACACAAAAATTAACCTAAAAAATAGTATTCCAAAATATAATGGACGAATACGTGTTTATAAGTATATGTGCATACATACAATTTCTTCTTTTGTAAGCAATTTAATTCCCAAAGCAAAAAAACAAAAACATCAGCGAAGCATTCAAATAACCAAGGTACCTTCTATTTAAGGTCCTTCATAAATATTAACAGCGTCCCCGCTTTCAAACTAGTAAGCCACATCTAGGGACATCATGAAAAAATAGTAGCTACTGCCGGCACGTTTCAAATTCAAATTATGCAGAAATTAAAACTGAAAAAATCACTCACAAAGGAGAAAAAAACAAAACTAAAAAATTGTGTATTTTTAGTATTGTGTTTGTGTTTTTATCTTTTAATTTGCCACAAAAGGATTCAACTGAATTGCTTTTATGTAAAAGTTCTAATTCAATTAGACAAGTATCCTTAAGAAAAAATGTAGCACTCATCCACAGGAGAGTATAGCTACACTTGCTATAATATCGTTTTATCCTTTAGAGTACGGTAGCAAGCGCAAAAGGTTTTTTGTACCAGTAGAGTAGTAGAAATGTAGAAATGTGTTATTATTATTATGCTTGTTTGCTAAGCAATAATAGAATAATATAATTTTATATACACTCAGCAGAAAAAGTCTGCGTACAACTCAAAATGTAACATCAGAACGCTCGAAAGTACATTTTGTATGTAAAATTTGTGGTTCCAATTACATTCTCCACTTGATTATAAGTCTTCTGAACAACCCCATAGCATTTAAATTATTATAAATCTAGTGGCACTATATTGCCGTAGCTCAGTGGTTAGTGTGTTCGCCTTCTGATCTGTAGGTCGTGGTTCAATCCCCGGCTGATGCATAACAAATTTAATATCGATAAGATTTTTCTTTCGAACGGTACCCACCTGTCGGCAAGCAATTGGCAATTCTTCCGACAGTAATAACTTGCCATGAAAAAGCTTCTTAAAGAACTCTGTGACAAAGCTCAGAAAAAGTGATCACATGTGTTCTGCCGTTCGGAACCGGCTAAAATAAGTAGGTCCCTTCTAATATTGTCCAAAATTTAAGACGCACAACAGTAATGGAAGAGAAGCTCGGCCAATGAGCCCTTTGGGGCTTTAAGTGCCACATATTTATTTTATGTATATGTATATATATATATATATATATATATATATATATATATATATATATATACATGTATATATATGTATATATATATATATATATACATATATACGAATCCGTTAGGTCTATTATAACCAATGCATTATCCCTACATATATTACTTCATACTTTAACTAAAAATTGGGCTGATTTTGTTCTGGATTTGCTTTACGCTATTACTTAAGTAATTTTAATTATGTTTGAAAAATTCAAGGAGAAAAGGGTAGGTACTCTCATAACCATTGTTAGTGATTATAAAAAAGAAGAAAAATTCAAAAATGGGAGAGTTAGGAGTTATTCTTGCTATTTCTCCTTTCAGTAATTCATATCATAGACATAGAGAACATTATATGTTGCATATTGCATTTTGCAATTAACCAGCCACCACCACCCTCCCCCTGGTTTCCATTGCTTTTTACATTTTCTTCTATATATCTAAGACCAAAATAATATTATTACCGTCGTCGATTTTATACTTTTCATAGTACTTAGCCAATTCGCGTACAAGATTGTCAAAATAAATTAGTGTTAAACTTAGTTTCGTTTTATTACATTCGCTTGTCTTATAGGTTTGGCGTCATCCTTGGCGACGATCTTATCACAAACGTAGAAAGGCCCAATGGGAGACAGATGCTAATTACTGTTCAATGGTAAGTGTAACAGTAAAAATTTAACAAAAAATGCTTAACTTAAAAGAATTTACAAAAAAATAAAGAATAGTTCTCAAAAATAGAAAATAAAATCTTGAATGCCCAATAAAATTGGAAAATTAATCTAAAAATTCTTTCGAATACTTTCACTTCATATAAATATTCATTGTCTCGCAAATGTTAAAGAAAAGCATGATGATTGATTTACGGCCTTTACAAAGTGTAATTACACTTTGTAAAGCCCGTATATAAATCAGCATATTATTGTTAAGGACAACAAAATAAAGATGCCGAAAATTAGAAAAGAAAAAAATTAAAGTAATTATCCCTAATATAAATAAAGTAAGTTTACTTATAATTTAACGTATTACTGAACAAAAGCATGTTCCACAGAGTTGCTCTTCAAACCGTATAATTTTATCTGGTCATTTGACCAGAGAAATGAAATGAAATCATCGCGTACACTTTTACGAGGCCCGTAAAATCTTTTTCATATAATTATATGACAGCTGGTTTACGAGCATATAATTTTATAAGGTTACGCTGGTTACGATTGCATGAATCCCACTATTGAATTTATTATTACCTTAAAAAATTCAAATTCAATGTAAAAAAGGTATATTATAAAAGCTATTTTTTTCATCTCTATTCGAAAATCCGAATAGCGGAAATTTGCAATGCTTATCGAGAATTCTTCGAGAATTTATTCCGATTGTGAAATGATCTCGTTAAGTTTCCGAAACTGTTTTACGAAATAATCGGTCATACGTAATTCTTTCGTTGTTGGATCCGCATTTCGTAATCCTTATCGATTTAAAATTGGGCGAGTTATAACTGCGGAAAGATTGATTCTATTTTATTCTATTCACATCCAAATCAAATGATATACTATTTTTCATCAATAAGTGATTCAAAGTTGCGAATTCTCCCTTCGTTTGAATAAAAAATGGGTTTTTTATATTTATTTTATATAATTGATAAAATGAGTTATAAAAGGTTACGCATTTAACTCATTTGATTTAAGGACCACCCAGTATACATATGCCATGGTAACGTAAATTTAATAGAAAACAACACAAGCAAAAATATCAAAATCAAAACCATTAAAATTGTGAATTTGTGTATTTGTTCAAATCTTCACTAAATGACGATTTAAGTAATCGTTAAATGATTCTGACTACGGCGGTTATACACCTTTTTTATCTGGCTGGACAATCTAGAATTAGGTGTACGAAGGTTTCTTTATCCTTCCTGAAAAATCTACCCAGTGAGTCCTAAACGTTTCTGATGCTTATTTAGCAGACAGTACTGCTGATCATCCTTGGCATTGGTTTTAGTTCTGCTCAGTTCTAATAAATGTCTGGATTTTCTTTCTGAATATGCCGGAAAAAATAACTTGGACCATTTTTGTCTCATAATATTGTTATATTTTTTATTTGATTTTTCTGCGGCGCTTAGGCTAATATTGCTAAAAATGTATTATAAGAAAGTAAAAAGAGAACATAACATGTGCATGAAATTAGCTCTCCCAAGGAAACTATACATACACAAATTAAGTTCATAGTATGGTATTTTTAAGTTGAAACTTAAATGTGAATATGGATACTCGCCACTATTACTAGCACGATTAAAAATAAAATCAGAAACAATTAATAGTTGATCTTACCGAATGCGTTATTCAAAAGTGTAGAAATTATTATATATATTCCTTAAATTATACTTTAGGTACGTGACATTCCGCCTTATGATGAGGGGCGTCGCTTGTTGGATTTAATGGACATGTCATTATTTGACTTTCTCACGGGAAACATGGATCGTCATCATTATGAGACTTTTAAGTAAGTATCCACGTAAATCATATTTTCTTGCTAGATTTGTGTATCATTATTGATTGCATTCGCAAAATTTGCCAGAAGTTTTATATGTAGATACATATGCACCAGAGCTGTAGTAAGGATAAGGTTACTAATGCACTTGGACGCATTCGCTAAGGAAACACAAAAACTTGGCAAAAAAAACCATTTTGTCGAAAATACAAAAATTAAAAAACACAATTTTATAAGTTAGTAGCAACAATTAAGTGCAAAAATGAGGCTTTTAGTAAAAGATAATTTAAAAGAGCGTGAGTCTATGTTGATTGCTCTCCGCACTCTGAAATAAAACTATAATTTTTCAACGATTTATACCCAATATGATAAACTGTTCATTTTTATATCATGCATAAGTATATGCAAGGTATATTTATTTCGGTCAGATGTTTGTAACCGCTTGAAGGAATCTCCGGAGATATAGAAAAGTATACATATATTGCATATTCCTGATCGGCGTCGCCTAAATTTTCGATTTTCGATGTCCGTCTTTCCGTCTTTCACGATAACTTAAGCAAATATCGAGCTATTTTAACGAAATTTCACATTAGTAACCTATGATCCAACCGACCTATGATCCAATGATCGAATTCTTTTAAATTTAAACCGCTGTAACTTCTACAGTTTTCTGCCTATAGTTACCGCAATAGATACTTAGATTAATATTGTAGTCGGAAATAAGCTGGCATAAAATGAAGAAGCCATGCTTACTTCTTTATATAGGCCCATACAAAATCGTGGAAATTAAAAAAAAATTGAGCCGCCATAACTTACTTACGAACTTATAATTGTAAGGAATTGTAGCATAGCTATAATTAAGTTGTGAATTAGAATTGTAAAGGTAACTATATTTACAAGAAATGGGCGAGACACGCCAACTGTTTATAGTAGCCTCTATACAAAATGATTCTTTTATATTTAATCCGCTGTAACTTCGGCAGTTGTGGGTGCCATAGCTCAGTGGTTAGTGCGTTGGCCTTCTGATCTGTAGGTCGTGGGTTCAATCCCCCGCTGAAGCATAACAACCGAATTTTTGTGTAGCTCTTATGGCACGACCACTTCATGTTGTGTATGATTCTTGGTATGTACGTTAAAATGTATGAACTAGTTGCTTCTGAATCTGATGCATCTGGAGTTATAATCTAGACTATAGTCTTAGGAACAACGTGCTTGTCCGAGATCAGTGATTCATCCACATTACAATCCGTCTTATGGTTTGTAGGGTTTTCAACCATCGTTTTACTATCAACGCGTCAACGTTTTTTACGTTCCGATTAGTTTGCGGTAGTTGCCACAATTGTAGCATAATTCGCACACTGATTACTAATGACAAGGACAAAGCAAAAACAAAAACCTCTCTATTTTTAAATATTTTCTTGAAAGTGTGGTGTATGTAAACTTTTTTGATTCCCTGTATATATATGTAAATGTGGTTGGTATTTCGATAGGGGCAAATGTTTTAATTTTCAAGTTGCTAGTACTGTTTGTGTCATCTGTATGAAATTTCATTTTATTACCTCCATTTCTTAAATAGTTATGCTTGTTTTTTGTTAACAACCAAAAGTTAATTTTTTGATTTCAATATCTGAAAGTATTCAACAAAGAAGTTTGATTAAAGTCAGAAAACTTTTTGATAGCCATTAGTTGTGATGGAACTTCTGTGTATACTGGGTTTTAGTCTGGAGTCAATGTATGTTATGTATAGAAAAATACATAATCGCTCATTATAGTGGAATATTTGCCTATTCCATTTTGACTACTTTCTATGGGTAGATGTTAACTCTCATTGAAAATTTAATTTCATTATAACTCTTTTAGTTTCAAAGCTAGTTTCACACTTCAAAGGAGAAATCTTAATAATTTGTAAGCGGCTTTGATATTATAGTGGAAAACGTTTTGATTTTGATTAAGGGAAATTAATATAATTGAGTTATGATAAAAAACCGTTTTGGCGATTAAAGAAGGGTTTAGAAAAAAAAATTGTTGTTGTCCTGAGAGCATTTCAATATAATCTTTCAAATTAGGAGTGAACATTTTAACCTTTTTTTCGTGATCCACCCTATCGCCCATCTATATATTTGAAAGAGAGTTTTGGTGTTTGTAAGGTTTTTAAATCCTTTAATTAGTTTTATGCATATGGTGAGAACTTAATCTTGAGATCTGTATTAAAAGTTCTTAGCGATTTTGTTAATAAGAAAGTATCTATTTATAGAATCTTTGGTAACAATACTTTTACTCTGCATCTGGACCATGGGCGTGGCTTTGGTAAACCATTTCATGATGAGTTAACAATTTTAGCACCAATGCTGCAGTGTTGCATGATACGAAGATCAACTTTGCTTAAAATGTTGCAGTAAGTATTATTTTTTATATATATCAATTTTACTGTTTCTATTTTCGAATTTTAATTAGCATTTGATTTTTAATTTATTACTATTACAACTTAGATTTCATAATGGACCAAAAAAACTATCACAACAAATGCGAGAATCTATGCAAAGCGATCCTGTAAAGCCAGTGCTTTGGGAACCTCATTTAGAAGCGTTAGATCGCCGAGTCGGAATAATATTGCAAGGTATAAGAGATTGTATTAAAAAGAACCCTCCAGAAGATATAGATGCATCGGACGATAATTTTTCATCGTAGCGTTAAAAGTACATATAAGGATTTTAGTTGCAATCATGTATCTGCACTAAATCTACTTAAAATTGTTAGTGATTTATTACACAAATCTAGAAAAAGATAAAGAGATCGCGAAAAAGAGCTTTGTTAGTTAAAAAAATGTTTGTGAAAATCACCTGTGAAAAAATATATATAGTTTAGGATTCTAAAGTGAAACCATGAATTTTATGGACGTAACAATATTTATAGCAAATACGGGAATAGTGTTGCCTAGCAATTACCAAAAAGAAATAATGATGTAAATTTAGCATAATCTACCAATGTATGTATGTATATTCAAATAGGCGTGTGAGTTTTAAACTTGTTAACATATTAATTGTTATTAACGAACATTATAAAATTGTGAAAAGTACCTTTTATTGTATTTGTAATTTACGTAGAATTGGCAGCTATATGAGTACTCGGTAGTACTTTCAATTTGTTCCAAGAACTAAGTACGCATACTATCGCACGTCGTCACGTAATTCAAGAATCATGGACGTATGTACAACTTACTATATATTGATAATGCCAAAAAAAAAAAAACAATTTGAAAAGTGAACAATGAAAAAACTATCGTGAATCTATTAAAAAGACTAAACATGTTGAAATATTGAAATACTAAATCTGTTTATTTTTTCACATACGAAGCGAAAAGTTTGCACACGTTTATGTGTACAAGGATTTCGTATTTTTTAATAATATTTATTTTATTTATACAAAATGAAGCTTACACTTATTGTAGTTACAACAATCATGTATGCAAACAATGAAATACCAAAGAAGTGAAAAAAATTATTAATCTCAAATTAATCTCATTCTTCATTTACATTCTTATCGAATGTCACACAACAAGCATTTATTATATTATGTATTGTACCTTCATTTTATTTTTATTATTATTCACTTATTAATGTATTTGAGTATGTATGTAGATAATTTTGAATAGTCTAATTATATTGTTGATAACAAGTCGAAGTTTATTGAAAATTGTTTTACTTAGAACTATTTCTTGTTTGCTAGTTTTTAAATAAATCTTAATAAATACAATAAATAAAATAAAATTTAAATAAGATGCAATAGAGGATTGGAGTGCCCATGCGCTATTATACACATACCTACACTGTTTGTATTATGTTTATTGTTAAAACCTACTAGTTTATTGAATTTCTAATTAATAAATGAACATTATTTTCAGTTTCATAAAAGCATTCAATAAATCTAATATACACATATTTGTGAAAAAAAATTTCTTCGTGTGTTTTGTTTTTGATAATCAATTTTTATTTGCATAAGCATATAGTACTGAAATTAATATAGTAATATACATCAGTGTGAGTATAAATTAATTGTTCTACACACACACACACACACACACACACACACACACACATATATATATATATATATATATATATATATATATATATATATATATATATATGTATATATATATATATATATTATATAAATATATATATATTTACTATGTATATATACCAGGTGTACAAGCTTAAATCCGCTCTTTGCTCGTAGATGGCGTTAGTGAGCATATTGAGCTATTATCGACTGTGCATCCTTTTTTTATGAGTTCGACACCTGTTTACATCAATTAGTAAACATCATCAGTGATTTCTTACAACAACATAAATTTTTCCTCATATAATCATGTCTAGTTTCTAGGCCATTTTGACTTGAGTGACAAGAAGCGTGAAAATAGATACAGAAAAGTTGAGGACCATGACTTGCAGGCTCTTTTTGATGAGGACGACACCCAATCGCAAATTTTGCTTGACGAACAGTTAGATTAGGCAAATAAAGCGTGATCCATTTCGAGGTTCCCAACTTTTTTGAAGAAAAAAAACACAGAAAATTCAAATTGAATGGGGAATGTTTATTATCATTTGAAAGAACATTCTTTGGCATTTATTTTTTGAAGATTATGTATTTCAAATGTTGTCCGCGGCTACGTCTCAGATGGTCCAGCCGTTGAGTCCAATTTTCGATGACTTGTTCTTGCACAACCTGTATTTTGTACGCTTTCAATTTAAGATGAGAATTTAGTAAGAGAATATGATTCGATATATGCGGCGTTGGGAAGTCCTACTCCACCCGCTATATATGCTAGACATTGCTCCTTCCACTTCTCTCACGAAAATAGACACTTTTTTGTTAATTTTCAAACAATTTTACTTATTTTTTCATAATAAATACCATTAAAGATCTCACTCAATTACAGCCCTTTTTTTTTTCTTTGTACCAAACAAGTATAGCGCTAAAAAGTGACGCGATTATAGAAAGCAATTGTTTTTTTTTGCATTTATTACGTGACCTTTTATTGGACCATTAGAATATATGTATGTCATGTATTACTTTTTCATATAAGAAAAGATGTGATGCCGATCGTATAAAAATACGCATCCAAAATAAGCGAACGAGAAATGCATACATTTCTTTTGTTCCTGTTATGTTTATTCTTTACTTTTTTTTCGAATTTTTGTTTTCGTAACCATTATTTCCTATCCTATTTGTAATAATCTAGATCATATATTTCTAGTATGTACAGAAGAATACTACGCTGAGAAGTGTATATTTATGATATGATTTTGTGTTACTTCTGTCACGCATATTTTCAGAGGCAAATGTAATGTTTGGTAATGTAGGCGGTAATGCGTTGCTCTTTACTGAAAGCTAGATATTACTTTCGTAGGACATATTCATGCATCCTGTAATGTATCAGCTATAAGGGCTATACATTACTTTGTGTACATTCCTCTTTTCCACTGGGATATTATTTTGCTTTTGCTTATATTTGGTATCCGTCTCTCTCCCTTCCCTCCTCTGCTGACACATGCAAAAACTCATCCACGTTCATTTTTGCTTTTTGTGTTTTCTTCTTAATTAATATATATAATACCCAACAAACCAAACATGCTTGTAAAAAATTTACTCTAAGCTAACATATGCAAGTCTCAGGCTTGAAAAAGCTTGCGAAATTATTGTAAAAGGCTTCAAAATTATTATAGAATAAACAAAAGGGAACCCTTGGAAAAATATTCCTTGCTATAAGAGTTTTGCAATCGCTTGATGATTATTAATAGGTAACAACTATTGTAAATATCTTACAATAAATTTATTTACAATTAATAAAATGGCCTTTTACAAGTTTTTGACAAACTTAAGATTAACGTACTATGTTAGTTTACTGAAATTTTTTAAATATTTTAACTGACTTTCTTTACAATACGAATAAAAGCTTTATTTTTTAAAATTCCAAAGTTAATTAAATAAGACCAAGACTAGAAATGGACGTGATAATACAATTCTAGAGGATATATTGCTTACAGAATTATTAGTAAATCAGTGTTCCATCTGGAATTTAAAAGTTGAAAACGATATAAAGAATTTTAAGCTATCTATTTATTAAAATTAAATTGCAATATCCTTTCAAGATTTATTATGTGTGATCTCATATTTAATAAGACCTTATTTTTAGCGTTAAAACTTTTTCTATTATTTTTATGTACGTTTCTCATTAAAATAAAATAATAGTTCAAGAATCACTGTGACGTTTTTTTTTTGTGAAATTTCTATTTTCTATCGAGCTTTTGACGATTATTCTTTAAATGTCTCTGGTAATGCAGTATATACATGAAGTGCAGTCATTAAAAGAGAGACCACACTATAGATTTGGATAGATGAGAGAACATATTAATCGAGTAACACAGAGCATGTGCAATAAATATCAGATTTATTTGATTAAACATGTATTCGTTCAATCGGCGTATGAAGTGGATAAGACTGGTCAGCACTTGATCATAGCTTCGTAAGTGACAGTCGTCGTAAATGCTGTGATCGGTGCAGTACTAGTGGCTTCTACAGTCAGTGAGTGTTAATCGTTTTGCTTTATGTGAACTTCTTAATTGAATTATACATATGTGTATCTCATTTAAATGAACACGTGTTACGATTTTGTTGAATAGATATTTTGGAAACATATTATAGGTACATAGATTCTCTCGTGCACACATACGTTCCTAAAATACCTAATAGAATAATTGTAATTTCTAGAATCTTGCGTAAAATATTAATTTTAGGATATATTGAAAATAAAGCGGAATTTGAACTGCTAAAGAATAAAATTGAAAGTGCTTATTACCTTTATTATAATTATCAGTGAAAGTAAAGCATTAATTTGGAAAGTATGTATAATAGATTTTGTATTTTAAATTACAAAATTAACGTTATAACAAAATTATGTATGACTGACCCCCATTCAGTTTAACTGCTCAATATTTTTCCTAACAAACGAAAACTTTTGAAAAAAAAAATGTTTGAAGTTATACAAGATTTATGTTTTTGTTGAAACCGACCATTTAGTAATTTGAACCCCCGTAATGTACCTATATGTGTACATATGCCCCAAATATTATGTTTATACAATTAGCACTGTTCTAAGTCTATTATAGTTGACTTAAAATGACTTCAATGATTGTAAATACCCAAAACTTGGTGTTCAGTGGCATTATTAAGAAAAAATAGTGATAATTTCTTTATTATTGAATAAGTGCTTGTTCACATTGGCCTGCCATGTCGCAACTGTGCGAGCGACATAGTTAGAAAAGTACGCAGTCAAAAAAAGATGAAAGTTTTGCACCGAAAGTCCAAACCAAAATTAAAAATCGGCACAACGAACTATGTTCTCTGTCCAAAGTGTTCCGAATTCGACAAACATGCTCACATATTTTTAGACGTTGAAGCAATAACATCAATAAAGAGTTAGGGTTGTGCGATTTATTATTTGTTCAAAAAGTTTGATTGATCAAACTATTCAACTAATCAACTCGCTTAATTAAAATTATGATTGACCAAATTTGAAATTATTCGATTAATCAGAATTGTGATTAATAAAAAAGTTTTTCATTTTTATTTCATGTGTTTTTAAAATTTCCTTTAGGAATAAAAGTTTTAAACACATCATATTCATAGCTTTGAAAAGCATTCTCTCTACTTTGTATTGGAAAATATATTATAAATATTTTGCATATTTTATTCGAATAGTTTTAGTCTGTCTGATTAATCGAATAATTTAAATTTTTAATTATTGAAACTCAATATTATTATAATAATTTCATATTTGATTAATCAAAATTTTTGAACAAACGATTATTTGCGGAACCATGCTTTATTCCATAATTCCAATTTCACTATAGTATTTCAATTCAAATAAAACCGGCGCAATTAAACTAATGTAAATTCGACGCACTAAGAAGACTAACAAGTATAGCAATTATAAAAATTGTTTGAAAAGGTAAAAAAAGTATGTTCCGAATGCACAAGATATTGGATAATGTTGTCTGTAACAGAATGTTACGTTAGGTTATTGTGGCAGCTTTGATTTTTTCTTTGATCCATTTGGCTCTATTTTAGTTAAAACGTCGTTTTTATTGACTATAATTACGAAATAAATGAAACGTTCTAACTTTAAACAGATTTTAACTAAAATATTTTATCTTTTGCGTGGGTCTTCTAAGTGCCCACATCTCGAATGTTTCTATGCGGTTCATGTCAGAAATTTTCATCGACCAAGTTTCCATTCCATAGACCAGGACTGACAGCACGTAACATTTTACAAAACGTATCTTTACCTTCACGATTGCTTAGAATGTTCAATAAGGGTTAATATCTACCCATAAATGTAAAGTTTTTGATAGCAGTTTCTTAGCATGCTTTGATTTTTTACGGCAATTCTGAAGTATGTTTTGTTGCGCACTTCTTTGGCAAGCAAAAGGAGCCAGAAATTGGGACTGGAACATTAATTCAACAACTTATTGCCTGTGAGAAATATCCAGTAGACTTAAGTTGTACTTGAATGGAGAGAAACTGGTCCGTTTTGATTCCATATGAAAAATAAACCCCTTGCTATTCATGGAATGCCTACATGACGATTATAAGTTCGAGCAAATTTAAATTTAATTTAAAATAACAGAGCCACCTTGCATACAGTTCTACACGGAGTTACCGTCGTACTTAAAATAGAAAAGCCTTATGTTTTTAAAGGGCTTTAATGATGGAAACGTTTTTGATTAGAGGGATGAAATCAGAGGGACTGAATTAAATTTTTTAAGAGTTCATGCAATGTCAAAGGTGTAAATGAAGCCTGATAGCTTTTCAATGAGCTATCATTTTCAAAAGTCGGACAATCAACAACTGTACTTTGATAAAAAAACCATTTTGGCGGTTCTAAAAGGGTTAAGAAAAAAATTTTCTTTTGCCTCGTGTACGTTTCAACTTAACTTTCAAACTAGGGGTGAAATTTTGAAACTTGTTTTTTGTATGAGGAGCCTTACTATTTTAATTATAAATAAATATATTTTTTTTCTGCACTAGAGATTTATCAGTTTACAATTATAATTATTTCCATTTGTATTTTTTGTTTGTTTTCAGAATACATATTGTATTTTTTTATTCGTTGAAGTTGCTCGTTAGAATTTGCTGATTTTAAATAATGTCGCATTACATCGTTGATATTCGTTCGGATACTGTCAGTCTACCTACGCCCGAAATGCGCAAAGCCATGTTCGAGGCTATCGTAGGCGATGATGTTTATCAAGAAGATCCAACAGTATTGCAATTGGAACAGAAATCGGCAAATATTTTTGAGAAAGAAGCTGGTCTATTTTTACCTGGCGGTACAATGGCAAACCTATTAGCTAGTGAGTAATAATAGTACATTGATATAGCTTTTTGGTTTTTTTTTATATTGAATGCTTAAAGTAAGAAACATAATGTGTACTTGACGTATGAAGTACGAGTCGTGCGTCGAGTTGTCTGAAGTAAAATGTGGGTTTTCAAGTGAGAGCAACACAATGTAAAATTGTAGCTGCCGCTAAAGTTTAAGATGAAGCACAAAGTTACAACTTTTTCACTTTGTTCCGTTTCTTCGCATTGTCAGCCCTTTTTTATGATGAACAGCTGATTGTTTTTACTGGGGTTGCCAAATACACTTCTGAAGATAAGTAAAAAAAGAATAATTAATAATCATGAAATAAAATATACAAATCATGAAGTGCTGACTTATGTGGATTAAGTTCATGGCTTCACGTAATATTTTGAAAAATTTTAGCATATATACTTAAAAATGTTTCAAAATACCAGGTGTACAGTGAGCATATTCAGCTATTATCGACTGTGCATCCTTTTTTTTATGAGTTCGACACCTGTTTACGTCAATTAGTAAACATCATCAGTGATTTCATACAACATAAATTTTTCCTCATATAATCATGTTTAGTTTCGTGGCAGAAAAAGAGCATATGCGGGAAGATCTACTTTTTTGCTTCAATTTGAAGAAATCTACTGCTGAGTCACATCGAATGCTTGTGGAGGCCTATCGTGACAGTGCGCTATCGGAAACCACTTGCAGAGACTGGTTTCGTCGGTTCAAAGAAGGCCATTTTGACTTGACTGACAAGAAGCGTGAAAATAGACCCAGAAAAGTTGAGGACCATGATTTGTAGGCTCTTTTGGATAAGGACGACACCCAATTGCAAAAAATGCTTGCCGAACAGTTAGGTGTTACTCAACAAGCCATTTCCATACGTTTACGAGCCATGGAGAAGGTTCACAAATTTGGAAATTGGGTACCCCATGAATTGAACGATAGGCAGATGGAGCGATGTCAAAACACATGCGAAATCTTGCTTGCTATACAAAAAGAAAGTCGTTCCTGTATCTTGTGGTGACTTGCTATGAAAAGTGGATATACTTTGAAAATCGTAAACGAAAAAAATCGTGGGTCGATCCCGCCCAACCAGCAACTTCTTCTCCAAGACCAAATCGCTTTGGACGCAAGACGATGCTGTGCGTTTAGTGGGATCAGCAGGGTGTCATCTACTACGAGCTGTTGAAACCTGGTGAAACTGTCAATGCTCACCGCTACCATCAACAACTAGTGAAATTGTGCCGTGCTTTGGGTGAAAAAAGGCCTGGTTATGAACAAAGACATGAGAAGCTGATTTTTCTCCACGACAACGCCCCATCGCACACATCAAAACTGGTCCAAATCTACTTGGACACACTCAACTGGGAGGTGCTACCTCATCCCGCTTATTCACCAGACCTGGCCCCTTCTGACTATCGTCGATGGGTCACGCGCTCGCCGAACAGCACTTCGATTCGTATGAAGACGTAAAAATGGCTTGACGAGTGGTTTGCCTCGAAATTTGAGGAATTCTTTTGGCATGGTATACACAAATTGCCCGAGATATGGGAAAAATGTATAGCTAGTGAGGGCAAATATTTTGAATAAATTAATTTTTTGCTTTCTATGAAAAAAAATGTGTTTTTTTTTAACCGAAAAACAGCGGATTTAAGCTTGTACACCTGATAAATATTTCAAATCCTTGGTAATCATCTTGGTTTCGCTATTTTGTCAGCTTTAGCTTCATAGTTCAGCGTCATATTCTAACCCAACTTTAAATTACTTGTGATCGCCGAATCTTCTTAATACATAAGAGAGGGCTCTCACCAATGAAGGAGGGAAAGTAAGCAAAAGACACATACGAAGAGAAGAAGAATTGAAGAAGAAAACAACAAACACACGAGTTTAACACTACAGTTTCTGACATTATAAGGCACAGCCAAGAGAACCCTTTTACGATTGCTCTCCTTTTATTATTATACCATGATATGCATGTAAAGGCTATTTTTGGAGCACCGTAATTTCCAATTTAGTAGAAGTGATTAAGGTTCTCATAACTGTCAACCGATGTACTTCTTGCACTCAAGATTTGCACAATTTATAATTTAACGGTTGACAGCAGCAATGCTTGTAAATTATGTGTGTATGTGTGGGTCCCGTAGCTCAGTAGTTAGTGCGTTGGCCTTTTGATCTATAGGTCGTGGGTTTAATCCCCGGCTGAAGCATAAGTTTAATATCGAAACGATTTTTCTTTCGACTGGTGCCCATCTATCGGCAAGCATGCATTGACTTACATATGTCCTTATACTATTTAGTTCTCAGATGGCGACGAGGAGGTTCACTTTTAGGATGCCACTAGGAAAATAATCGACTGAGAAACTTGTTTGAATGGACGTATCAACTGGTCACAAATATCGTGTAATTTATCGTTTTTGCATTAGTCGTTTAGCATTAGATACTTCCGGTCCTTAGATCTACAGATCTACTGGATATGAATTGTAAATCGTTCAACATATTATTGCGAGGATATGACAACAAAAGTGGTCCATAGGAGCATATATTACAAGTTAAGGCTATTGCAGCGTGTTATACAAAAATAAAAAATAAAATAATAACTATATGTCCATCTCGATTATGTCAATATCATCAGTACACGCCAATGGTAAAACACTTTTGTTGAAGATAGTGGCATTATGTCGTAGATCAGCAGCTCGTATTATTTTCTCCATAATAAGATTGAAGAAGTCGCTCGATAACGAATCACTTTTTCTTAAAACCCCTTGGTATTAAACGGCGGAAAGAGGTCCTTCCCTATACTACGGGAGTTGTACAGTGCCATTTCGCAAAGACGAATGAGCTTTGCAGGAATACCGAACTCAGACATTGTTGCGTAGAGGTAATCCCTTACCGGACTGTCGAAAGCGGCTTTATAATCAACAAATGGGTGGTGTGTGTCGATCTGTTTTTCTTGGGCCTTCTCCAGGATTTGGCGCAGTGTGAAAATCTGGTCGATGGTCGATTTACCAGGTCTGAAGCCACACTGATAAGGTCCAATCAGGTTGCTGACCATAGGCTTCAACCTTTCACACAGTACGCTCGATAGAACCTTGTATGCGATGCTCAGGAGACTTATTCCACGGTAATTGGCGCAAATTGTGGGATCTCCTTTTTTATGTACAGGACAGAGAACACTGAGCCTCCAATCATCAGGCATGCTTTCATCCGACCATATTCTGCTTATGAACTGGTGCATGCAGGCGAGCAGCTCATCGCCTCCGGTCTTAAACAACTCGGCAGGCAGGCCATCAGCACCTGCAGCTTTGTTGTTCTTCAGCCTTAAAATGGCCGTTTCAACCTCGTCATAGTCGGGTGGTGGATTATAATTACATCAAATTCAATATCCCAAAATACACGCTCTTGTTCGCTTTTGCAGTGATTGGTGGAAAGGAATTTTTCCGAAGGCCGTTTCTGATTTTTTAGCACTATATTAAATACATATTTCTGAAATTTTCTCAATTTGCTGTCTTCATCAAAATTATATAAATAAGGTAATCTAATGTTACGTTCATGCTCAGTTGCAGAATTTTTCCGAATTCCATCTCCGACTTTCTTAGCCATCTGTTAAATAAAGTACATATTCCTGCATATAATATGTTGGTAAGCTCTTAAAACGTTTTCTCAAATTTACAATTTTTTTGTTCTTGCTTCGAAATTTGCTTTAAATTTTCAATTATTCCAATCGCCTAATATTTGCGATGCAAAAATTATAAATATTCGTTTTTGGTTACATTGGTAATTTGATTTTTTTACATATTACTTATATTATATATATATATATATATATATATATATATATATATATATGTATATATATATATATATATATATATATATAAATATATATATATATATATATATATATATATATATATATATATATATATATATATATATATATATACAAGTCCACTACATTATATTTTCTCTTCTTACTACAGCTATGGTACATTGCCATCGGCGCGGTACAGAAGCAGTTGTTGGTGATTTATCTCATATATTCCTCTATGAACAAGGAAAGTTGTAATTATAAGTTGATGTCAACAATTGCCATCTTAACACGCATCTGTTGTTTGTGTCAATTTGATTTTAATTGTTCTTTGTTCCTTTCACGAATTTTAACTGTCTTTTGGATCACTGACTAATTTTCGACGAAATTACGTAAAATCATGTGCCCGATGTGTTTACATGCTTAGGGGCGTGGCTACAAACTTCGTTTCTTTTTGGGAACGACGGATGCGTGTGAAGAGACTCTTCAAAGGATTGTAAAACATTGTAACAACATTTCGATTTTACTTCTTGCTATGTATGTAGGTGGTGCCGCCCACATTGCTGGTGTACAATTAAATGCAATTAAAAATCGCACTGATGGCACTTTCTGTTTGGATGAGTTGCGTAGAAAAGTACGCTCAGTTGACTACCATGAACCAATTACTGCCATGGTGGCGGTAGAAAATACACACAATATGTGTGGTGGTAAAGTGTTACCACTCGACTGGCTCTCTAAATTGGCAGCGCTTGTAAAGGACCCCAATACAAGTCCTACTCCCATAGCTCTACATATGGATGGCGCACGTATCTTTAATGCAGCGGAAGCAATGCAAGTGCCTGTGGCACGCATAACGAAGGATTTCGATTCCGTTTGCTATTGCTTGAGTAAAGGACTTTCGGCGCCAGTTGGTTCGGTGCTGGTGGGCTCAAAGGCGTTCATTAGCGAGTAAATAATGAATAATGAAACACATTGTATAAAAGAGTTATTTTATTAGCTTTATACATATTAATTCTTGTTCAATTTTTTATTTAAAACTTTTATTTTCTTATCGTTGTTGTCATTTTCTTTATAGAGCTCGTCGTCTGCGTAGAGCATTGGGTGGTGGAATGCGGCAGGTTGGAGTTTTGGCTGCTGCTGGTTTAGTGGCAATTGAGACAATTGTGCCACGTTTGAAATTAGATCACCAGAATACGAAACGCATAGCGGAAGGTGGATTTAAACATAGTTACTATTGAGGTGTTCTTCAAATTTAAAAAGCTATATTATTTCTTTTATTTCTCTAGCAATATATAATCTCCGTAGCTCTAATATCACAGTTGATTTACCTAATGTTCAAAGCAATATTCTATTGATTCATATAGCAAATCGAAAAATTACATCAACTGACTTTGCTACTCGTCTGAGTGAAGTGAATGCAGAGGAGTTGAAAAATGGAATAAACGCTGGTGAAGATAGTAGTAAAGGCATTATCCTTAAGGTTAGCGCCCGCGATTCGGAGTTCGCTCGTATTGTGCTTTATCATCAAATCACACCTTTCGATGTGGAATTAATAATCAAAAAGATGGAATATGTAATACTGGAGTATGACCGTATTTTAGCTGCTTGAAATTCGTTGCACTTGCAGGAAGTCCTAATGAAGCATTTTTCTGTATTCATTTTTAAGATTCATGAATAAAATTTCTAATGTCAAGCAAATATTTTGAAATTAATTGAGAATTGTAAAATTGTTGGCCGGATTGGATGAACAATTTTCAATAATATTAGCTTCACAAACTTGTGAACATTATTTTTGGGTTGTTAAGAAATAGTTATTTTTTAGGAAGTATTTTTTATTAAAAAGTGTTTGTATCAACGTATTAATATAGTAATAAAATTTTCATTTATCATGGTGTTTTACATCAAAAAGAATGAATTGTGTTTGCAATAAATACGCCTGTAACGTGTACGCCTGTACGCGTGTAATATAAGAAGAAGAACATATTCTGTACCCACTGAGCCTACACAAAAATGAAAAATATTTCAAAAGTATGGGAGTCAGTTATTAATAAATTAATAACTGACTTTGAGATGGTACATATTGTCATCTTTATATAGAAAGGACGTAACTCACAATTTTTCGAAATACTGTTGTTTGAATTTTCTATTAGAATACCCTTGAATGGAACCCTATTTAAGATTTCAAACTAATATATTGAAAAATAACGGTTTTGCAATGAAATGAAAATGCATTAAACCATTTTTAATACTATAAAATTTTAAGAAGCTATTCAGTTTTTCTTCCTGTTGTAAAATTTTGAAAATGTGAGATATATCCTTTATATATTACGGTGACGATATGTATATCTTATAGGAATATTATAATAATATCTGAATGTAGATATTTTTAATAAAATTTCGATATCAATAGTATAAATTGTAATATTGCATACGGGATAACTATATCACATTTATCTAATATACAATCTAAAAAATATCTACAAATTGAATTTTAAACGGTAGCAATCTATCATACGTATGTAAATACATGCCCGAGTGTAAGCATAAGCACGTTCAGTACACGTATGCATCTGATTCTTTATTGGAAGGATAATTTTATGCAATTAGTGTTTGAATGATTTCACGCATATGGCCGCCGCTTTACACAGCCAGGCCGCGGCTGGATCGAACGTGGCAAAATCTGGGAACTGAATTTTCGGTTATTTTTTCAAGCATTTGGGGCCCAATCTCGGCAATAGTTTGCTCAATGTTGGCTTGTGTAAAATAGCAATTTCACATATCTCCACAAAAAAGTAGTCTACGGTGTTAAATCGGAAGATCTTGCAGGATAGTTCACAGGTCCATTTCGAGAGATTATGTTGTCGTCAAAGGTTTCCATCAATAAATCCATTGTTATGTTCGATATATGGCATGTAGCGTCGTCTTTATTTTATTGTAGAAATATTTTTGATTAGGGTGGTAGAATCGGGTGAGCGTAATATGAGTTTTTAGGGGCTCGTTCAATTTCCAAGCAAATATCCAGCAATTATAGTCCTACCTGACACATTTTCAACAAGTTAAGAGTTAACAGTTCTAAAAGGATTAATAAAAATATATTTTTTTTTTCCGAGAACCTTTCAACATAATCTTTCAAACTAGGGGTGAAATTTTGAATTTTTTTTTTGTATGTGGGCGATCCACCTTAATATATATCCATTTAATATTGAATACATATATCTGCATTGTGTAATTTGTATCGAATTCGAAATTAGCCTCACTTCAAACGAAGTGAAGTAAAGCGGCTTAATTAACACTACATATACCTACCTATAAAATTTATGAATTTCACATTTTGCATATTCACGTCGGGGTAAGCTTTAATTTAACTCCCATGTAATTAAACTATAAAGTGTACCGTCTAATGGTGTTGCATTTAAAATGAAAATACTTAAAAGTACCTATATATACGTCTTATATATTGTGCTTATATTGAACACATTTTTCGGACACAATACTCGTAGTACACTGAGTTGGCATTGTATGAATAATTGCCGACAACCACGCAATATCAACGGAAACTCCATAAAATGCAAATGTTAGCAAGAGAAAAAGTGAAAGAAAAAGAAACCAACATTTGCTATAGGCAATAACACACAGTGCCTGTTGAAAGGAAATTTTTAATGTATCAGAATAAAATTAAAATTTCTCTTCCGCGACCACAATACAATTCCTTCGGCGCACGTTCATATTTATGTATAATTTGCTGTATTCGTGTTTCTCCCATTTGATGTATTTGTATTTCTTTTTGATCCACTTAGAATACTTGTGATATAGCGTTCAACTACCATAAGCTACTATAATAGTAGTAGCTTATTGTTGTTGTTACTTTGGCACTGACTGCAATTCATTTTTCATTCAATACTGTTGTAAAGTGTGTAATTTACAATTTTCCTTTTCTATTGACGGTTTTTAAATTTGGTGGATTGACTTCGTCTTTAAAATGCTGCCTCTTTCTTGGGCATGTAGATATAACATGTAATAAAAATACTCTTGGAATACTTTTAAATGCTTGAATACTACTTGTAGGGTCTACTTACATCAGCCGAAAGAAATGTATACAAATATTCAGCATATGTTCGGGTTTGAAATTAAATTTTATTATTATTTAAAATGCAACTACATTTTCTGGTTAGTGAATTACTGTTCATCAATAACAAACAAATTAATACTTACTTATGTGGCCATTAAAACCGAAGTTCGAAATTCGATCAATAGCAAGCAAAACAATACTTACTTATGGTGCTATTACAACCGAAAATCGATTTAGGCAACAAATCAATAGCTACAGAAAAAATTCTGTGACAAAGCATTTTATACCAACTATGTATTTATATTGTATAAATAGAAGCATTTAATATTTTACTCTTATTATCCCAATTACATTACCACTACCCATGTTCTCAAATATATTTGCATCGAAATAGAGTCATTATCATTATCTAAGCCGTTAGTAATAGCTACACTGCAATTTAAGTACAAAACACCTTTACAATCTATATAATCACAAATAAACATAGGGTTTCCTGTGGACGAATTTCAAAATAAATTTTTACCTGAAAATATACTCATACCTATTAAAAAATCGCCAAAATAAATTCACAGGAAAACCGCCTACTTCTGACACGAGCATAACATTTACAGTGTTATCCCATAAGTCACTGAAAAAAGTGTAATACAAATTAAAGAAACTAAAAAAATTTAATGATTTCTTTTTTAATTGGTTAAGATATATTACAGAATTAGTGGAATCAGTTCGCTAGTTCAAATCTATCGCCTTTATCTTTGATGGTTTTATGCAAACGTTTGAAGAATGATTTGCAAGCGGCACGCAACATGTCTTGATCGATTTCGTTCCAAATTTGTCTCAGTCGAGCTTTAAATTGAGGGAATAGATGACCTTCTAAATTGTTTTCAATGCAGTAATTTGTGTCAAACTTTACCCCTTACATTTCCAGATTGAGCTGCATTTCGTCTAATCCTCTCTCTTTACGACAACAATTGTTCTAAAGGAGTTTTTTTCATGATTTAAAACTTTAAACTATAGTTATACATAAATATAAACCTTTTATATATAAACCTTTTATTATACACCGAGCGGTTTAAGCTTTCCCATAATTTTGGACATTTTAAATTTTTTTAAATACAAATTTACAACCAGCTCTCGTTTAGCTTTCATTGCGATGCTAATTTGAAAATGATTTAATTTCAAGAAAAGTTTGATGTTATTTTGGGTTCCACTGTACATACGCCACTTATTTGCACTCACGCACACTGGAAATCCTTACAAGAGCTTGTAAATTTACATATTTACATACATGCGCAGCTCTGACTTTAACGACTTCTTAAGGTTCAATAAACAAGGAGCCCTGCGCTAACACACCCTACGTCGCTAAATGTAGCCTTCTTTTTAAATAAACTACCGCCTTACGGATAGATGAAAGGATTGCTGAATGCTGTCTGCAGAGGGAGGGAGGCGACATTACAAGAGACAAGTACAAAATGTAAATATGAGAATTTAAAATATTGAGGTTTAAATTTAGCGTAAAAAATCCGTGATCTGTAATCCTTTGATAGCCTGCATAACTACATTACAATCCTAATTCCCAAAATTTACAATGTATTGCAAAAACTGTTTTTGTAGGTTAACCTTCTTACGATTTTAGTTTTTTGTAATAAAAAGGTTTGTTACAAATTAAGGTTAAGGACACATATGTTATAGAGCACACATGACACATGCCATCACATTTGAGTATGTAATATTGAAATACCACTAGAATAATTGTCAAAAGTGATATTTGATAGCTAGGTTGTAAGAATGTTTTTAAATATAAAACACCAGTTGTTACCGGTTAATGTTAAAAAAAAGTAACTTAGAAGGTTTTTCATCTTGTTTACTTCAACTGGGTTCCTGTTAAAAATGGTCTTTATTCCTGCATTCATTGCTAATGAATGCATATGTATAAAGAAACTCTATAAATATCTATCTTTTAAGTTTTTATATTTTTTCATTTATACAACTTCAAATTTGAAATAAAACTGGCCGAATTTCTACAACTAGTTTACTTCATGCCCAAATATATATGCGATATATATTAATGGAATCCATGTACATTCTTCACCAAAAGTTTTTTTAAAGTCCTCTTTTAATCCTGACTTAAATTTTTTTATTTTCTAATGGTAGAATTATTTTATACCTACGATTCAAAACTATGCCCAACTTTTACGATTCTTTTCTAAGATGCATTCAGTGAAACAAAATTTAAGGTTGATTTTTGAAGAAATTTACATTTGAATTATATTTGAATTTAAAAATAGTGTAAAACTGACACTAACATCGGATATAGTTTAAGCGATGGTTGTGCACAATTTAATCAGTACCTCTACGCATTTAATTTTGAATCGTTATCTTATTTCCAATATGCTAGAAACGACATTGTACTGTAAAGACTGTAAAGGAATATACTTCTGACCTTACGAGTATGTTAAAAAGATTTTGGTAGTCTAATTTGTGTTGCCTTTTCTCAAGCGCGTGCTGATACCGATTCGGTGACGAAAGAGTTTTGAAATACAGAAGGTGATGGTGGTTTGAGATGAAACAAATCGGTCACAGACCGGTTTCTAGTCCCAGAAAGATGCTAACCTGATTACACTAGCGCGCAAACAAAGTAACCACGCTGATCGATATAGAATATTCTACTCGATGGAAATATGATCGCATATTATAAAAGAAGAACGGTTTTCGATATACTTTAAAATTTGGGTTTTGAGATTTGAAAAATGGTAAGGTTACTAAATATTCAATATCTTTGCCCTTAGTTAACCGAATTTTAAGGTTTTTTATATAGAATTAAATAGCCTTTCAAGGAGAATTATCCACATCGGCTGAAAAGTGGCAAAGTTATGGTGGATCACAATTTAATTTTCATGCAAATTTTTACTATTTTTAGGCATTCACCTAAAAATAAAAATAAACAAGGATATGTGGCCCGATGGGCCCTTTGGCTGAGGTTCTCTTCAAGTACAGTAGACACTATTAGAAGGGACCTATTTTTAGTAACTACTTCCGAACTGCAGAACCCCTATGACATCACTTTTTCTGAGCTTTCTCACAGAGATCTTTTAAAAGCTTTTCTACACTAACCACTGTGCTACTGCATTCACCTATCTTTTTAAAATCAAAATTATCCTTTAGCAGCGTCTTACAAAAACCCAGGCTACCTTGTTTTATTAATTTGGGAGAAATATTTATTAATATTGAGATATGAGCTGATATATATATTATATTTCAGCCAGTCTGTTTACTTATAGTCAAGATAGCTTCTTCCGTTTTTCTGATGAGAGTTTTCATAGATAAGGGTTATTATTGTTCATTTTCCACCGCTTTAGTGATTGCAAAATCAATAAGGTCTGAAGTCTTCCGTCTATCTGATGGCCAATATGTGGGTTACCATTGGATAAAATGACAAGTCCAAGCGTATTTACCATTGACAACAGTTTTCTTCCTTTAGGACCTATTAAACGTGAGCCCCGTGAATAGGCTTTGCAGTAAAATCTCTAGCAGCTATAAATTTAGCACCGAGGGTACTAAAAATTATTTGTATTGCTCCTTATCAATATTAGATCTGGGTGGGCGGTAATTAGCTGAGATTGTTAGCCCTTGATATATTCTTCGAGCTGAAGATTCGTTGCTTGCAAGTGAGCGGTTTAGTAGCACTGCATTGGGAAATGCTTTATTCTTTTTTTTTTATAAGAATAACAGTACCACCACGGGCTTTGCCACCAGGTTGCTTTGTGTCATAAACTGGGTATCCTTCCATATAAAAATAATATTTCTTAGTGAGATGATATTGGTATTAGATGTATGGAGTATTCTTTGAGAAGCATTTTAAGCTTATTTTTACGTTCACTTACGCCATATGCATTTCAGTGACAGATTTTTATAGCAGTCATGGCTTCGCTAGGAGGGATTGCAATAGCAAATTCTGGTTTCGTATCATGTCTTTCATCATGTTCTGCATTGAACACATGAATTGTGCCATATTTGTAATAAACATTTGCAATGTTTTCTTAAGCGAACTATCCTTTTCAGTAGAAGGTATTATCGAAGGAGTTCCTTTGAAAATATTTGCGTATGAGACTGTTAAATTTGGATTCCGGTGTAACAAACAATGAATGGAATGAGCTTCCCCTTTCTTCAAAGCCACATTTTCTGGCTCTAGTTCAACTCTGTAGAAGGGTAGTGGACCTTTGTTCTTGTTTCGTATATTGTACACCGATCGTACTTTAAAACCCTCTTGGAGTAGGGCTTCGAGAATTTCGTTTGTTTCCACACCAGGTTCGTTCAATGCCTTTTGTTATCACAATCAAAGCTCTCACTCTTGAGCTGGTATGTGTATAATATTTTTAAAATTTTTTTAAGATACTCCACTACCTTACAATATCTTGGTTTAGAGTAAACCTGAATTTTTGTCTCGTGTATGCTACCTTTAGTTATTGGAACAACGTGAACGTTTTTGGGATTACTGTATAGCTTAGTGCTTTAACCAAGGGATTGGCTTTACGTTTCCGAAGATAAATTGGTGGAGGCTTTGCTTTTCTTCCATCTTTGTGGCCAATAGAGGTTGGCGAGTAGTGCAAATTGATTTGTGAAAGTGCTTCCAATGCTCTCATTATTGTGT
Source organism: Megamerina dolium (assembly GCA_963854835.1). Lineage (NCBI taxonomy): Eukaryota > Metazoa > Arthropoda > Insecta > Diptera > Megamerinidae > Megamerina > Megamerina dolium. Next base: position 153,120 of record OY978526.1, read on the forward strand.
TTAATCGTTTTTGCGTTTAGCGTTTCTAATTTTTTTTTATTTTCTTTATTAACAATAATGGGACACCAAAGTGTAGGATTGTTTACAAATAAGCCTTAAGCGTTTCTTTCACGATATTTTCGATTATTATAAATAATAAAATATTTGTTGATCCTAAGGAAAATAACTAAATACACGCAACAAACAAAAACACGTCCGCACCGAATATCTATTGTTTAACTTAACACTGACTACGAGGATTTATGTACTTTTACATACTGAAGTACGTACGTTGGCTTAGTAAAGGAAAATGCCTGAAAAGATTATTCAATATTAGAAATGAAGTAATAATTCAGTCCAGACATCGAAAAGTTTATGTTTCCACTGAAATACAAAGATGTTATTTTTTGTCTGATATCACACAATTAATTAACGAATTAAACTCTACTTTAGGGAAAAATAAAAACAAGTTTGATTTAGTTAGGACGAACCATAACCCATTTTGGAAAAGAGTTTGAAATATTATTGAACTAAATTAGAATAATAACTGATCAAGTGGGAGCGGAGTGAAGGCCGTTGAGTTTGCTGCAGTGGTACGTAGAATGGTTCAAAACAACGAGAGAGAGAGAGAGAAAACGAGCGAAAAATAACGGGATGAAACAGAATTACATTAGAGTCGCTAACCCACGCAAACTTTATGCGGACAGTGCGTGACATACGTCTTCTGGTGTACCATAGCACTTTAAGTAAATTCACTTAGTCAACGAACGGTTGACTACAAAGCTATGAAGTAGGTGTTCGACAATAACTTTCACTCAATATTTCTTATAGAACGGACTGCGAGCTTGATAACTCCCTTTTAATGGAGCAATCCACTTCTTCACCGATGATTTGACGAACGAGTAGAAGCAGGGGTATTTTGCTAATAACACTGCAGTGTTTTCCGTGCAGAAGTGTTGTCAATGCATGAAGTAATGAAATGGCTTCAGAGTAACGTTATATCATATGTGGATATAGATATTTTCAGTTACAACGAAGCAGCAATAAAATACATAGAATCAGTACTGAAATATCAGTAGCACGTAACTGCAGAACATCTTTTTACGAGATGTCCATGCAGTTTAACATTCGTTCGTTTACTTTGACCTTAAAACCATCAACTCTATTCGACTATTTTTGCGGTATGTGGTGTGGGTAGTGGAACATCTACACCATCATTGGGGAGCGCGGAGAAGTGTTCCCTCCATAAGCTCAGTACACTCTGGGCATCTGTAACCAGATTCCCATTTTTGTCACGACAGGAAGAGCTTCCGGGATTTAAATCGCCACTCAGGCGCTTGACCTTCTCAAAGAATTTTCAATTCTCATTCCTGTCTTTACTTATGTATATCTCCTTACACTCGCGTCTTTCTTACTATCTTTTCTTGCGCCTGAAAAAACGTCTTTCCGTACTCCTCTTCTCTCTGTAACAATCTTTAATAGCTCGCTTAGCTCCTGAACGCAGGGTTTTTCTGTAGACGTCGTTTTTCTGTACGGTAGCGTCGCTGCACTCCTGATCATATTACTCTTTCTTCAGAGGCCGGTAGTAACCAATTACCTCCTCGGCAGCAATAGTCAAGGAGTGGGATATTTGTGTCCACTGTGCACATGTATCATCAAGAGGGGGAGTGTTCTGCATAAGCAGATCCGATAGTCGAGTTGTAAAAGCAATTGCCGTCTCTGGTAATTGCAGCTTATTGACGTCAAACTTTCTCTGTATGGGACTTCGTTAGTTCTTTTCGACACATAAACGTGTTCGCACCTTAGCTGCAACAAGGTAATGATCCGAGTCGATGTTGGCACCACGGACCAATTTCACGTCCATCACACTGAAAGCATACCTTACGTCAATCACCACTTGATCAATTTGATTGTTCCTTCTTTGATCTAGAGATAGGAACGTCGCTTTATGGATATCGAAATGTTGAAATCTGGTATTACTAATTACTGGGACGGGGGCGGGGACTTACGAAATTTCGCTTTTACATGGGTTTTTTCAATTTTAGCTCACGAAATATTTTAAGGGAAGTGTATTTGAGGACGATCTATCAAAATCAAAGAAAAACTTGATTGTGGACAATTTATGCTTAGAGCCTTTCTATGTTAAGGTACCGATATACCCAATACGAAAATGTTACTCCAATGTACATTGTTTTAGTCGACATTAGTATGCTACAATTTTTTTTGTAGCTCTATGTGCTTAAGATCGTGAACTGAGAGAATTTACTCACACGTACCTAGAAAACGATCAGCCCTACAATAAATCAATATGGCGTAACTCCATTCTAACCACTTCAGATCGAATATACTCGGTTTGCAACAATGATAACCTTAAGGTCCTCGTACGACAGAAGTCAGGAATATCCAATTTTCCACGTACATCATGATATGAACCAATATTTTTAAAACAGAATAGGTTACGCTGGTAAATATGATGTTTGAAGTAGGTACATAATTTTATTGTCACAATAGGCCCAATGTGTAGTCACTGTGACTAAAAGACGGTTTCACGCCATTCAGCGACATTTACAATACATGATTTACAAAAATAAGTACACTTTCTATATAATGTTTAACATAATATTTAATGTGGACTTTTAATTCTTATGTATGTAGATCTCTCACTGTACATTTAGATATGATCTATGCATTCCTAAAATATCCCTAGCAAATTAAATAAATATATTCTATAATAAGAAAGTTATTTTCTTGCAATTGCTCATAGTAATAACACAAAATAAATAATGCAATAATGAGTCCAATAATCTTTATAAACGAAAGTAATACAGTTTGCAAGCAGGTATATAATAATTTATACAGCAGGCTAACTGGAGTATTGTATGTATGCATTGTAATGTAAGTATTGTATGAAATTCGTAGTGGAGAAAAAGTGAATTAATATATTTAATATATGTATATGCAATAAATAAATAAAAAAATTATCGTCGTCAATAAAAAACCGATGTAATATAAATATAAATTGAATTTGTTATATTCGATATGTTTGGAGGTATGTACAGGAAATGTTTTCAAATACCCACATGACCAGGGGAAGAAAGTTTCGTTTTTTAATTTTGCCTTGTAATCACTAAAATTGTTATGAAATGTTGCTTATAGGCAAATCATTTAAGGATGATATACTTTGTGCAAATTTTAAAACTTATTGATAATTTTATATATATATATATAATTGATATGTAATACTAACAAATATTATTCCTTATAACTTTGTTGATATGTTCCAAAGAATGACGTTTATTTACATTTGATATTAATACGACTTCAGTGTTAAATTATTTTTAGTTATATTTTTTTCTTACATATTCTTATTTCACACTTTTGTTTAATAAATAAAAGTAAGTACCTATTTATTTTTTTATTTAATACATTCTTAAAATACACAATACACTGCTTAAAAACATATAGGCCCTCCTTCATCATTGTGCTACCTTAAAATACTTGCATACTTGACAGTTTGAAGCGCAGCAATAATTGATGAAGCCTGATTAAAATTTCAGTAGCAGCAAATATACGTAGGCTGCCTAAAAAACTGCATCGATGCAGACCGGATGACGAGCTGCGGACTGTAAGGATAGATGTGGATATACATAGAAATAAAAAAAAAAGAGAAAATAAATGACAATGTTTTTGAAATGCAGTAGAATACAAAAAGTCTGAACAATTTGGAAAGTTCACGTTTTATGCCACATCATCGGCATTCATTCGTTTATATTTGCAGCACATGTGAATTGTGATTGCGATCTAATTGTGTATGCGACACACGATGTGCTTCATACGAATACAGGAGATGATTTCATGTCAATATATCATTTTAACGTGCACATAGATGTATAGTATTTCTGGTGAATAAAGGAGATTTAAATGGGACAGCTTGGCAACTGCACATTATGGCAAATGGGTTAGATAAATTCTTGTCATATTAAATGAAAAACTAAGATGATATACATTTTTGATAATATTTGAAGATACTTAAATAAAATTATATCTAATTCAGGATAGCTATGTTGTCGTAGTTTTAAATGAGAATCTATGTATTTTTGATCAAAATTGAAGATAATTAAATAAAAATTCATGTAACTAAAGACTAATATAGTATATATAGTCTTATATAGTATACAAGTTTAGTGATCATGTACATTGAATCTGATACATATGGTTCTTATTGAATTCTAAAAAGTTTTCTATTTAAACTTTTTAAATTTCATACATATATAGTTACATAAACCTATGTTACCTTTACTAACCTTAGGCACGCTTTCTTAAATTATTAATAACAGCAGCAACAACCGATTAAATGTTATTTTCAGTACACTGGCCCGTAGATATACTTAAAATAAAAGCAGACTTGACCGATTTAGAATATATTCTAAATCTAACAATGTTCTAAATTTGTTTAAGGTCGAATTGAAATAACATTTTGACCGTAGAATACATTTTAACTTTAAAACTGGATACAGGATATCTTAAATATGCCCATATCTTCCTATTTGGCCCTACTATATATAGTATTTCGACGGTAGAATACGTGGGGTGTACTGCATTAATATCGAATGAATTTTGCAATATCAAGCTTTTTTTCATATGGAAATAAAATGGTCTACATTATTGTAAAATTTTTTGTAATCAAGTCGAAAAACTAAGAAAAAAAATATTTCAACATTAATCCAGCACATCGGTCTCACAACACATAATTATTTTTGGGCACGATTTTTGACATTATTTAGGAAATTCATTTGAGCTTAATTCATGTAGTCCTCGATGTTATACAGGCAGTCGCAACATTGCTAAAATATGATCTTATTTGAAAAATTGCTTGGTACAACAACTGGATGCTTCAAAATCTAAAACTTTGCCAATTAGAATTTTGTTTTAATTTGTAGCTGCATTTTGTTGTGTTTATAAGAGTTTCCATCACTGTATGTATATATATCTACCTATATACAAATGTACACTTACCAAGAAACATTGCCTCTCGATTGTCGATTATAGCAGGTCGACGTTGAAGTATGCTTTCTTTGCCACCTCTCCAAAGCACTGGCGAAATGCTGGCCAAACATTTCACACGCATCGCACCGTTGTGAAAGTGACGCGTGTCAACTGTCAACTGCAAACCGAGAGTTGACGTAATGAGGCCATGTTTGTGTACGGTATCATTGTATCGCACCAGATAACGTCCATCTATCACCTGCGGGCTCAAAGAAAATGTGAATGTCAACAAAAATTCGAAATTGATAAATGAGTAATTTGCATTTCAACTTGACCTAAGTTGGACAAGGGAATTACATATACATGTAATAATAATGGATAGTAATATTATTGACTGTATTATTTGAGGGGTATATGTACTAAAAAGAGTATTCGTATACATGAAGGAGAACTATATATTTTCCTATGACAGCTTCTCTATTATCGAATCGATATTCCCTTCATTTTTCTTCAAAGAGTTTCTTGATGGATATAAAGCTTATTAGTTAATTAATTTCAATTAAGTATGAAGGCATTGGGCTTGGTTGTGGTTGTGTTGTCATTTTTAATAGACTATATTCTTACTTTTTAAATTATATATTGATATTTCTATTTTTTATTAAAATAATTCACTTTTATAAGCAGAATATATGTGTGCGCATCGGGTATTCCATGTAACGTCTGAAATTGAAATGAAATGTTGGCACGGCCACCACCAGACTTAGCCAGGCCTTACATATCTCGGGCTGCATTATGGATTGTTCTTTCGGCATGCGAGGATGTGTCAATAAGTAACTACAATAACAATAAAGAATATCCTATTCGGAAAAATGAAACATCTTGCTTGTCAAGACTTGTCCAGACTATTGAAAAAGGAGGCACACAAATTTTCTGAGACGTCTGTCAAATAGTTTTGTTGTCATAGCCCTTAGAAAAAAGAGTACGTGCATTTTAGTAAGAACGGAAAAAAGATAATTTCGTATGGTTACCAAAGATAATTTAAAAAGTACACTCTTCAATCGCCCAATTAAAGTAACCAGAAATGGTCGATAAAATAAACAATATGCTATTGGACAATCGGCAAGTGAAGGTACGCGAACTTGAAGGCTTATCATGTGTATCAGCTCTGGATAAATATTTGAAAAAGGAATAGGTATCCCTAATACGGTTGGCGTGTCTGCTCACAATTGAGAACAGACGCAATACTTTGACAACATCAAAAGAGTATTTGGCGATGTTCAACCGAAGGAGTTTGTGCCTATTGCACAACTGTGAACGTAATATGAATTCATCACAATGTATTATCTCATCTCATGGTGAAACGAAGCCGAAGAAGGCCAATATGGGTGTGATACAGTTTTTTTTTATGCGAGCGATGTTATCGACCTAAAGGAAGACTATGCTAAAAAAAATAGCGGAATAGGAATTTTGCCACAAGTTCTTCCTTATTTCAATTTTTAAGAAGTTATTGACCAACTCTCGGATGCGGTGAAGTTAACAAAGGCCGTACAGCCAGCTGTTGCGCCGCTACTGAGGATGTTTTAACATTTTCGAATCTACTGCAAACATAAGATCCGATCCAGTACACTTGTGTCATAGTCCCAGTATATTTTCAGAATACGAAATTTTGTTCTCTCCTGTTAGACCTACAGTTGAGCTTACAAAAGAGAGTATTTGCAAACATAAAAGAAAGGAGGCTCTTAATCGTCTTGATTGAAAATCCAACTTTACAGCAGAAGAGCGAACCAGAAATGCTTGAGCCGAAGATAAGATGTTCAGATAAAGATAAGAAGTTTTATGCCGGATTGAACAGAAAATAAACGCAAAAAATGGCCTTACAGTCGGTTGGGGCCGACCAAATTATACCCTGCATATGTAGAGGTATATATAAAAAGTTTGCTCGTATATCCATCCTTTTCTTCCACTACTTTGTATAGGAGCTACATTAAGAACCAGGCTACGTCACCAATTTTTGAGGAATAATTTCTGCCTATAATACTAAACTACCTAGGTTGCAATGGGTTGACCTAGGCGTATTATTTAGTAAGTTATGGGTGTTTTAATGTTTAAGATAAATCCGAGATTTTGTACGGAAGCTATATAAAAAGTGGGCGTGGCTTATCTCTTTCTTGTATATCTAATTAATTTTTCAATATCAATCCATTCCTTAAATTTGGTTGTCCTACGCTGAATAGTTCGTAAGTTATAGCGGTTTAAATTTTTTAAATTTTTCAAATTTTGTATTGAAGCCCCATTAAGAAGTGGGTGTGGTATGTTGATTTTTTGTCAGATTATTTTCGACTACCATATTAGCTGAAGTATTAATTATAATTGTTCTAGACAGAAGTATGCAGAAGTTACAGCTATGTCAATTTAAAAGAATTTCACTCATTTTGTACAGGGGCTACGATAAACAGTAGGCGTAGCGCGCCCATTTCCAGTGAGCCTAATTGCTCGTACAATACTAATACATACCTTAAATCTCGTTGTCCTAGGCTAAATGGTTTGTAAGTTATAGAGCTTAAAAATTTAGTTTAATTCACTCGACTTTGTATGGGAGACCCATGAAGGAGTGGGCATGGCACACTGATTTTCTGCCAGATTATTACCAACTGCGATATTAAGTTAAGTGTCAATTATGGTTATTCCAGACAGAAGATTGCCGAAGTTACGGCTGTTTCAATTTAAAATTTGTATGGGGGCTACGATAAACAGTGGGCGTGGTTCGCCCATTTCCTGTGAGCCTAGTTGCTCGTACAATACTAATCCATACCTTAAATCTCGTTGTCCTAGACTAAATGGTTTGTAAGTTATGGAGCTTAAAAGTTTTAGTTTAATTCCCTCGACTTTGTATGGGAGACCCATGAAGGAGTGGGTGTGGCACACTGATTTTCTGCCAGATTATTACCGACTGCGATATTAAGTTAAGTGTCAATTATGGTTATTCTAAACAGAAGATTGCCGAAGTTACAGCTGTTTCAATTTAAAAGAATTTCAGTCATTTTGTATGGGGGCTACAATAAACAGTGGGCGTGGTGCGCCCATTTCCTGTGAGCCTAGTTGCTCGTACAATACTAATCAATACCTTAAATCTCGTTGTCCTAGACGAAATGGTTTGTAAGTTATGGAGCTTAAAAGTTTTAGTTTAATTCCCTCGACTTTGTATGGGAGACCCATGAAGGAGTGGGCGTGGCACACTGATTTTCTGCCAGATTATTACCGACTGCGATATTAAGTTAAGTATCAATTATGGTTATTCTAGACAGAAAATTGCCGAAGTTACGGCTTTTTCAATTTAAATGAATTTCAGTCATTTTGTATGGGGGCTACAATAAACAGTGGGCATGGCGCGCCCATTTCCTATGAGCCTAGTTGCTCGTATAATACTAATCAATACCTTAAATCTCGTTGTCCTACGCTAAATAGTTTGTAAGTTATGGACCTTAAAAATTTTATTTTAATTCCCTCGACTATGTATGGGAGACCCATGAAGAAGTGGGTGTAGCACACTGATTTTCTGCCAGATTATTACCGACTACGATATTAAGTTAAGTGTCAATTATGGTTATTCTAGGCAGAAGATTGCCGAAGTTACAGCTGTTTCAATTTAAAATTTGTATGGGGGCTACGATAAAAAGTGGGCGTGGTGCGCCCATTTCCTGTGAGCCTAGTTGCTCGTACAATACTAATCCATACCTTAAATCTCGTTGTCCTAGACTAAATGGTTTGTAAGTTATGGAGCTTAAAAGTTTTAGTTTAATTCCCTCGACTTTGTATGGGAGACCCATGAAGGAGTGGGCGTGGCACACTGATTTTCTGCCAGATTATTACCGACTGCGATATTAAGTTAAGTGTCAATTATGGTTATTCTAGACAGAAGATTGCCGAAGTTACGGCTTTTTCAATTTAAAAGAATTTCAGTCATTTTGTATGGGGGCTACAATAAACAGTGGGCGTGGTGCACCCATTTCCTGTGAGCCTAGTTGCTCGTACAATACTAATCCACACCTTAAATCTCGTTGTCCTAGGCTAAATGGTTTGTAAGTTATGGAGCTTAAAAGTTTTAGTTTAATTCCCTCGACTATGTATGGGAGACTCAAAAAGGAGTGGGTGTGGCACACTGATTTTCTGCCATATTATTTCCAACTACCATGTTAATCTAAGTGTCAATTATGATTATTCTAGACAGAAGATTGCAGAAGTTACAGCTGTTTCAATTTAAAAGAAGTACAGACACTTTGTATGGGAGCTAGTATAAAAAGTAGGCGTGGCTCACCCATTCCTGGCAAGGTTATGTAGTAGTATAATTTAACTCTATTTGCTAAATATTGGTGTCCCAAGTGGTATATTATGTGAGTTATAGCAAGTTAAAGATTTTGAAAATTCCGAGGTTAGTCGCTTTGAATGCTTGGTGTGGGCGTGGCTATTGACCGATCATGCCCAATATCAATCCCCTCCGTACCCTTGGATCATAGGTTACTTGTGCCAAATTTAGTCGAAATAGTTCAATATTTACTCAAGTTATCATGCGAACCAGCCAGGTGATAGACAAACGGACGGACGGACGGACATCGTTAAATCGAAAATTTAATCGACGCTGATCACGAATATATATCTATGTCTATATCTCCGGAGATTCCTTCAAGTGGACACAAACATCTGACCGAAATGAATAAACCATACATATTGCATTATGCAGGGTATAAAAAGCAGCGCTCCACGGAAAGCGAAGTACAGTAAGTAAGAAAGAGGTACGATAGTAAGAGACAAATGTTCAAAAATAAGGCTAGGTACTGCAGCCAAAGCTCTTGTAGCCATTGACTTATTATTTTAACTATAAGCTAAGTTTTGTAAATAAATAAATAATTACGATAATTCTAGGCGTCTGTAGATGCTATTAGGATGGGCAATGGCACATGAAGATGATAGAAAACTTCAGCTCCTAGTATGGCCACAAAAACAATTAGAACCATTACAAATTCTCAGCAGCAAGGCGTTAACTCCAGTGCATTTGCTAATTGGATGCAAATGCTGACGAGCGTGGTCCAAGAATTATCTGTTGTCCCTCAAAGTACGCAACAAATGGTTCAACCGCGAACCCAACGCCGAGACAGACGCACCCAGCGCGGCAGAATGAAAACAACAATCGCCGGTTAAGATGGCAAAGTCAAAGTTATCGATGGCAGATGTACAGGCGAGATATATCCATCTCATCAAGCACGGATTCCGCTTGCAACATGCAACTTTTCGTTACACAACATTTACTCACTATAGGCAACAGAAGATGGCGAGGTGAGAGCTCTTGTGTGATCACCAAGAAAATCTGGCTAACTCTTTACAATGGGAGAAATTGTTCTCTGTTGTCAATGAATAGGAAAACTATTGGTGATGTAGTTGCCGTACTCACAAGCCACTGGCTTGTTGGTAGGCATACTAGCAGGCTTGGTTTACCGGCCAAAGATTTTTATCACAGCTTCCAAGACGAGGAAGAGGAGGAAACTGTCTACCACTTCCTCTGTAGATGCCCCGTCTTGGCACGCAGAAGGCACACCTTATTATTCACATTGCACATTGCTGTATTCATTAGGAAATCCCAATGGTTCCGTTCGACAGAGGGAACGCAGGATAGATAGCATCATTGATGCGCAGTATTATTACACACGGTACTAATACATGCACTTACACCTAATTTCATAGTTACATATTTGTAAAATAATTCTATTCTTGCTTACACACAATCTGCAATTTTAAAATAAAGTCAGTCGTTCGAAGTAGACAAAAGACACAGCATCGGTAGCTTCCTTTAATCCGTCTATATAGTTATCGGTTTGAAAAATTTAACATTCACAAAAAAGCTTGAGGAGGTTTTACGCCCTGTGTACTACTTCATCAAATGTAAACCTTGATTCTATACTCTTTCGCATAAACCATTTACATTTTTCGGGAGCAAGACCACGACCACACTACTATACATATATTTCATAAACATAAATGTTCCATCGCGACACCAATCTTCCAATTGCGAACTCTTTATGCAACATTGACATTGGTGTTCTTTGAGGCATCATGATACAAGTACTCGTACAGATGTACAAGTACACATTTATACATTAATGCCACATCATCATATACACCTACTTGGAAAACAACAATTGTAAAAGAACGACGCTTTTTTGTTATTCATCTTTCGAACTGTAACATCATAACTGTAATGCATTTTAAATGCTTTACAAGTACTTCTCAAGTGCTGCACACACTTGTATTTTTCTACAAAAGCTTATGTGTGCTTTTCATTTCTTCTGCAATGTTTTTAGCATGAATTACTTCTACTCTACAGTGGTTTCTTTTTGCGAAATTCACTCTAAAATTCGGATCACATCTTCCTTCTTTTAAATTTTAACCATCTCCAAAAAAAGTAGAAAGTGGTAGAAAGAAGAAGAGCTGCCTACTGTTCTATTTTTCCTCTGTATTTTATACCCTTTACCTAACGCTATTTAGCCTATGTTTCTTCTGTAATTGCTGTTCTTCTATTCTTCCTATTGCTGTTTCATCGTTTTTGATGATTATTCTATGGATGTATGTATTTGTTCCACTTGCTGAATGAGACTATTTTACTTCATAAATATTTAAGTAGCAAATTGCCGCACTGCGTTGTACTATTTTCCGGATTATTAACGTCCCAAGTGTGGTGATGGTGGTGGTACTGATGTCTAGAGTAATTCAGCAACTGTTTCATTTTCGTTTCTGTTGTTGAAGCGCACTTCTTTATTTACCATAACAATTCAGCATTGCACGAACACAAATTGTAGCATTGTAAGTATTTAAAATCACCAAAGGTTATTTTTTACAAATTATATTGCAATTCATATAATAAAACCTAACGGTGCATTTGAACAAAAGCGCTCATTATCATTGGACGTGTCTTTTGTGGATTGGCAAGACATGGGTATGTACTCAGAAAATAAAAAAGTGTAAATTATAGCACGGAAGCAATACGGCGCATACGATATACAGAACATATTAAATTGTGTGGGAGTAACCTTTTATTAAACGGTATAACCGAAAATGGGCTTGCAGTCGGCCTATTTATACTCTACACACCTAGACTTACCAGGAGCACAAGCCTAAATCCGCTGTTTGCTCGTAGATAGCGTTAGTGAGCATATTGAGCTATTATCGACTGTGCATCCTTTTTTTTATGAGTTCGACATCTGTTTACATCAATTAGTAAACATCATCAGAGATTTCATACAATAACATACATTTTTCCTCGTATAATCGTGTTTAGTTTCGTGCCAGAAAAAGAGCATATGCGGGAAGCTCTACTTTTTTGCTTCAACTTTAAGAAATCTGCTGCTGAGTCACATCAAATGCTTGTGAAAGCCTATCGTGACAGTGCGCTATAGGAAACCACTTGCAGAGACTGGTTTCGTCGGTTCAAAGAATGCCATTTTGACTTGAGTGACAAGAAGCGTGAAAATAGACCCAGAAAAATTGAGGACCCTGATTTGCAGGCTCTTTTGGATAAGAACGACACCCAATTGCAAAAAATGCTTGCCGAACAGTTAGGTGTTACTCAACAAGCCATTTCCATACGTTTACGAGCCATGCAGAAGGTTCACAAATTTGGAAATTGGGTACCCCATGAATTGAACGATAGGCAGATGGAGCGATGTCAAAACACATGCGAAATCTTGCTTGCTAGACAAAAAGAAAGTCGTTCCTGCATCTTGTGGTGACTTGCGATAAAAAGCGGATATACTTTGAGAATCGTAAACGAAAAAAATCGTGGGTCGATCCCGCCCAACCAGCAACTTCTTCTCCAAGACCAAATCGCTTTGGACGCAAGACGATGCTGTGCGTTTAGTGGGATCAGCAGGGTGTCATCTACTACGAGCTGTTGAAACCTGGTGAAACTGTCAATGCTCAACGCTACCATCAACAACTAGTGAAATTGTGCCGTGCTTTGGGTGAAAAAAGGCCTGGTTATGAACAAAGACATGAGAAGCTGATTTTTCTCCACGACAACGCCCCATCGCACACATCGAAACTGGTCCAAAACTACTTGGACACACTCAACTGGCAGGTGCTACCTCATTCCGCTTATTCACCAGACCTGGCCCCTTCTGACTATACCTGGTTTCGTCGATGGGTCACGCGCTCGCCGAACAGCACTTCGATTCGTATGAAGACGTCGAAAAATGGCTTGACGAGTGGTTTGCCTCGAAAAATGAGGAATTCTTTTGGCATGGAATAAATTAATTTTTGGCTTTCTATGAAAAAAAAGTGTTTTTTTTTAACCGAAAACACTGGTTTTTGAGCTTGTACACCTGGTATATAAAAGTTTTAGGGTATATTTCCAAAGTAAAAACATTTAATATAAGAAATACATAATTCAATAGGTAAATATGCCAAGGTCGTGTATGTAAACTCTCATTTATTAAATGTGTATTCATCTCATTATGTCTTACACCTATTTTTAAAAGTGGATTGCAGCAGTGTCTTGGATCTACATGAAATAGTGAGCGTGGATCGCCCTTTTTTTGCAAAATTATTTTCGCTTCAAAATTAATTTATGCTATATGTCAAATATGGTTGTTCAAGATGAAATTCCAAATTTCCAAACTCAAAATTTTAAATATTTCAAGATGCTGCATGGGCGCTACGTTAAATAACGATTAATGGTGGCTTGCTCATTTATCCATATTAAGAAGTAGGCATGACCAATTTTGATCAGATTATTTCCCACTTATAACTGCTATTAATTAAATAGGGGTTTTCTAGATAGAAGACTGCCGAAGTTACAGGGGTTTAAAGTTAATAGAAATTCAAGCACTTTACACGGCATCTACTGTTAATATTGAGCGTGGCTTGCTAGAATCTAGTAGAATTGTTAAACAGCATATCGTCAATCTACAATCGTAGATAGTATATTGAGCGAGTTATAACATTAAATTTTTTTTAAATTTCGCTATTAGACTCTTTGACTTCTGTGTGGGGGCGTGGCAGTTGGCCATTATCAGTGCCATTGGTCATTAATTTCGTTTAAATATTTAAACGAAAGACCAGTCAATATTCATATTCCGTTCATGGACAAACCAATGCAAAATTCTAGGCTTACGAAGAGTGTCTTTTCTAATTCTCATAAGTTTGAAAAATACTTGGATAATTATCCATGGGTTGTGGGTATATGGTTATATGTCCATTTATCATTTATTTTATGAATTTGATTACAGTAATCGTAGTCCTAAAACTTTTAAGATTAAGATTAAAGTAATCGTAATAGTATATAATTTAAAAATTACAATTACAGCAATCGTAATCAAAGTGTAATCGTAATCTTAAGTGCCCAGCTCTGGCCAGCAGCTATATGTTTTTCCGCCAATTTTAGGCATGTCATTAGGGCACACTTAAAAGTGCAATTAATTCAGCATGTGCTTTCCTTGTGATTTTACTATATAGAGTTATCTCCAGATATTTAACTTCTGCCTTGGATGTTATAGTCTCCCCTAAGAGTTGTATGTCTTTCCATTTGGAAAAGTCCTTTTCCTGCTAAATGGAGCGATTGTAGTTTTAGCAGGATTTGTGTTGTGATCCTACAGACATGCACCATTAACAACAATTCTTAGTCCTCTTTGAGTGATGTCACACATGGTTTCCTCAAATTTGTCTCTAGCTATTACTACGATGTCGTCAACATAGCCCTGACAGTCGATGCCCTCTTTGGATAAAATCGATAACAGTTAATTCATGAACAGGTTTAACATAAGGAGAACGGCTTTCTGCGGACTGCCCTTGGTCGTGGTGACAACTATTGTTTCTTTTCCAGCAGATATTTCTACCAATATGGTGTGTAAGACTTCTGCCATCCACTTGGATGTCACCGAGTCCACTCCTCTTCATTTTAATGTGAATCACTCTCTGCATCAAGGAAAACGCATATAGCTATCTCAATATAACTATTCAAATGGTTACAAACTTCTGACTGAAATGAATACATCATGCATACAATGGGCGTGATATCGAAGCTTAATGAACAGTTCCGTTTGTTATTACATTCTCAATTCATGCGGTATAATTTTCATATTCTATAATTTTTCTCTATTTTTCATTTTAATACAAGTAAATTGCTTAATAACTTCAACCAAATTATTTGGAACAATTTCATTAATTTTGATAAATAATAAAAAAAGTGTACAAACTATCATCAATTTGATCATGAGTCAATAATTTTACCTGGGCTAACGACCCAAAAGATAGTTTGTATGTTTTCTCCACAGTTAAAAACAAATTGAAGCGTGCCTAGTTGCTCTCAAAATACTACATCAAGTAAGTGACTGTGAGTGCGCGTGAAGCTGTGGATATTGAATGCGAACTCTGATAAGGTATTCGGATAATTTTTAAACATTGCTGAGGTGTAAATTGTTCCACGACTTAATATTAATCATTAGCAAGATACAATGCCAAACCAACTGCCAAAAATGTTTCGTCCTTAATAAAAAATTCTACACAATAAACACATCCTCTACCTTTCCTCATTCAAATCCTTTATAGAACTCACATTTACAAATATGTATAATATACATTTTTCAAAGACATCAAATACGTTACCCAAATTGCTCCTTTCACTTAAATGATCTGGTAGGAATGATATACATACATACGTATATTATATTACCAATTTACAAATGTAGATGAGGCGATTCATGCACAGCAAATCGTTTGCCTTTATATTAAAAATTCATGAATTCATTTCATAGTTCTTATAACGACCACAGAAGAGAATTCTACCACAAAAATATTTACATTCTAGTATAACATCAAGGAGACGAAGAGTGACGAATTTTGCACACTCGATTGAAATTTCCAATCCACTACATACAAGAAGAAAAATATGATCAAAATTGAGGAAAAAAAGGAACAAATGGGAGTAACTTAAAAAAACGAGGTATATCCATTTTTTGCGATTTGGATGATTTGCTACTTTGTATTCCCTAGGCTGGAATCTACTAAAAATTCTGTAGAAACATATTTTTTTAAATAACGAAATTGATCATAATACATTTTCTTCGCGTCACTTCGTGACAAATCTGTACTAAAATAATGATATTCCCATATATGTATAAGAACTCATATTTATAAGTATAAGAAATATGTATGCAAAAGAAAATACATACTTAACGTAAACTTATGTAGCCATTACAACAGAAAATCGAT
Source organism: Megamerina dolium (assembly GCA_963854835.1). NCBI lineage: Eukaryota > Metazoa > Arthropoda > Insecta > Diptera > Megamerinidae > Megamerina > Megamerina dolium. Next base: position 169,341 of record OY978526.1, read on the forward strand.
TTAGGCCGAATGCATGCTTCGCCAGCAATCTCTGTTCTTTGATAGCTGGCACCAGGTAGAGATCCAAGCGCAGCCAGGTTCTGCAGTACTTGGCCTTTCCATGGAATATTGGGTCTTCCAGCGCAGTCACTGTATTTTGATGCGCTTTATTATGTCAATATCGGCATATAGCTCATACAGCTCATGGTTGTACCTTTTACTAGGATTGTTGATATTTTCAAAAATATCGCTTTTCGATATACCAAACTGGCGGAATTGAAATAATCGTCGTATCGATAATATCGCTCTTAAAATATCGATATATCAATACATATTTGTATATCATAATATATTTGAAATTTCGCAGCAATATTTAATCTAACATGTTCAATAAGAGGTAAAAGAAAAGAAAAATAACTTACAGTATTTTTTATTTTACATTCTTCAAATATTTTCGTTTTCTGTTTTAAAAAATACACGTCTTTCTACATTGTCATCCAAAGGCGGCTATTCGGAATCTTGTGACTAAATTTCGCATAAAATTTTCATTATTGGACATTAAACTACAAACACGCATACGTAGAGTGCGGACAGAGGAAAATATCGCAGCTGTGTCCGCCAGTGTTGTTGACGACCGTGAATTATCGATTTATTCGTGAGATGCCGGCCGATATGTTGGAGAGTATGCCAAAATTGGTCCGAGCATATGAACCATTTGAGGCGCAACCGCGGTCAACATTTACATGAAATCATCTTTAAACATTGAATTATATAGATAGCTCTATCGAATCAAATAAAGATTTCATACATTTCTCTAAATTTGATGTGTTTTTTTTTAATCAAATCAAATCCGAAGACTCTTAAAAAATCAATCTTTATTTAAGAGCTAGTTTTATTTTTCAATTTACTTATGAATTTTAAGTATAATTACTGAATGAAAGATCGTAAAAAATATTTAAATATTGTTTTCAAATATGTATGTATGAATGTATGTAAGAACATATTCTGTAATATAAGGATATGTACTCATTCATTTATACAAATATTAAGCGATTGCGTAGTTTAACTCACACATATGTACATATGTTATTAAAATTCGTTGAACTGATGTAAGAAATTAACTATAATATATAAATACATAAAGTATGGTTATGGTGTAAGCTAAAGCATACAATTCTCTTCTCTGGTAAACAGGTGATGTTTCTGCGCAAAATATCGGTATCTGATATTATCGTCCAAAAAATATCGAGCTGATAATATCGAATCGAAAGCAAAAAATATCGTTCATATTGATATATCGATATAATCCACAATATGATATACCTTATACGATACTCGCCACCAACGCAAACAGGTCCAAAGATTTTCGCTGAACTTTGCTCTCAAAACCTCCCTCCTGAGGTGGAAATTGCCCAGACTTGAAAGACTTGTAGAGCGTAGTTTTAATTTTTCAAGAGAGGGTTCTACTTCTCAATTGCTTACTTAGCAAGAAGTAGCACCTGTTTGCAAAAGTGATCCTTCGCAATGTTTCCAGACTTCACTACTTCAAGAGCGTAGTTATCAACAGAAAAAACGTATGATATATAATTATTAATATTTAGGTGATTCATAAGATTCCATAGTCATATGTCATAGTTCCAATTTGAACGAAAATATGATTCATGTTAACACCTCATTATATCGCCGTCATATTTCTATGTGATATTGCAAAACTGATTAGATTTATTTTGACTGATTTTCTTCTTGAGGGAATCTTAAATAAAAATGCCAAGAGGAAGTGAAAAAATGAAATAATAAATGCTTTGTGCAAAAAGCAAACATTGAATTTACTCCTGCTTGAATCAAGTAATTGTTTATAATAAATTTTTAGTATGAAATGCTTTTTCGGGCGACGAAGAAGAGGAAGCCGAAATGACTGAATATTTTATCATGAACTTGTTTTGCTTGTTAAGCAATCGCAGAAGTGTTCATTTCGGAATATCTAAATCTTCTTATTGGCATCAAAATGTGGTAGAAAGTTTCGACAATATCCGATTTAATCAAATGGTCCGTGTTCCCTAGAGGAATTTTGACATATATTCAATTTTGATAAAGGATGATAACGCGTTTAACAAAGTTCTAGTACACCACAGCTTCCAATCGAATTACAGCTAAAAATAGTGCTCTATCGATTAGGGTGGGTGATGGAGATACTCTTCAAAATGTGACCAGACGTATTTTCAAAGCTATATTGAAATTGAAGGGCATTTTCTTGTTCTGGCTTAATAAAAGAGAAAGACTGGAAATTGTTTATGCAACAAATAATGAGATGCCCGGATGTGTTGGTTATATCGATGGATCTCAAATTAAATTAGCTGAAACATCTGTCAAGCGGCATGAGTTATACTTTTCACGCAAATGTCAATACTCGATTAAAGTTCAACTATTGTAATATGCCTTTATGAATTGCGAATAATGCAGACAACTATGGGTTATCCGGGTAGTGTTCATAATGCAAACATTTTTTTGAGATTTAAAGGAATGAATTCATATTTCAAATATATATTACTACATATAATCATATGTATATAATACATTTTCGATTTAGTATATAATAAAATGTTGGAAGAACTTACGTCCATATTTTCCTGCGTTTCCATATCTTTATTCTATTTAATTTTTAACTTTTCTTGTCTTGTATACAAAATAAAGAAGAAAACAACAAACACAGCACTTAGAAGTAGGCTTTGACGTATTATACTACATGCCAAGGGAACAACTTTTACAATTGCTTTACCTGTATATCTAAGCCTGGAAAATAATTCAAGAAGAAGAAACAGCTAAATAAACAGAAACAGGCAAGGCAAGAAATAAAAAAAAAACTAAAATTTACTTTTATTTTATACAAGAGGCATAAAAATCAAGTTTGTGTTCCCCACAAACGCCTTTCTTGCATTTTTAGCAGCTCTTGAAGCGTTGCAATCCAATATTCAAGCCACCATTGACGAAATAGGCCAGATTTATTGGAAAAAGTGGTCAAATATTGGACTGATCGAATGGAGCATATAACTCGTAGCCGTGGTGCACATATGCTCGAAATCACATTTAAAAAATCTCCTTACAGTCGGCTGGGGCCGACCAAACTATACCCTGCATATGTAGATTTATATATAAAAAGTTTACTCGAATATCCAGCTTTTCTTTTATTTCCACTTTTCGAGAAACAATTTTTGTATATACTACTAATTTACACCCGAAATATGGTTGACTTTGACGAAGTAAAAGGATTTTAAGATTTTAAGGCTTAGTATGGGGTCTATATAAAATTGGGCGTGGCTTACCACTTTCTAGTAAATCCAATTAATTTTTCAACGTTAATCCACACCTTAAATTTGGTGTCCTACGTTGAATAGTTTCTAAGTTATAGTGGTTAACATTTTTGTTTAATTTCCTCAACTTTGTATGGGAGCCCCAATAAGAAGTGGGCGTGGTACGCTGATTTTTCGCCAGATTATTTCCGACTACCATAGTAGTTAATTATGTTATGATTGTTAATTATGATTGTTCTAGACAGAAGGATACAGTAGTTACAGCTATTTCAATTTAAAAGAAATTCGGTCATTTTGTATGGCGGCTACTATCAACAGTGGGCGTGGCGCGTCCATTTCCTGTGAGTCTAGTTGCTCCTCAATACTAATGCATACCTAAAATCTCGTTCTTTTACGCTAAATGGTTTATAAGTTATGGCGCTTAAAAGTTTTAGTTTAATTCCCTTGACTTTGTATGGGAGACCCATGAAGGAGTGGGAGTGGCACACTGATTTTCTGCCAGATTATTACCGACTACGATATTAATTTAAGTGTCAATTATGGTTATTCTAGACAGAAGATTGCCGAAGTTACAGCTGTTTCAATTTAAAATTTGTATGGGGGCTACGATAAAGAGTGGGCGTGGTGAGCCCATTTCCTGTGAGCCTAATTGCTCGTACAATACTAATCCATACCTTAAGTCTCATTGTCCTAGGCTAAATGGTTTGTAAGCTATGGAGCTTAAAATTTTAGTTTAATTCACTCGACTTTGTATGGGAGACCCATGAAGGAGTAGGCGTGGCACACTGATTTTCTGCCAGATTATTTCCGACTACGATATTAATTTAAGTGTCAATTATAGTTATTCTAGACTGAAGATTGCCGAAGTTACAGCTGTTTCAATTTAAAATTTGTATGGGGGCTACGATAAACACTGGGCGTGGTGGGCCCATTTCCTGTGAGCTTAGTTTCTCGTACAATACTAATCCACACCTTAAATCTCGTTATTCTACGCTGAATAGTTTGCAAGTTATAACCGGTAACATTTTTTTTAATTTCCGCAACTTTGTATGGGAGACCCAAAAAGGAGTGGGCGTGGCACACTGATTTTCTGCCATATTATTTCCGACTACCATGTTTATCTAAGTGTCAATTATGGTTATTCTGGACAGAAGATTGTAGAAGTTACAGCTTTTTCAATTTAAAAGAAGTACAGACACTTTATATGAGAGCTACGCTAAAAAGTAGGCGTGGCTCAACCACTTTTGGCGAGGTTATATAGTAGTATAATATAAGTCTATGTGCCAAATATTGTTGTCCCAAGTGGTATATTATGTGAGTTATAGCAAGTTAAAGATTTTGAAAATTTCGAGGTTAGTCGCTTTGAATGCTTGGCGTGGGCGTGGTTATTGACCGATCATGCCCAATATCAATCCCCTTCGTACCCTTGGATCATAGATTACTTATGCCAAATTTCATCGAAATAGCTCAATATTTACTCAAGTTATCGTGCGAACCAGCCAGGTGACAGACAGACGGACGGACGGATGGACGGACGGACGGATGGACGGACGGACGGACATCGTTAAATCGAAAATTTAATCGACGCTGATCACGAATATATATCTATGTCTATATCTCCGGAGATTCCTTCAAGTGGACACAAACATCTGACCGAAATGAATATACCATGCATATTGCATTATGCAGGGTATAAAAATAAATAGCATGAAATTATCTAACAATTTAAAATTAAAAAAATGTCAATAATAGTTCTTTCTTTTATTTTGGTTCGAAGTTCTCAAGCTCTAAAAAAAACACCCCTTCTTGATTTTGTTGATTAGAGCAACTATTAATCATTAAAAGTCATTAGTATTATAAAATAGATTATATATTTCACATTTAGGATCATTTTCACAGTACCAAGTTAACTCATAGAACAAAGTTAACTAATAATTTTCAGTGGCAAAACTCTTAGTTAACTCTGTTCTCTGAGTTGATTTGCTACTGTGAAAATGGTCCTTAAAGAACGCAATGGTTATGTACCAATCTAAACGTTTTAGTCCGTAATGCAACCATTTTTATGTCGATTTTACTACATGTTATGGCAATGACGTTCCCAAGTCATGACTACTATTCGATTTTTATTCCTATGATTAATCGTGAGAAACGTAGATTTTATGTTACATACTTCTTATATCGTTGATATATATATTTTTTAAATTACATGCCTTTCCGAATAAGTTATTGTTCTTTAATTCATGTGATATTCTTCTCAACTATTCCCATTCCTACTAGTTACATACACATAGTTCTTTCTTTTATTTTGGTTCGAAGTTCTCAAGCTCTTAAAAAAGTAATCTGTTTTATGATTGTCTAATTTTACAATAATGAAAAAATTTTAATTTTGCTACAAATTTATTTATTCAATACTATTTTCCTACTGGTACGTATTTATTCCGTGTCTGCAAAAGGATTTTACTTTCTTTTTCACTCTCCCAAATATTAATTTGCACACCAATTTGTGACTGTAACTGGTAACGGTCTCGTGAATTAAGGTCAAATTAACTTTTTTCACTATATTAATGTCAAATAACATCGAAAAATTTTTGTAGTAATCTTGAACTATGAGAATATTATTTCTGCCTAAAAAGAAATTTCGGCATTGCAAAATCCTTCCGCCATTAAGATAATACATCGGCCTAGGTTAGGTTAGGTTTTGTGGCTGTCCTCTCTCTTAGATGACACACTTAGGCCAGAAGGGCTCATTGTGATACCACCGAGCTTCTCTTCTAATACTGTTGTGCGCGTTAAATTTCGGCCTAATAGCGCTGAATTTTTCCCCCATAAAACGAGCCATTGAAGCTAAAAGGTTCAATATATAATATCATATAGCCGTATAGCGACGATGTGTGTATTTTCCTTCATGCATCGCACGAATTATCATAATGCTTTAAGAACGTTAAGTGGGTGCCGTAGCTCAGTGGTTAGTGCGTTGGCCTTCTGATCTGTAGGTCGTCGGTTCAATCCCCGACTGAAGCTTAATAAAATTTGATATCGAAAAGATTTTTCTTTCGAACGGTATCCACCGGCGGCAAGAATTGGCAATTTTTCCGGCAGTAAAAATTTGCCAAAAATGCATCTTAAAAGAGCTCTGTGGCAAAAGTAAGTTAAAGTAATGTCACAAGGGTTCTGCCGTTCGGAACTGGCTAACATAAGTAGGTCCCTTCTAATGCTGTCCAAATTTAACATGCACAACAGTATTGGAAGAGAAGCTCGGTGGTATCACAATGGAACTTTCTGGCCTAAGTGTGTCCTCTCAGAGAGAGGGCAGCCACATAACCTAACCTAACCTAAGAAGGTTAGATACAGTTGATACAAATCCTATACAGGGTACATACATAAGTATATACAAACATTTGTACATGTCCTCATAGTAGTATAGTAGTTATAAATAAATTTAGCACAAACTTCCAAGCATGTGTAAACACAATTCAGGAACGTGCTTAATCGTAATCATTAACTTTTTATACAATGCACTAGTGCATTCCTCGTATATGGGCATGTGAAGTTAGCTGAGCATGTAACGAATTCCAGACTGATTGAAATCAAAAAATTCATTTACGTGCATAAAGCCAATGATGCGGCAATAACTAACAACAATATAAATATTGAAATATGAGATCCTAAGGTTATTCGCAAACGAACAGATTCAATTGTTAAGGGATTTAATACAACTCTTGTACTCGCAAGTAGAGTATTAAGTAATGTTTTAAATTAAAAAAAATGTTTTATGAAAAAAGACAGAATTTATTAAGAGTGGAATAGCTTTACTATATGGGTATACTTTATTTGAAAAAAGTAGGGTAATAAGTAATAAGTTTTAAATTAAAAAAAAATATATATATTTTATGAAAAAGGACAGAATTTGTTAAGAGTGGAATAACTTTACTATGTAGGCATACTTTATTTTAAAAAAATTTGTAATGGAAAAAAGCGTGATTTTTGTAAGGAAGTACGTATGTTAGATACATGGAGTATCTATCTGTTAGATACATGTTAGATACATGGAGTATTATTCGTATTTTATTGCTTAGCAGAATTCAAAAATACATTAAATTTAAAGCTAACTGATTGGGCTGTCATGTATACTTAATAAGAAAATACGCATGGAATTTTCAATACATGCTTAATATATGCAAAGTTAAACTAATCAGAATAATAGTAATAAAAAAAAATCGTCGAATAACATTTATGGCATTAACAATATATATATATATATATATATATATATATATATATATATATATATATATATATATATGTATATATATACATATATATGTATATATACATATATATATATATATATTACTTACTTACTTATGTGGCCATAACAACCGAATATCGATTTAGGCCGAAAATAACATGCTTCGCCAGCCATCTCTGTTCTTCGCTAGCTGGCGCCAGTTAGAAATCCCAAGCGCCGTCAGGTTCTCCAGTACTTGGTCTTTCCACCGGAGGTTTGGTCTTCCTCTTTTGCGTCGTCCTCCAGGGGGTTCCGAATATAACACCTTCTTAGCTGGAGCGTGTTCTTCCATTCGCTCGACATGACCTAGCCAGCGCAGCCGCTGGATTTTGATGCGCTTTACTATGTCAATATCGGCATACAGCTCGTACAGCTCATCGTTGTACCTTATTCGGTACTCGCCACCAACGCAAATAGGTCCAAAGATCTTGCGTAGGACTTTTCTCTCGAAAACTTAAAAAAAAACCAAAAACCAAAAATGCATCTTAAAAGAGCTCTGTGGCAAAAGTAAGTTAAAGTAATGTCACAAGGGTTCTGCCGTTCGGAACTGGCTAACATAAGTAGGTCCCTTCTAATGCTGTCCAAATTTAACATGCACAACAGTATTGGAAGAGAAGCTCGGTGGTATCACAATGGAACTTTCTGGCCTAAGTGTGTCCTCTCAGAGAGAGGGCAGCCACATAACCTAACCTAACCTAAGAAGGTTAGATACAGTTGATACAAATCCTATACAGGGTACATACATAAGTATATACAAACATTTGTACATGTCCTCATAGTAGTATAGTAGTTATAAATAAATTTAGCACAAACTTCCAAGCATGTGTAAACACAATTCAGGAACGTGCTTAATCGTAATCATTAACTTTTTATACAATGCACTAGTGCATTCCTCGTATATGGGCATGTGAAGTTAGCTGAGCATGTAACGAATTCCAGACTGATTGAAATCAAAAAATTCATTTACGTGCATAAAGCCAATGATGCGGCAATAACTAACAACAATATAAATATTGAAATATGAGATCCTAAGGTTATTCGCAAACGAACAGATTCAATTGTTAAGGGATTTAATACAACTCTTGTACTCGCAAGTAGAGTATTAAGTAATGTTTTAAATTAAAAAAAATGTTTTATGAAAAAAGACAGAATTTATTAAGAGTGGAATAGCTTTACTATATGGGTATACTTTATTTGAAAAAAGTAGGGTAATAAGTAATAAGTTTTAAATTAAAAAAAAATATATATATTTTATGAAAAAGGACAGAATTTGTTAAGAGTGGAATAACTTTACTATGTAGGCATACTTTATTTTAAAAAAATTTGTAATGGAAAAAAGCGTGATTTTTGTAAGGAAGTACGTATGTTAGATACATGGAGTATCTATCTGTTAGATACATGTTAGATACATGGAGTATTATTCGTATTTTATTGCTTAGCAGAATTCAAAAATACATTAAATTTAAAGTTAACTGATTGGGCTGTCATGTATACTTAATAAGAAAATACGCATGGAATTTTCAATACATGCTTAATATATGCAAAGTTAAACTAATCAGAATAATAGTAATAAAAAAAAATCGTCGAATAACATTTATGGCATTAACAATATATATATATATATATATATATATATATATATATATATATATATATATATATATATGTATATATATACATATATATGTATATATACATATATATATATATATATTACTTACTTACTTATGTGGCCATAACAACCGAATATCGATTTAGGCCGAAAATAACATGCTTCGCCAGCCATCTCTGTTCTTCGCTAGCTGGCGCCAGTTAGAAATCCCAAGCGCCGTCAGGTTCTCCAGTACTTGGTCTTTCCACCGGAGGTTTGGTCTTCCTCTTTTGCGTCGTCCTCCAGCGGGTTCCGAATATAACACCTTCTTAGCTGGAGCGTGTTCTTCCATTCGCTCGACATGACCTAGCCAGCGCAGCCGCTGGATTTTGATGCGCTTTACTATGTCAATATCGGCATACAGCTCGTACAGCTCATCGTTGTACCTTATTCGGTACTCGCCACCAACGCAAATAGGTCCAAAGATCTTGCGTAGGACTTTTCTCTCGAAAACTCCAAGTATTCGCTCATCCGAGGTGGAAATTGTCCAGGCTTCAGCGCCATATGTTAGGACAGGCATGATGAGAGACTTGTAGAGTGTAGTTTTCGTATATATATATATATATATATATATATATATATATATATATATATGTATATATGTATTTATATATATATATATGTATATATGTATATATACATATATATGTATATATGTATATATATATATAAATATATATATATATATGTATATATATATATATGTATATATTTATGTATATATATATATATATATATATATATATATATATATATATATATATATATATGTATATGTATATATGTGTATGTATATATATATGGCACGAGTGAAATAACCATTTGAACAAATAAGTCTCAGTCTCAGATTCGGCCGAAATTTTTTTAAGTTCTTTATGTAAAATAGGTCTACACGTGTATCGGGATTTCTCTCTGAAAAATTTTTTCGGCCGATTTAAAATGTCAAATTTTTTGCCAAATCCGTGCGATTTAAAAAAGAATGACCCATATGTACAACGTCTTTATCTAATACTACATAGCTTCCCTTGTTTGTTACAATTATTAAATCATGATGTGAATTTACCTATTCTTAAATACACATTCATACGTATATTTTAGCTCCTGTTTCGCTTGTATACATACCGGTTGATCGTTAATGAACCACTGCAAATGAGAAGCTGGATGCGATTTCCCCGACGTACAATTCAGATTCAGAGTTTCACCGATTTGATATTGGAATTGTTGGCCTTTGATATGTGGCCCATCACGTGGAAGATCTGAAAAATGAAGTTTAAGATAATTAAAGTGTGTCTTTCACACTGCATATAGACAGTAACATCTAATAATCCTTCAATATGAAGATTATAAATTTGTGGCATGTACTATATATGTGTCTCAGTGAGGTGCTTTATCAAACATTTACACAAAAATCGTATTAATTTGAACTGTTCTTGTAATCTGGTTATTCGAAGTAACAATTTCATTAACACATTTTCACAAATGTAAATTTTCATTCAATCGAATCGCTCGCAATCATTTTTTCAAAATCACAAAAGGAAGAAAACATGTGAAAGCAAAGCAACGGTTTATATAAGTACTATATTGAAGACAAAGAAGTCACCATGTTGGTTGATTTTGTGAGAGTGCATGTTATCATACCCAGAATATTTACTTAGACAAGAATTTGAGTTGTGTGAGAAAATGTCCTGGTATACGTTTATTAACATTTAATATTGTTTGAGATATTTTTGCATTACGCAACACGCCAATATATAAAAATTCGTGATTTGGTGAAAAAGAATTTATGTTTTTTTTTATCAGGAATAAAAATTACCTTTTGAGTTTTTTTATTTTGCTCGGGAATAAAAATTCATTTGTGAATTTTACTCTTTTCCCCAAAAATATAACTCAAAACGTCGCAGAGCTTTGTTGTTTCGAGCACGGCGAAAGTTTTTCTCTGTTTCATTCTCACCTATCAACTAACAATAAAAAACAACAACACAATGAACTTTAATTTAGATTTAATAACTACGTACTATATCCTTAGTACAATATACGTTATGTATGCAAGTATGTAATTTCGGCATATGTACAGAATAGTACAAATACAGAATAGTACACCCTGAGTAAAAATTATGACTATTTGCTTCACATATAACTTTTTGGAAAAAAAAATTCAGTTTTAAAAACATTTTTAATAGAAAAAAAGTTGTTTTCATAACTTAAAGAAACTAAACAAATTATATAAAATACCATTGTAATAGATGAAAAGATAGTTCGAGTTGAGAAATTTTAGTCGTGGGCAAGGATTGCCTCATATAGGACTAACTAACTAGACTAATCAATAACTAATGCTGCAACTAGCCACCGACGTAAAAACGTAGAACGTGTCAGCTGACACGACCTATCTTATGGGAATGTCGTGTTAACGAAAACTCACCACCGTATGACGGTGACGTAGACGTTGCTCGGAGCGGAGAAAATCAATGCAATTTTGTATGTTCTTACGTACGGGCGGTACGTACGTACGCTACGTCGGTGGCTAGTTGCAGCATAAGTCTCTGTCTTTATAGTCCGTCAAAGCGGTTGCACCGCTCCATTAGTTGTAGCTCGTGTGTTGCCACTACAAGCTTGATATAGTGAGAAGAGAAACTAAAACGCATACGTGTCAGTTCAACGGTCTATCATATCAGCTGTACGACGTTTTGAGTTTTATTTTTGTGGAAGAAAGGACTCAAAAATTAATTTTTATTCCTGATCAAAAATATAAATCACAAAAAATAATTTTTATTCATGAAAAAAAAATAAAAATCAAACATTAATTTTTATTGGAGGTTAAAAAAATTGTAATCTAAAAATAATAATTAATTTTAATTTTTTCACGTAGCATCCAAAAAATAAGAATTTGTAATGATTCCCAAAAGCACTTAACCAGTATCATTTTGATACACTCAGCTCTGCGACATTTAGAAAATGTTGATTTAATAATAATTAATTTTCGATCTCTGTTTTAAAGAAAGCGAAATTGCGATTTTTCGTACAAGTTTTGAATTTTGCACCATCACTATTTGTCTGAGAAGAGTAAAATATTTTTCACGAATGTTTGGCTTAACAAACAAGAAATTTTGAACCACTTTGAAACAAGATACTAAAAATAAGTTTTTTACTTGCTTTTGTAGAAAGTTTCTCTTTGTTAAAAATTTGTCTCGGGAGCTCATTGGCTGGCGTCAAATAATTGCGAAAATGCAAAATATCGATTTATCTGCTGTAATAAAAAATATTATACACGAAAGTTGCTTGGTGATGACGTCAATAGAAGTTTTTGTCCATTTTGAAAAAGACATTGAAAGGTACGTTTTCACATGTTTTCGCTATATTTAACCACTGCAGTGAAATGCTCAAATGTTTATATATAAGATAAGCATCAAAATCAATTTCACTACTTTACAATTAGTTCAGGTATAAGGGATCCTGAGTATGGTCAGATTTTTGAGGTAATGGTAATTTTGTGTTTTTCACTTCGTGTAGAATGTTTGCGATTTAAAAAAATTTGGATTTCGTAAGTGATATTTTTTATAAGAAGTTGTAAAAATCAGGAAGGTTTTATTTTTTTTAAACTAGCCTGTTTATTACCAAGACCGATGAAAATTGAATTTTTCATGATTTTTTTTTTCTCTAACACTCAACATTTTAAGTATTCATCATGTGCTGTACTGTGCTATGCTTTGCACTTAAACATGGCATCGCTCTTGCACCTCTTGTTCAGTCATTTGAAAGTGATGAATAGGCAGAAAGGTTCCGTCAAGACATGGAAAACATAGAAAGACGGTACCAGGATTTTTGGGATGAAAATATGTTGGGTCATTATTGTTTCTGGTTCTTCCAAGAGAACTTTTTTCCGGAAAAAAAACATAAGTATAAATGCAGGAATTCATATCGAGATATATTTAAAAAAAAAGCCGTTATTTTAAATGGGGGCGAGGTCATTGTGCGATATTGCTAGTTTTTAATACCAACCATCCTTGAGCTAACAGCAACCCGCACCCAAGTTTGGTTTAGGTATCGCAATTTTTACATCAGTTCGACAGACAGACGAACGGTTCTAATAAGATTTTGTATTACTATACATATGCCTACCTTGATTCCCTTATGCCGTTTCAAATAACCATTAAGTATAAAAAGTTATACCACTCTTGTGTACAAGTGCCCACGCGTACATATATGGAAGTAAAGCATATGATGAATACTTAAAATGTTGAGTGTTACAGAAAAAAAACATCAAAATTTTCACCCGATTAAACATTCTTGATTTTTACAACTTCTTATAAAAATCACTTTTGAAATCAAAACTTTTTTGAAAAAAGCAAAATTTTTATAAAAAATATTTTTCAATGAATTCTTTTAATTTTGAACCATATAGTATTTAAAACAGAGCCGGACACTTAGGATCACGATTACATTTTGATAACTTAGGCATGCGATTACTCTAATCGTAATCATGAAATGCATGATTGCGAATACTTTAATTGTAATCCTAAAAATTTAACGATTCCGACTATAAGTGTAAAATATTTCACTTTAAAATATTGTTCCTCCATTTTTCGAGAAGTATTGATTAAAATTGTGTAAAATATTGTGGACTACAAAAATAGAAGAGAGATTACAAAAATATGACCAAAAATATTTAAAATAAATTGACATAGATTCTTGTGAAGCAAATTTGCGATTTGTGACTTACAAACAATATCCATACGTGATTCACCCTGCACTGAAGAAAAGTTAGGTGCTTCAGCTGATACTTCACAGCGATAGAGACCAGTTGAATTAAGTGTCAGACTGCGTAAAAATACCCGCGAACTATCTGAATGTTCTTCCTAAAAAATTAATTAATTAATTCATATTCGGATGAGTTGAAAGGTATTTAATATTTTAATGGCTTTTTGGTGACTTACAATTACACGTATGCCATCGAGACGATAACTCGTTTTTGGTGGATTTGCTTTTGGTACGTAACGATAAAACTCTTCATTGTCCTTGTACCACTTAATGGCGTATAGCGCCTCGCTTTCTACCTCCTCTTCAGCGTCTTCTTTGCTATCATCGAAACTATCATCACGATTTGCTTCGTCGACAGTTAGATATGTGCTTCCTCCAGTGTAAATGCTAGTCCCGATCCGTCCCTCATGCGTACGAGTCATACTTCCTTTATTGACATTGTGACCATATGGTGATATTTGTGTCTGATAATCGAGCTCATATTGGGTATGTGCTTGTTTTTGTGGTTGCGAATAATATGCGCCATTCAACAGTCTCTGTTCGTAGTGTGGCTGGTGCTGGTGCTGTGGGTACGAGTAAGCACTTATCCGATTATAAGCCGATTCACCATCATTGTAGTTCTTGCTATTGTCATGATCGATGGTACTATATTGATTGTTTCGATTTCGTGTATGCTTTGTACCCTGCACCCGGTCCAACTCGTATTGACACTCAAGCAGAGCAGATTCTCCACGTAGCTTGTATGCTGGAATGGAAACTTTTACCATGCGCAGCCCGGCTAGACCTAGAAGTATCAAAAAGAAACACAAAAATACAGAAATTAATAAAAGCGGAGTTTTATTTAACACTCATATATAACTAGCAACAATAAATATGTATACGACACAAAATTAACAAAGGTGCACGCCTTACTTACTTCTGTGGCCAACCGAAAATCTATTTAGGCCGATTCTAGCATGCTTCGCCAGCCAGCTCTTTTCTTCGATAGTTGGCGCCAGTTAGAGACTCTAAGCGCCGTCAGGTTCTCCAGAACTTGGTCTTTCCACCGGAGGTTGGTCTTCCTCTTCTGCGTCGTCCTCCAGCGGGTTCCGAATATAACACCTCCTTAGCTAGAGCGTTTTCTTCCATTCGCTCGACATGACCTAGCCAGCGCAGCCGCTAAATTTTGATGCTATGACAATATCGGCATACAGCTCATACAGCTCATTCTCTCATTTAACTTGGAAATTGTCCAAGCTTCCGCGCCATATGTAACGACAGGCATGATGAGAGACTTGTAGAGAGTGGTTTTCGTTGCTCGAGAGAACGCCCGGCTTCTCAATTGCTTACTTAGTCCAAAGTAGCACCTGTTAACCTGGTGTTAACGCTGTCTCCAATATAAATAAAGTCCTTCACTACTTCAAAAGCGTAGCTATCAACAGTTACGTGCTGTCCAAGACACCGGGACTCTTTGTTTGTTGACACTAAGTACTTCGTCTAGCCATCGTTTACCGTAAGACCCATTCGACTCGACTTTCTTTCCAACTCTGAGAATCCTGCATCACTTGCTCGCGTTTTCATGTCGATTATGTCAATAACATCGGCATACGCCAATAGCATGACACTTTTTTTGAAGATAATGCCATTATGTCGTAGATCAGCAGCTCGTATTATTTTCTCCATTGAAGAAGTCGCACGATAACGAATAACGTTGTCTGAAACCCCGTTCGGAATTAAACTGCGGGAGAGGTCCTTCCCAATTTTCACTGCACAAAGGTAGATACACAGTGTCATTCTGCAAAGAGGAATGAGATTCGTAGGAATACCGAACTCAGACATTGTTGTGTTGTAATTCCTTACCGGACCGTCAAAAGCGGCTTTATAATCAACAAATAAATGGTGTGTGTCGATATTTTTTTTTTGGATTTTCTGCAGGATTTGGCTCAGTGTAAAAATCTGGTCGATGATAGATCTACTAGGTCTGAAGCCACACTGATAAGGTCCAATCAGTTTGTTAACGATGGGCTTCTGGGGTTTCTTTTCTTATGTATGAAACAGAGAATACTGAGCCTCCAATCATCAAGCATGCTTTCATTAGACCATATTCTGCTTATGAGCTGGTGCATGCTAGTAAGCAACTCATCGCCTCCGGTCTTAAACAGCTCGGCGGGCAGGCCATCAGCACCTGCGGCTTTGTTGTTTTTAAGCCCAGAAATGGCTTCTCTGACCTCGTCATGGTGTAACATCTACACCATCATCCGTGATTGGGGAGTTCGAGATATCTCCTCCACTGGCGGGATTGTTTGAGATTTTTATTGATGTCACGACAGGAAGAAGCTCCGGGATATAAACCGCCGTAGCAGAACTAGCTACATGACGTCTAGTGAGTTGATTTGCGATGATTTCAATAAGGATTGCGCTAGCCCCACACGGTTGAGGCAGTAAGACACATTACCTTGCGAAACCACCACCAACGATATATTGAACGTAAATAAATCATTTTCGTGGAAAGTGATGCTAGGTCATATTGAATGTAAGATATAAAAAGTAAATCAACTCTGCTTAGAAAACTTAAAAATTGTATTTGATTCACTACGCAGCAACAAACTTTTTTCTGAGTGCGCTTATGAGAATTGGTGTTTTTAAATCGTGTTTGTTTTAATATCATCGGTGTTACAAAATCGGAAAGGTGAGTTTTTTCATAAGTGAAATTGGATGCTGAACAAGAATATAATACTCGTTTTTAATATTTTTATCGGTTTATTGAGAAATCAGTGAAAAGTCGGAAAAAGTGCGAGTGGAGCAAAAATAGTTATTTTTTTGTTAGTTTTGTTTTTCGTGTTTAGACAAAATGGTGCGAAATTACAAGCGAAAGAAGCAGCCGATCGACAAAGAAGCCTTGGCGAATGCCATTGCGGCCATCAGAAGCGGCGAGACAGTGAGAAAGGCGGCCAAACATTTTGAATTAAATTTTGAGACTCTGCGAACGCACGTCAATCGGTCAGCTGGTGAGGAAAGAGGAGAGAGACAGCATAAAAATATAAACGAAACATAATTGAAGAAAGCGGTTTTCGCGGTGGAAAGAGAAACCACGAGCGCAAAAGCTGCCGAAATCTTAAAATTGAATTACCAGACGTTGAGAAACAACATTAACCGTCCAATGCCGACAAAATATCGAACTCAAGTAATTTTCTTATGCATTCATTTCGTTCATTTCACTCATTCGTGTATGTTGTGTTGTTCCGTAGGTGTTCAACGCAGAAGCGGCGTTAATGAATTATTTGCTGAAATCAAGTGCCATATATTAAGGCCTGTCAACAAGAGACGTGCAAAATTTGCCAGCAGGTTTTGCTGAAAAATTGGAAATCCATGTGCCGGATAATTGAAGAAACGAAAAAATGGTAGGCAAAGATTGGTTTCTGTCATTCATGAAACGCCATCCGAACTTGTAGCTTCGCAAGCCTAAAGCAACGACCTTGGCCCATGCGACGAGCTTCAATTGACACAACGTCGGACATTTTTATCAAAATTTGGGTAAAGTTATGGACGAGTTGAAAATACAATCACAACATATATGGAATATGGATGAATCCGGCATCACCACAGTTCACACGAAGGAGCGTGTGGTTGCGCAATACGGAGCCAAACAAATTGGCAAAATGACATCGGCCGAACGAGGTCAATTCGTCACGACTGCAGTTGCTGTAAGTGCCACTGGTGCGGCAATTCCGCCATTCTTTATTTTCCCGCGTGTTCGTTTTCATTCACGTTTTTTAAATAGAGCGCCGCATGATTCAGCAGCCACAGTAAATCAATCAGGATGGATGAACGCTGATTCTTTTTTATTATTCTTGAAACATTTCCAATCGTGTGTTGGTTCATCGAAAGAACATCCCAGATTGTTATTGTTGGACAACCATGAATCTCATCTATCAATCAAAGCGTTGGATTTCTTCGTCGAGTATGCCATTCATGTCGTCTCATTCCCGTCGTATTGCACGCACAAACTTCAACCGCTCGACCGCAGCGTGTTCGGACCATTGAAAACAGAGGTCAATCGTTCGTGCGATACGTGGATGTGAAATCATCCCGCCAGAACAATTACAATCAATGAAATTGCGGCTATATTGCAGGAGCCATACAAACAAGCTGTCACGCAAGCAAACATCGAAGCTGGGTTCGAATGCACTGGCATTTATCCATTTAAAGACAACAAATTCACAGATTTGGATTTCATGCCAGCCAGTGTAACAGATCGCCCTATGCCTGAATCAAACCCTGAAGAAAATGCAGATGAAAATGAAAAAGAATACATTTCCGAACAAGAAGTTGCCGCTTACGTCGAATTGGATGACACAATGGCAAAGAATGCCGTAGAAAGCGATTTGAGGCAGATTTGAGCACGACGATCGAGTCAGTACTGCCATTGCCATCAGCGCCACCAAGAAAACAGACGAATCGCGGAGGAAAGCGACGATTAACTGCGATCTTGACCAGCGGTGAGTCAATGGAGACACTTCGAGTCGAGCAAGAGATAGCTGCCGAAAAAAGACGAAAAATCGCCGGTCGTGGTCGTGGTGATGGTCGTGGCTACAGCACAGGCTCGCGTCCTACTCCATCTGGACGCGGCCGTGGTAAACCACGAAAACCAATCACGCCAGAAAGCAGCATTCCAATAAACATGTTTGAATTAAAAAAACTAATTAATTTGCGTTTTTTCAAACTTTTATCGTTCATTTACAGCATACAGAAATGTTGACTACTTTTACCCCACTAGTGGGGTAACAATAGTTAAAAAAGTTGTTTTGGTTTTTCGGCTATAGCTCGGCAGCATGGCAAGCTACAGGAAATGTAGCCAGATGAATAGACTTTCTAATAGCCTAGACAGACGGCAGCCTAATTCCGGATTACCGAGTTAATTCGAATTAACTCGGGCATTAACTGCAGCTAATCCGCATAAACTCTATGAGTTAATTCTCAAAATAAAAGAGGATTAGGTCAATTTGCGCTGGCAACACCGCTAAAAATTGTCTATTGTGAATTTTACTCGATCCATTTTACAAAAAATTAGGTGTGTTCGCTAACAAAAACTTTCAACAATTGTTAACAGTTTTCAACATGAAAAGCGTTGGCGAACAAATAAATCCAGCTGTCAATTAAGAACTGTGAATGTCAATTTACAAGTTTCTAATAGTTTTCAGTTTACGTACTTCTTGTAGATTTTCTCATATCGAGAGTGACAGATGACAGAAATTGATAGTGATAGTAATGTAAGTGAGCAGACCTAATAAAACAGCAGTCAGCCGTTAAGTTAATCCGCAATACTGCCGTCTGTCAGGTTATTATTTTATTCGGATTAAGTGCGGCGGTAATCCGGAATGAGGCTGCCGTCTGTCTAGGCTATAACGCACATTTCCGTTTTTAAATATCTTTCTTGCTCGCTAGGGCCGAAAATGTCTTACTAGACTATCTTTGCCCCACTCTCCCCTATTGATGCATTTTATTTTTGTTTGAGAACTGAATTTTGCTTTTTTTGCTTTAAGGTGCTTTAAATGTATGGATCTGTATTTTGTACATTAATTTATAATATTTTTATGCAAAATAAAAGGTAATATTTGAGTAAATTAAAAAAATCGTTAATTTAGTACAAATTTTTATCACATTTTATCGTTTGTCACGCCAGTTCCTGCAAAATTGTTGCCAACTGTAACATACGACAAAATTCAACTAAAGACAATCCTTCATAAACTCGAAAAAAATTAACAATAAACAATAAAAATAAAGTAATTTAAGAATTTCGGGAACTAGTAACATTCTCTGAGACTGGAGGAAATCTAACGTCGGATTTTATAAAATTAAACTCGAAACTGCAATCGCGATTTCCCAAAAGTCGTCAAATGTAACATCCACATTAATTTTGTCGAGCGACATATAATTATCATGCATGCGCACAACTCAAATGTAAGAGTTAATTGTGAAAAATAAGCTAAAAGCAAAGCCTTCAAAAAACAAGTAGATTTCTTCGTTATAACAAAACCAAGCAACCAACAAATGGAGTGTGAAATTTTTAAAGGAAGGAATATATAGCATAGAGAAAGGGAGAATGAGAAAGAAAGCGACGTATGCACAAAGATACAAAGTAATAGATCATGATTCAATGGTTCATGGAAATAGATAGTATGTCTGTGTTGAGGGAGAGAAAGCAACCAGCGAATAATAAACGAATAAAACCGATAAATGCAAGAGTTAAACATTTCACATTTCCACATTTCAAAAACATTCTATATTTTATATTTAACATGTATGCATGTAAGTTCAATAATCAAAGCATACATGAGGTACAAATATATGAGAAAATACTTTCATAAAACTGTTAATTAAAATTTATTATTACAAACATTAAATCAGGCCCTTTCGTTTTAACAACTAACAAAGTAACATGTGAATTTAGAAGAGGACAGCGGCAGACTATTTCATCATTCTACAAAACCAGCTTATTGTCAAAAATTTTTAAATTATATTATTCCATATAACTATTTCCTCCTCATCAGATGAATTGTATGAACTACTGTTTAAATATATATCACGAGAGCCTAACATCCTTATAAGCTGGACTGCATTCCAGTGTTAAAAGGTACTGTAGCCGTGACGAATGCGTAATAAGGTCAATGTTTTGGTTATAATTTTCAATCACGATTCTTTTGTCCGTGAGCCAATATACTCGAACTTTTTGCTTGTAATAGAAACAAATATTCCGCGCAACACAGCTGATTATTTAACAGAAAATAATGATAATGGCGCCAAATATGTTGAACCAAACGTGATGCTGCTAAATGTTAATTCTCATAAAAAAATTCTATTCGCTTTGTAACACACCGATGCACTGAATTTATACAATATCTTATATTGTATGTATGGAGGATTATCCTTAAAAAAATATAGTTTGAAAATAAGAAAGAGCTAGAAAAAAGCTACGAAGCTACATCCTAAAATTCGAAGCTAAATAGCAAAAGAAAAAAAGATAGATCTAGCCTCAAAAAGGCTAAACTGACAACACTGTTAATATCGATTAATGCGCATAATATGCGAAAACACAACAACAGTAGACAGAATATTGACGTTGCGCCTCTAATCGGTTCTCAGTGAATCTGAACTAATGTGACGTCACACTATTTCCAAGACTTGATTTTTTCATTCATTATTCTGCATTGTTTATATTCTTCTTTTCAATTTATTCTCATTTTGTCATTTTAATTGCGCTTATCTTCTCTAATGGGCGCAATTTTCTTTTCTATCATATTATTGTTGGGAAAAGCATAAAAACAAAAATATTATCAGTTGCTGACAGACCACGATGCATACATGGTTGCTTTTAGATTATTTGGCGGATGATAGTATTTTCGCTTTTGTCTGTGTCCGCATTTAGACACAAAAACATTTGCATAGAAAACACTTTCATTGCGTTTAAACGGGCAAAATGTTTCTCGGCGACATGTGAACTCGTTTGTATGTTTTCTTAAACATTACGAACAATGTTCGGACTGAAAACATTTTTAGAGGTAGATGAGGCAAAAAATTGTGGTAGATTCTAAAAAATGTAATAGTAGATTTAAATGAAGTAAGAGATAATGATATTTATTAAGTCGTTTTTTGTTATTCAACAAAAAGTGGAATAGTCTAGACAGACGACAGCATTAACGCGGACAACGAGTTAATTCGAATTGACTTGGGCATTAACTGCAGCTAATCCGCATAAGCTCTAGAGTCAATTCTCAAATTTAAAGAGAATTAGAGCAATTTTCGATAGCAACACTGCTGCTGAGGTGTGTTAATATCAATTTATGAGTTTCTAATAGTTTTCAGTTTGTGTTCTTTTTGTATATTTTCTCATATCGAGAGTGACAGATGACAGAAATAGATAGTGATAGTAACGTAAGCGCACAAACGTATTAAAACAACAACCAGTTGATTACTTAAACCTATATTCTGCGCCGTGCCGTTAATCCGGATTAACGTTGCCGTCTGTGTAGACTATAATATTTTACATAAATGACTAATGTATAATTTGGGTGCCGTAGCTCAGTGGTTAGTGTGTTGACCTTCTGGTCTGTATGTTGTGGGTTCAATCCCCGGCTGAAGCATAACAAATTTAATATCGAAAATATTTTTCTTTCGAACGATATCCACCTGTCGGCAAGCAATTGGCAATTCTTGCGGCAGTAAAAATTTGCCATGGAAAAGCTTCTAAAAGAACTCTGCGACAAAGCTCAGAAAAAGTGATGTCGCAAGAGTTCTGCCGTTCGGAACCGGCTAAAATAAGTAGGTCTCTTCTAATACTGTCCAAAATTTAACACGCACAACAATAATAGAAGAGAAGCTCGGCCAAAAAGCCCTTTGGGCCTTATAAGTGCCACACACACATATATATATATATATGTATATATAAATATATAAATATATATATATATATATATATATATATATATATATATATATATATATATATATATATATATGTACATATATATATATATATGTACATATATATATATATATACTAATGTATAATCAAAAATATTAATTTCATGTTTCTTTGTTGCACATATAAAAATATTAAAAAATCGCTTATCAAAATTAAATCACAAATGCATGTACTCGCTCATTTCATATAAAAACTAAATCTTATATGTACTAATCTATATATTGCAAGTTAAAGTTATGGGAACAAAATGCCAATCAATATTTTAAAATTCTTTTGGTGGCTCAAATATTTTACTACTTTCACTTGTTTTATTAAAATGTGATTGGCACATTCATAATAGATCATGCAATTAAAAAATAAAAATAAAAGATATATACGAGTATGTTGCCGCCACTGCCTAAAACTGTATAGTTTAGTACGTGTTAGATTGTGTAGATGGATGTGTGTATGTGTATGAATAGAGGTACCGATATTCTTTGAGATGTAAAAGGTATGTATATATAAAATGGTCAAATAGAGTAAGCTTCAACTTTACTGTAGTATGTAGTTGCGGTAGAAATAGTCCGAACACTGATTACGGACAAATCGTATCTAATATACCTGAAACAAAAACCCCTGTCCCTTCCTCGTGTGTCCCTCGATCACAAGCAAAATGTATTTCAGGCAAATGATTTTGTGTCTAAAACAGTATCAAGATATGTATATAAAATTGAAGTGCGTGATTTGAAACTTTACACAAACTTTTCAGTTTTGGATCCTTAAATCTAAGGGAAATTAATATAAGGTGGTTTTAATAACTCATTTGGGTTTTTTTAAGAAGTTTTGCTTCTACCACGTGTACGCTGCTGCACATGCAAAATTTTTTTTAAACCAACCTATTTTTTTCTTTGTTCGAACTTGGTTCAAAGTTGCTTGTTTTTTATGAATAAACATGTTCACGTCGCGAAGTTTTGTCATTTTCACCGCCAAAGTTGGCAAGGAAATTGATGAACAATTTAACCAAAACGAATTTCGTGAAGCAAACAACGTCACGAAAATTAAAAATTTTCATAAGATGTATATACAAGGTACTTAGTTTTGTTGTAACACATTTAAAACTTTTAAAGCAATACACATCATGCTAAGAAACGATACAATTTTGAAATATTTTTTCGAAAAGAGTATTTTCACAGCACTTGATTCTTGTGAGGTAATTTTCGATGACTCTCGAGCACATATCGGGCAATATCTCGACCATAACTTGACTGTTTGTTTTCAGAGCGTCAAGAGTTTGAGAATTATCCGCATAAACCCGATCGTTTGCGTAGTCCCACAAAAAGGGTCCAACGGTGATAAATCGCATGATATTGGTGGCTAATTCACAATGCCGAAACGAGAAATGCTGAAGAAAATTCGGTGCGAAAAATCATCTTCCGAACGCTGTTGTTCAACCACCAAATCCCGTGGAGGACATTTTAATGTTGTTCTATTTCTCACATAATGGCAAGGTCCATACATTATATTGAAATAAAAATTTAATCGAAATTTAAAACTTGATTAGTTAATGAATGGCGCCAAACACTTGCCATGTCGCTAAGAAGATCTTAGGTACTCAGGATTTGTGAGGAGTTCGCTGCTACACGAAACTTCACTGAGACCCTCCACTCCCAGCGGCTGAACGCTGTCCGGAACTATCCGCAACCTGTGACCCGTCCGCTGAACAGCCTTAATTCAACGATCTGGGAAAATTCTAAACAGACGTGTGCTTTATTTACGTTTACTTTCGGTATCAAAAATGGTAGGGTCGCGCATAACTTCAATTGCTTCTTAGGCCCCCAACGATAATGCAAGATATTTGTAAAGTCTGGAGTGTAAGAGATTGACATTAAACATGTATGTAACATTAAAACTATCGGACCTATCGAATATGAGCTTGAGACCCTTTACGATTTAATATTATAAACAACTACTCAGACGTTAGTTATAGTACTGCTATAATACAGTATACAAAGCATTGCAAATTCTTAAGCCCATTTTGTGTTTTTCATTTAACCTTATTAATTTCAATAGGAGTGTGAAAGAAGAGTATAAATTTCACGCATTCAATTGTCGAGCTAATTTTCAACCCTACGCATATAACAACGTAAACACATATTTAACTAATACGTACATATGTATGTACTATACTTTACATCCATACATACAATATATATTGTAGAGTATGTGTGTTCATACGTCACAGAACTAAGCCAAGAGAGATTTATTGCCTCTTAATAATTGCTACATAAATTTTAAATATTTTATATACGTATGTAAAGTCATCCAACAACGAAATTGGAATCTTACTAGAACTATTAAACACATTTATATATCCCGAAAGAATCCGACATTCTTTCGTATGACTGCTTATAAAATGTAATTAAATATTTTACAAAGTGCCAAAAACTTTAAAGTAGCAACTATGTATTTCTCTCTCTTTCATTATTTTATTGTGGGCTTTATCAAATGAATTGTACGCATACTACAGAAATTTAAATTAAATTTAAGTAATAAAACGGCAGAATAATCCAGATTTTCTTCAAGAGTCAACAGTGGCAATTACATTATTTATGTAATATTACCTTCATCAATATATTTCACTATTTATAGTATATAAAGGTGTTAGTCATCTATTTGCTAGAAGGACAATACGCCTGAGCCCTGGTTACTACGAAGTCTGAGGAAACCGAGTGGCATCTGCATTGAAAGTATTAAAAGAGATTATTTTTTTACAAAGATGTAGTTAATATTTAATATATTTGATTTGGTACAAGCCCTTCCTCCGTACATAGGTTTTCAACTAATTTAAAATATAAAAACTTTAGACTATATTCAACGTGACTGCATGTTGAATTATTTAATGGGAGGAAACAAGTCATTGTCCGCTATCAAAAAGTGAATCAATGAACTGAAGATATCGATATGAATGCCCAAGAATGACTGCTGTGGAAGATATTATTAGAAGTGTTGCCTACTTAAACTAATCTCATAAAAGTGAAATGTTTAACAATCTACTACACAACATATTGATTAGGGCGGAGTAATTTGTTCGGAGCAAAATTTTCGAAGAAAGTCTATGGCATATTCGAATTCTACGTAAATTCTAAGCAAAAATACTGAATAAAATACGATGTGATTCACGGTAGGAAATATATGGAAAGCAATGAAAAAATAATCTGTTTGTTTTGTTTTTATAAAATACTTTATTGTTCCTTTGGCTAATGCAGAACAATATCAATATTTTATCCACTCTCCTTGGTCCTCTATAATTCGGGCGTAATTATACTGTATTTTTCGCCAAGGGTTTTTTGTACTAAGTCGTACAATTTTTTCATTGGGAACAAAGTAGCACATTAGAAGCAAAAAACTTTTATGAATGTAAAATAAACCATCATTTTCAACATTTTTAAATGTTTTTTGCTGTTAATAAAAGCATCGTTTTATTGTAGGGGTGTAAGATTTTGCACAAAGCTATTATTTTGATACGGTCTTTTTGGAATGTTTTGTTATTTACGGCTTTTCTGTTTTCATATGACGATGTGTGAGAGGGAGAAAATGAAAACAAACAAGTAGCCTAATCCAAATCTTTTTATGATTACTGTTGAGTTCAACATATGATATAATATATACAGCGTGTATATATATTCGAAGTACATGTATGCAAACAATATGCACAGAGCATGCATACAGCATCGCATAATTTCGGCTGTATCTCCCGAATAACAGCTCTCATATTGTCTTTGAGTGCTTCAATATTTGCTGGAACATAGAATAGACTAGACTATATCTTTAACGTAGCCCCAAAGAAAAAAGTCTAATAATGTTAAGGCTATAGGCTTTCGTACATTCCCAGCCACTCTGCAGACTGCCTATTGGACACAGGCATATGGTAATTGACTCACGTTTAATCCATCGTCACAATATGTCGAAAAATGTCTGCTAGGTTGCGCTGCAATAACGCTAAACCGATGTTTTTAGTTGACGGTCATTAAACGCGGTACCAATAATGCCGATAGCTTCTTCATCTCCAAAATATCGTGCGAAATTGATCCCACTCTTTCTTTTGAAATACACACAACCTCAGCTAACTCGCGCAACTTCACTTTCGATCACTCAAAACGTTTCGATGCCCTTTTGGCCTTCCAGAGCGAGGTACATTTCGGTGCTTGTTCTACCCGTTTTAAATTCACTAAACCACCGATAAACTGTTGTTTTCGAAGCAGCAGATGTGGAATAACATTTCTGAAACCATTGCAACGATTGTTCGGAGTAATGTCGTACGAAATATATTTTTTAAAGTTATAGGTAGAAATAGGTCAAGACCTCTGAAAAAAGTTGTTGAATCTGAATCTGAATTTGCTGTTGTTTATTGTTTGAGTAGTCCTACAACATGCACTATGCGGCGCGCCAAGTTAATTTGTGGAACGTTAAGTAATTAGCTCTCACAATCTCTTGTTTGCATGCGATTGATAGAGTAGAATATTTTACAAAAACATGTTGGTTATTATACTGGATTTTTGTTTTTATTGTGCTATTTTTCGGCACTTTAAGTGAAAATATCCTAAATTATGTTGTATCGAACATATCCGACTTTACGAGTATCTATATTCAAATGAATTTTCTCAAAGATTGTGGTACTTACAGCAATTTCGCACAGTGGTAACATTGCCAAACATTTACTTATAAATACATAAGTGCATATGTGGAAATCCACTTACCGTGCAGCAGAAAGCAAATGAGTAGAAAAATGTGAAAATCAAATGTGAAATTCATCTTTGCAGCATATTGCTTTCAGGAATCCTACAACTCTATGAACCTGGCTGCTTGTTGCAGAAACGGTGATTGTTGCTGCTCTTTTCTTGTTTACATTTTCTCTGGCGTCCACAAAGGCGAAATGTTAGTTGAAAAAGAATGAATTATATTGGTATGAAAATATGCTGAAAATATTTCGTGTTTTCTTTATATATTTTACTTTTTACTGAAAATTAAAAGTAAATAATGCTTTTTATACCGTCTTCTACATTCGACAATTTCAAATTTTTATCGGTTTTTCGTATATTTATTTGATTACTTTAGATAAATGTTTAGGCTCTTTTTCTTACTCGAAATTGTAATTTTTATTATTTAATTTAATTTTTGTATTTTTCCTTTAGGTATGTCCTTGTAAAGTTTGCATATACTCATAATGAGCATTTAGAATAGCACTTTGCCAGATTTCACTACTTCGCCTCAAAATTTAGAATGTTGTCTTTGTATCATGGTGAGGGTAAATTTCTTCATTAATAGTTTTCATTGTTGTTAATGGTGTTACATTAGCGGCGTCGTTATGTACAGGTAAAGCCAATACATTATGGGGTACTGTTGCCTTAGATTTTACACATTGTCGTTTGGCGCTTTAAGACGTTTGTTAAGTAATTTTCATTTATCCAGAAGAATTGTTACTGTTTTTATCTAAAAAGAAAATAGAAAAATAAAATCCAATTATTTTATTGGTAGCGTTCAGCATTCTTATCGTTGACTCAAGAATGAGTATCTCATAAGAAAAGTTTATATGTATGTAACAGGTAATATAATATATGGCATATATGGTAGATAAAGATTGCAATGGTGAAAAAAATATAAATGCAATATTTATTTCTTT
This sequence comes from Megamerina dolium, assembly GCA_963854835.1. Lineage (NCBI taxonomy): Eukaryota > Metazoa > Arthropoda > Insecta > Diptera > Megamerinidae > Megamerina > Megamerina dolium. The sequence continues at coordinate 197,442 of OY978526.1, forward strand.
CACCAGAATTCATTCTTTCTCTTCGAATTGAAAGTTTCTTCATTATGGCAGATTTTTGAGAGATTTTAGTGAAAAGGTAGAAAAATTAAATTTTCTGCTATACTATGTCATCTTTAAGTAAGCACAAGTATGGTCTGAGATCTGGTTTAAACTCTATAGAATTGTGTTTTGAAATTGTTATTAGAGATGTAAATTGTTTTCTTATAAATCGCACACTAATGTTTACTCATATTTTGTACGTTTACCATGGGGCCATTGTGATACTAGTTAAGTGAACCCCCTTAGTCCTTTTAATTAGTGATTGTAGACGACCCTGAAGCACCTTCATTACAATTCCTGTCAAAATCTCTATAAGGATCACCTAAATGACAGCCATTAGGCCTTTAATACAATACTCCGCAAGCACTCTTACAAAAGTTCAGAGATCTCCTCTACTAAATCTTAGAAGAGTGTTAGTTCTTCTTTGGTTTAATTCAAGCTACATCCAACCCGATGTTCGACATACAGTGGTAGGTTTCTCTCTTCCGTTTGTTGTTTGTTACTTTATAGTGGTCTCAAATTAATTTTGTATTTCCCTAAGTGGAATAAAAAAGTATGATGCTCCTTCATTTGTTAAGATCCATATTTACTATTTGTTGGTCTTTTCGTTGCCGGGTATACACCGATATCTGATGATATGCGCCTGAATCCGTACTCTCTTTCTCTCTCTCTCTCCAGTTGGGCACGATTAAAAAGCTTTTTTGTATCCTTTTTTAGTTCTCTTAGTCTGGGTGTCCGCCATGATACATTACTGTTTTTCCTAGGTCGTCTTAAGGGAATTTATTGAAAGTCTGATTACGCTTGCCTGAAAGTCTGCTGAATAAGTGTTCCACATCTGATAAATGCACCGGTACTTCGAAGTTACCATAGGTAACTTGAAATAGTTAATTTTTGCATCAGATTTACAATAATTTTTCACATAGGTTGAAAGTTAACCCTCAAATGCCCTATTTGTATATTGTGCTCAAAAAATCATTTTAGACTAATTCTTGGTCATAATGAACGAATTTGGATCGTTTTTTTTATTAGACCCGTACTTTTCCTGGTAAATAAATGAATGTTACATTTTGAATAAAATGCCTGAGTTTCAGACTGGCCAACGACCGATCGTTACGAACATCATCAGTTGGAAGGTAGGTTTTCTTTGACAGTGATCGCTTTGAAGCAGGCGATCCAGAATGTGATGATGGACAACCACAACCACGATACTGGTTTAGGCACTATTAGTTAGGCAGTTGACAACGTGTGTGTCCTTTATTTAGGCGGTGGTATAGAATATATGTCGCACGGTGCCAAATCAAGTGAATACGGCTCGTGATTCAACACACAGACCTGATTCCGAGCCAAAAATTGACAAACAATGAGAGTTGTGTAACTCGGTGCATTATCGTGCAACAGAGACCAAGTTTTTGGATCGCGGTATTCTGGTCGAACACGACGGATTCTGGACATCAAACTCTTCAAAACTTCGAGGTAACATGCGGAAGTAATTGTTTGACCAGTTGGAACAAATTCTTTGAGGATAATTCCTTTGCTATCGAAGAATGTGATGAGCATTGTTTTGATTTTTTATGGAACTTTTCGTGTTTTTTTTTGGCTTGTGGTGAGTTTTTTGATTTCCATTTCACACTTTGACGCTTGGTTTCTGAATCGTATTGGAAACACCATGTTTCATCACCCGTAATAATTGTTTTCAGGAAGTTTAGATCATTTTCTTCAGCTGCAACCATGTCTCTAGAATGACTGACTCTCATTAATTTTTGGTCCTCGGTCAATGTGTGTGGAACAAATCTCGCGCAGACCTTTGTTTTGCCCAAATTTTCGTGAAGAATGAGTCGAGTAGTTTCTCTGTTGATGTTTAAGGCCTCTTCCATCATTTTCACTGAAGCATTCCGGTCTTCTGTAATAAAATCACGAACTTTCTGGATCGTCCGGCTTCCGCACTGAAATTGGCCTTCCTTCTTTTATTTCATCTTCCAGCGACTCTCTGCCATCCACAAACCGTTTATGCCATATCAAAACATTTGATCTTGATAAACAAGCATCGCCATACGCTTGCTGCATCATTCCGAATGTTTCTGATGCACTTTTACCAATTTTTGCGTGGTATTTAATGACCGCTCTTTGCTCCATGTTAAAATTTCAACATCAAACGAACACGTGTTTTGCAAAATGAATGTCAATAAACATTAAATGTCAACCAAATGCCAGTTAGTAGAGGAAGGTTGAAGCTTCAAAACGCATGTGCTCACACATAGATGGCGCGCTTGGTTGCTGAGATATGGTTCGAGTCTTAATACATAATTGTCGCACCTTGTATATATTCGTGATCAGCGTCGCTTAAATTTTCGATTTAACGATGTCCGTCACCTGGCTGGTTCGCACGATAACTTGAGCAAATATTGAGCTATTTTTACGAAATATGGCATAAGTAACCTATGATCCAAAAGTATGGAGGGGATTGATATTGGGCATGATCGGTCGATAGCCACGCCCACACCAAGCATTCAAAACGACTAACTTCTGAATTTTTAAAATTTTTAACTTGCTATAACTCACTTAATATACCATTTGAGACAATAATATTTAGCACATAGCGTAATTTGTCTCATGATATGTTAAAAAGGTACGGTGTGAATTGCGCTAGATAGTTAATAAGTTTAAGGAAATGCGCTAGATCATTTTTACATTTATGCTAAATCAAAATAAACATAATTAATTCTTTATTTCAGTTTCTCGTAATCATTATTAGAAATGTAATAACCATAAAATTTTTTTTTAAATAGCATTATACAAATGAATTCATATTTTGAATTTGTATTAGGTTGATGCCATTAAATGTCACCGGAAGAAGATAATATTCTTTAAGGTTTATTCACTTATTTAAAAACAACTTTTCATTGTTATTCCGTAAAGAAAAAAATAATATAAAAAACCGGCATACAAATTCACACCATCTTAGTGCACATATAAGAATATGCAAAGTTCTGGGTGCCAATCATATTACAACATTTTTCTAAAACAAATATCACAAATTAAGAAATAGCATTTATTCCAAAGGTGATGTATTTCTTCCCATCCGTTGAATAACTTAATTGGTAATTTGATGGTGTCATCTAATTTATGAGTTGTACGGATATGCCTGTCTTCAAAAGTGTATGTATATATACAGAGATAGTGTGTACATAAGGAGCAAAGAAAACTTTGTTACAACCCAAATATTCAATCATCTCAAACACACGCAGGCTAAATGCTTTGCGAATACCATCGGAAGCAATAAGGCGTTTAGAGAGCTGTATTATTTATTTCATTTAACACTACCTTAAGTATGTACATACAAGTTTGTATGTACCTAGATGAGTTTTTTTGTTTTTATTCCGAATTTAATGTATTTATGTTCATATTTAGAGCAATCGTATTTCCGCGCATGTGCTTTGATTCGGTATTGTAATCTATAAATTATATAAAATAAAATAAGCATAAGGTAATATTTCTAGTACAACATCGTCAGTGCCTTTTTAAATAAAAGATAATTTTTTCGGCAAAAACGTGTTTTATATATCACCATCCTTTTAGCTCGATGCATTTAGTTCTTTTTACTCTGACAGCCAAGCTGCCATCAAATCTCTCTCCTCATAGGACTTCTCCTCAAAACTAGTCACCTAATGCTTACTTCCTTTCTACCCAGAACCTTTCTGGGGTATAAGCTGGCATCGGCCAAAGCTATGATAGAAAAACATTATCACGACAAATACCTTCTACAATGGACAAATTCGACAGGTCTCCGCCTAGGGAAAACTCTCATCAGCTTCGATGCAGCTTTTGACAGAATTAGTCTTAGTAGATCAAATTTACGCCTAATAACCGGCTATCTCTCAGGACATAACTGGTTAAAATACCACCTCCACAAAATGGGACTATCTTCTGACACGGAGTGTAGACTCTGTCTGGAGGAGGATGAAACATCGATCCACATATTTTGCGAATGCCCGGCCTTGGCCAGGCTTTGCCTCAAACCCTTTCAGCAGATTTTCCCAACACCAGCTTCAATCATCAAAAGCTCGACAAGATCGATTCTATCTTTCATTAAAAAGGTAGAGGAGATTCTAGTGTCGTAGAAGGGCTTGGGTATAAAAGATCTCGTTTGGTCGCAGAGCGCAGTGGGTTATTTTTTTTTTTCGAGCCAAGCCGAACACTGGCTATCAAGAAAGACTTTTATCTGAAAATACTAATGGTCGCGAAGCCAGTGTCGGACCTATAAGGGCTATTTTTTTGCGTACGACCGAAGGTCGGCTATCAAGAAAAAATTTTATACGAATATACTGATGCTCGCGAAACTAAATTTGAAAAATTGAAAATATTTTTGAAATAGCAATTTTTTAAAATATATAATCATTTTCTAAAAATATGTTTTATATGCCATTGAAAAGGTATGGCGTTTAATATGTGTCTAATTTAAAATTTTTTTTTTATATTTATGTATATCATATTTTGCTTATTTCTTTTTTTATCATAACTTTTAAAATATTCAAAATAGATTATAAATGAAATGGTATCAGTGAAAAGGCATTAAAAAGATCTTTCTTGATTTGTGAAAATTATTTACAAGGCATTGGTGTCTTTGAGTAGTAGAAGATTTTTACAAGCATATAGACATAAGAGTATAACTGCATGAATGTGTATAGGACTCTGTAACATTCGTTATACTACTCGTACATGCCACTTTTATGAGAATATTGAGTAATTGTTGGAGATCGACAACTTAAGTACATTAAGTTGCATTAATTTTTTACTCAAGCTAGCATGTTCGTGAAATTCAGAACATGATAATATTCTGATCTAAATAGAATTTATTAAAATTTCAGCAACACCAAAACACAATATTGGGAAAATTGTGAGATAAAATTTATTCGAAAATAAAAATGCAATTGAATGTATATATTTCTTTCGTCAAGTCTTGAATATAAAATTTAAGTGTAGTCGAATTCCGAGCGCCCACAACATAGTCCAGAAATTATGATACAATAACATAAACGGGGGAAAAAAATAAAACAATCAATGGTGTTGCATTTAAATGGTATTAGCACATTATAAATGCATAGTCTGATTTGAAAACTACTCGAATACCCTCGTCACAAGAATAACAACATTTCAGCCGCAACAAATCAACTCAATTGCATCGAAAAATTAACATTGGGACACAGCACAAGGATATAGTATGGTACTGTATGGTATTAGTACACATTAGTAAAATGAAAAGATTCTGGCAGGGAGCGAGTGACATAACTCATTCATTTGAACGCTGAAGCAAACAACGAGCAGATAAGAATTACAGGAAACAAAGCTGACGTTGTTGAAGATAAATGACTTGGCGCTAAAACTCGTCTGTGGTCCGTACTCGTACATATCGTAGCGAAGCATAACTGACAAAGGACATAAATCGTCATTTATTTCGCGCGTTGTTCCAAGAAAAGAAAAACTTATTATTATGTTAGTTGAACTTTTCACAATTACAGTACGATATCGTATATAGGGTATTCCATTTAGAGCGCACCAACTTAAAAAATAATTGCGCGTACAGCAACGTACACGTGATAGAAGTAAAACTTCTTAAAAAACCCAAATTAGTTATTAAAACCACCTAGCAAATATTTCGGAAGTGGTTTACGGATACCCAAATCTGAAAAGTTTGTGTAAAGATTCAGATCACGCACTTCAATTTAATATATATTGGTTCCGTTTTAGACACAAAAATATTTGCATGAAATACATTTTGTTTGTGAACTAGGGACACACGGGGAAAAGAGAGGAGTTTTTGTTTTTGCTTTGTCCTTATCATTAGTAATCAGTTCGAACTATCCTACAATTGTGGCAAATCGACCATTTTTTTCTCATTTCTACCTCAACTACTACGGTCATGAAAGTATGATAGTAAAATATTTGAACCACCTAAAGAATTTTAAAATGATTGACTGGCATTTTGTTCCCATAACTTAAACTTGCAATATATAGATTAGTACGTAAGTATTAGTAAGTATATGTATGTGACATAAGTGATCTCTGAATTTTACATGCTCCTATAAATTTATATTTTAATTTAAGTATGGGATTTTTTAAACGTTTTTACATGTGTAACAATAAAACATGAAATGAATAGTGGGATTCATGCAATCGTATCGTATCGTATCGTATCGTTTTATACGATTGCATGAATCCCACCAATATTTTTGTTTATACATTAGTAACAAATGTGAAACATTACACTTTTTGATGAATAACAAAAAACGACTTGATAAATATCATCTTTTACTTCATTAAAATCTACCACTAAATTTTAGAATCTACCACAATTTTGTAGCTTCATCTACCTCTAAAAATGTTATTATCAATCACGGAACACTGTTAGTAATTACAAACATTAGGAAAACGTAGTAAGGAGTTCACATGTCGCCGAGAAACATTTTTGTCCGTGTAAACGTGATCGAAACATCAAAAGTGAATTGAAAATGTTTTTCATGCAAATGTTTTTATGTCTAAATGCGGACTAAGACAAAAGCAAAAACGCTATCATGCGCCGCATAATCAAACACCAGCCATGTATACTTTGTAATCTGCCAGCAACTGACTTTTGTGCTTTTGCCAACAATGGTAGAAAAGAAGATGTCGCCGAACAAATTGGAAAGAAAAATTCATAGTATAATTAACAAAGTAAGACTATGTGTCAAAATTAATAACCCTCTGCTTGAATACAAAATAATGAGTTTTTATGTAATTAAAATAAAATTAGTAATAGCCGAAAAGAAAGAATAAACAAATGCATGTTTGACCCTTATACACAACCAGAGGGTTAATGTGACAAAATATTTTCGAATTTTTCACTTTGATAGATTTCACAAAGCTGTGTTTTGATTTTCATCTATACACTTATTTCAAAATGAGAGCATCAATATTCGTCTCTCGGATTGACTTACATTCTTAATTATACTATAATTACATAATATAACTATTAATCATATAAACAGTGCGGAATAATGAATGAATAATTCAATTCTTGGAATTACTGCGACGTCACATTCTGCCAAATTCACTGAGAACCGATTAGAGGTAAAAGATGGGCGAAACCAACATATTTTGTCGCCCGTGCGTTTCGCATAATATATGCATTAATCGTTATTATCAGTGTTGACAGTTTAGCCTTTTTGACGCTAGATATTTTATTCTTTTGCTATTTAGTTTCAAAATTTAGGATTTAGCTTCGTGGCTTTTTTCTAGTCCTTTCTTATTTTCAAACAAGTTTTTAACTACGTTCAATAATTTGGTTGCTGCAATAAAAAATTTGTTGCTGGTTTAAATATAAAATGAATAAAAATTAACACTTTACACCAATCAGTTGTGATTTCTATTCTCTACAGCAATCAGGAAAATTTCACAATCGTTGTCATAAGAAATTTCTTAAATAAAAAAGTCAGATGTATAACAAAATATTTCAAAATAATCGAACATTGTTTTGCTGATATATATAAACTGTGAAGAAGATTTCTTGGCTTTGCAAACTAATATTTTATCATTATGTGAATTTAACGGGAAGATTAAATATAATTTTAAATTTGAGCACCAGCCTTCATTGAAAGAGCTATATATATAGGTGTACAAATTTTATTAAATATTGGCTTAGTATCCACTCGGAGCTTACATGTATTTGGAGAAGCAAAAGCGTTTCATTCTTTTATATGTATATGTATAAATCTTTTGAGTGTTTCGAAATCACTTTGCAAACCTTTGGAACATAATACACTAAAATCGAATGGGAAGGACGAGTTTGATCATATAAGGTTCTATACGATTTTTTCGAAGCGTGAAACCTTAACATGCCTGCGAGTTGTTGTTTTGGCGGTACTGCTTTTCCAACTGGTGTTTCACTTTTTTATACAGGTTGGCTGATGAATAATGCTACATTAAGAAACTCAAATAATTTTTTTTTTTAATTCATTTAATTCACTTTTTCTTTTTTTGTTTGAAAGGTAATATATTTTTATTAGGCATAGGCTAATTAGTTTTAAAAATAATTGAGTTTAAATGGCATCCACGCTCAGTGACGCATGTACGACATCTTATCAAAAAGTTATTCATTACTGCCCGGAGGGTTGTAGCAGGAATTGCCTGAATTATCGTTCGAATGGATTGCTTCAAGTCATTCAAATTTGTTGGTTTGGTTTTCTAAACTTCCTCTTTGCAATATTGCCACAAGAAAAAATCAGGTGGAGTAAGCTCAGGAGACCTTGAGCCCAACGGAAGGTGGAGTTTCTTGAAATCAGCTTATTGGGAAATTTTCGCTACAATTCTGTCATAACGGTGTGCCTATGTGAGCAGTTGCACCATCTTGTTGAAACCACACAGAGTTGAAAGGGATTCTTTTTCGGCGTAGTTCTGGAAAGAAAAACTCTTTCAACATCTTTAAGTAACGTTCTCCATTGACCGTAACATTAACGCCGTTTTCCTCGAAAAAGTAATGTACGGCAATGCACCTTGATGAAACTGCACACCACACTGTGACGCGAAATGGGTGTAATTCCGTCTCATGGAGTATCTGTGGGTTAGAATCACTCCATATCCGACAATTTTGTTTGTTAACATCAGGCATAAAAATGCGGTTCAAGATATTTTTGTCCTCTTCCGCCATTTGGAGCAACTTCTCGCAAAATTCCAAGCGAATTGGCAAGTCTGCTGTGTTCAGTTGGCTTGTTAGTTGAATTTTATATGGTAATAAATCTAAATCTTTATGCAAAATCGTCTGCAGTGACTATACAGTGATATTCATTTGAGCAGATAAGCTCCTTCTCGAAACTGTAGGATTGACTTGTATGGCAGCAGCTACAGCAGCTATTGTTTTCTGCGTCCGAACTGTGGGTTCGCGATGATAAGATCTTGCGATTGTCCTACGCTCGACAAAATTATTCACGAGCCTCATTATAGTCCATCTGCTAGGAAGAGTCTACGTGCGCCTATATTCTCTTCGGACGGAAACTACGGACTCCAACGCATGATAGCGGCGCACAATCCAAATTCTTGTTTCATTATCTCAATCTCCCATTTTCGTTAAATTTAAATAAAGATTAAACAAAAAAAAAATGCAACAGATGTGTTACATACAGAAAAATTTATTACGTTTTCTTTTGGCAGCAGCTTTCATCAGCCACCCTATATATCTTGTTTGTAAATAGGCTGTTTTGCCTATCAAAACGAAAGATTTGTTGAAGGTTGTTTATCGAGGCAATAACACCAATATAACATGTAAAATTCCACACAAGTATTTGAACTTGGTTAAAATGGAGGTAGGAAGAAATAAACACTTTAACAGTTTGAGTATTTCTCGTTCTTTATTGATTAACGTAGATCTTAAATACTATTTTATTGCTAACTTTCATATTAGTAATTAATTGGCTACAAGAAGACAAAGTAAAACATATGTACGGATGTACGTATCGTATATACATACAAATATACATAAGTACATGGCAAATAATGCCGCGTGGTCAAATTATGAAGATATAATTATTGTTTTGTAAACAATTAAATTGGTTTTAGTTTTATTTTCTATTTGATGTAGTTCACTGCACCGAAAAATAGCGATTTTTGCTTGCATAAGAAAAAAGATAATGAACTTCAGCATAAGTAAAATAGATAAAAAGAATTATGCGACAATTATCGTATGCATAAAAAATGTCTAAAAGTCGAAATTTCAAGTAAGCATATGTGTACTCGTAAGTATGTATATATTTACACATTAGGCAGGCACATATGCAGAGAAATTTAGTGTGAAGGTTTGAACATATCTTTATCCATTAGTCGCAAGATAATTCGAAATTTCTTACTTACTATTCTTATGGCTCATAACATATGGAATACGTTGGAACAGACACTTGTAATTTATTTACCAAGGAAGCCAATTAATAGGACCGTCTCTGGACAGGAAAATGTTGTTGTAAATTGATTTTGCAAAAACTCGATTGTTGCACGAGCTATATGGAATGAAGACTCATCTTGTTGAAACAACATGTCGTCGATGTTTACCTAATCAATTTGTGAAAACAAAAAGTCAGCATGGTTCGATAACGTTTGCCATTCACCGTAACGGCAGCTTCTTTCTCATTTAGAAAGAAATAAAGACCGAACCACACCAGTCAATTTTCATGGTGATTCAATGACAGCTTGACGATTGTCTTGCTCCATATAGGTAATTTTGTTTATTAACGTAATCGTTCAACGAGAAAGGAGCTTCATCAATAAACACCACAAAATCGGCGAATTGCTCTATAAGCTTCGTGAACATAATTTTTTTTTTAAATAAAATTCCACAATTTGGAAGCGCTACTTTGGCATTAAACGATCCATGATGAAATGACAAATTTTACTGAACATAAATGTCAACACAGTTTGACAATTCTCATCTGTCAAACCATATCGAAAGATTTTATCCAGCAAAAATAACACCTGTTTTTGGAAATTTTTCTCAATAATATCGTAGCTTGACAAAGGTTTGAAATTCGCTGTCTCAGCGAGTTGCTGTGACTCATCAGAGTTTGGAGAAAATTTACTTTGAAATTTCATTACATTCAGTGAATTTGTGCTGGTTTTGTTGAAGTTCAAATTATTTGTTTACATCTTTAATCATCAGGGTTCACTGCGTTTAGATCTGCAGATATATGTATGTACATATGTAGTTTTGATATTTCGATTTTAATAATTGTAATGAAGGAGTCTATCCTGAAAATTTGGTAACAATCAATTGTTACCTTAATTTTGTTATGATTTTGTAACCTATACTTGTAACTGATATCCTAGCGATTTCGAAAAATTTGTGTAGCATACATTAAGAAGACCTTAACAATGTCAAATATATTTGCTTATATCAGCAAAGGCCGAAAAGTGTATTGCTATATATGATATAAAGCAGAGGCAATAGCTTATTACCTTTTCCACAGCAGGTAGCAATTTGGAATACTTTAGAGAACCGATTGGCTATATTTGTAACAAAAGTATTCCATAGTAACAGTGGTGACTATTGTAATGATGCACGATAGACCGGTAAATGGTAGAACAACATTGGTAATATCTATACTTCAGCTACAAAATTAATCCGCGAAACGTGTGCAAAATCTTTTAAAATTAAACTCTTTCGTTGTAAAAATAAGACACGGGTGTATCGAGACAGGGATGTGTGGCGACAAGAACGAGACTCAAATAATTTTTTAAGGAGATCAGGTGTCAGAGTTAGTTTCTTCGCTCTATACATAGAAAGCACAAAGCAGAAAATGTTGTCTAATTGCACACATATCTTCACTGACGGCTTAAAACTGGATGGAAGAGTGGGAGGGAGAGTATATTTTGAAACATCCGGCCTCAATATATCTTTTCACCTCCCTGATCACTGCAGCGTGTTTCAGACAGAAGTTAACGCTATCGACACTGCACTGATTTACCTCAAGCAGAAAAGCATATCTCATAGACACATTTGCATTCTGTGAGACAGGCAACCTGCCATCAAAGCCCTAAGCGCATTTCCTTTTAAATCAATTTCACTGCCGTATATATCTTGACGAGATTTTAGAACAGCAAGGGTGTAAAATACTGTGTTACTTCAACAACCAAACCATATTTTGTTTGTTTTTAATCAGTAAAACTTAATTAAACGGCATAAACCTGAACATTTTTAAGAAGCCTTTGTTTCGTAGCAGCGCAGTCACGTCGCTCTCACTCTTCTTGTTCGTGTTTGTGAGCTCGTGTTTGATCAAAAAGTTTAAAAAACGCTTTCTGAGGAGCTATCTTTCTTAGTACATATTAATGCAATTATATGTGAACACATTTGCTTCTCATTGGAAGAGATGATTCATAAAAATATTAAACGGATGGATCGAAAGCTAAAATGCTACTCACTTCAATTACACAATCGCAATTTATAGTTGCACTAATAATACAACTACAAGGTGGGCCATATGTTTCTCATTCTTTAATCATAATAAACTACACATTTTATGATGGAAACACAAAAATCATTATTGATTATGAATGGTGGGTCTATGCCATTTATGTATGATGACTATGTGCAATGACTAAAATTTCCGCTCGAATGTTGTTTTTAAGATATTGAATTGTTTGGGGAATATTAGTGTACACTTTACGTTTCAAATAATCATATAAAAAGTAATTCAAAGGAGTGGTGGCCATGCAACATCAGACATTTTTTAAATTATGTGATCATCGAATTTGGTTGACGGCTGGTGTGGCATGTCGCTTCATCTTGTTGGTATCACGTGCCATTACCGTATAATTCATTAAATTCTGTTTAAAAAAAAACCGGTGAGCATGTCACGATAACGTTCACCATTCACCGTAACAGCTTCTTCTTCGGCAATGTAAAATCTCTCAATCACAAAAACCTACTCAAAAATATTCAGAACATCTTGCCAGAGAAAATTCTTTACCATAGTTGTTTCCATCAAATTACACATGATTTTGAAACGTATTGGCTATCAAAAATCGACAAACGATTAAATTCAGCAGCCACCGTGTGCCGCAGGTGTACTTTCTTTTTTTCTTCAAAAGTTGATGTTGTGAAGGAGAGCTGCCTAACACTTCCGTTAACACATTGTATCAGGGTGATAAAATTATTTATCCGACTACCTTTGTTTTTTAGAAAATATGGGCAACACTGCCAGTGTCCGCTGAAACGAGTGAACGATCAATTTCAACCTTTCGAAGACTTTTGAAGAATATATATATATTTATATATATATATATATATATATATATATATATATATATATATATATATATATATATGTATATATGTATATATATATGTATATATATATATGTATATGTATAAATATATATATATATATATGTATATATATATATATATATATATATGTATATATATATATATATATATATGTATATATATATATGTATATATATATATATATATATATATATATACATATATATATATATATATATATATATATATATATTCGTTTACTTTAATCTTAATATCGGTTGCTTTGGTACTTATATGCTTTGTCCATGTGAGCCTACGATCAAGATGCTTTCCGAGATATTTTGTGTCTGAAGCGTGAGGGATCGGCTTGGAGTTAATTAGCACAGGTGGACAAGAACTCCTGCACAAAATGAACGTAATGTGAGCACATTTCGACTCATTCACTTTTATTCTCTAGCAGTCAAGCCATTTTTGGAGAGTATTTACATGTATTTACATATCTGATGCCAATATCGGGTCTGGATGAGGGCATAATATGGCTGTATCATTTGCGAAAGTATAGGTTAGTGTACTGGCGTTGGTCGGCATATCAGCAGTGTATAACGTAAAGGCAGGGGGCCCAATACACTGCCTTGTGCTACTCCAGCGTGAATGGGGTATTCAATTGAGGTGTATTATGACGTATGACTTATGTCTTACCACAAATTGCCGACCTGAAAGGTAGCAGTAATTTCTGAATGTTGGAAGGCAACATATTCTTTAACTTGTGCAGAAGTCCTTCATGTCAGACCTTATCAAACGAATGGGTTATGTGAATAAATACTGCGGAACAGTAATGTTTTCTTGCTTCTATTAATACCTTTATCTCAATTTTAAAGTGAAATCTTCCTAAGTACTACAAATATATATACTCGTACTTACATTCAAGACTCATGAGTACGTTTCCTTTTCTGCCTAAACTTTCCTCTCGGCTACTATTTCTGCACGTGTATTTCATTATATTTATGTACGTACACATATATAACATATACACAACTATAATTTTATACGTAATTTATTTAAAATTTCTTTCTTTATTAATTTTTTCTTCATTTTTTACATACAAATATTTCATTCTCTGTTGCTTTTATTTCATTACTCCATTCAAATATGTCATTACTTATACATTTTTAAGGCATATTATATGATTTCGTTTCACATTCTCTTCACATAAATTTTTGCCATAGAATTTGAAAGGTGGATACAAGCATACGTCATTTTTGCCTGCCAAAGCCAAAGCTTAGGAGACACCTTCTTTACTCACTCACTCTCACAACTTCTTTACTCCAACTCACCGTCAGTAATCCTGGTCCGACAGTGGTAGAGTATTTTACGATATCCGGCTCTTTTATATAAACCTATCCCACTCGGCTGTTATACTTCCGTTGGATTGAATTGGTAATGCTTTTTGTACAAAGTAATTTATAATCTTATATGTGCACACGCGAGTATTAATTTTCAATGTCTCAGTGTATGTAAGGATGTTCATGTGTGTGTCTGCATGCATAATATTTTAACACTCCATTTGTTATTCAATTTTCACTTAATCAAATTGCAACATTTCTAACTTTTATACCGCATACAACCGTTTCATAACGCACACCGCTTGCAACTGGACGTTTTAGCACGTATATTTGTTATTTTAAATTGAGTTCCTTCCTTGATAACACACAAATGGAGCTTTACAATATTTATACCCTGCATAATGCAATATGCATGGTATATTCATTTCGGTCAGATGTTTGTGTCCACTTGAAGGAATCTCCGGAGATATAGACATGGATATATATTCGTGATCAGCGTCGATTAAATTTTCGATTTAACGATGTCCGTCCGTCCGTCCGTCCGTCCGTCCGTCCGTCCGTCCGTCCGTCCGTCTGTCTGTCACCTGGCTGGTTCGCACGATAACTTGAGTAAATATTGAGCTATTTCGATGAAATTTGGCATAAGTAATCTATGATCCAAGGGTACGGAGGGGATTGATATTGGGCATGATCGGTCAATAACCACGCCCACACCAAGCATTCAAAGCGACTAACCTCGAAATTTTCAAAATCTTTAACTTGCTATAACTCACATAATATACCACTTGGGACAACAATATTTTGCACATAGAGTTATATTATACTACTATATAATCTCGCCAAAAGTGGGTGAGCCACGCCTACTTTCTAGCGTAGCTCCCATACAAAGTGTCTGTACTTCTTTTAAATTGAAACTGCTGTAACTTCTACAATCTTCTGTCCAGAATAACCATAATTGACACTTAGATTAACATGGTAGTCAGAAATAATATGGCAGAAAATCAATGTGCCACACCCACTCCTTTTTGGGTCTCCCATACAAAGTTGCGGAAATTAAAAAAAATGTTACCGGTTATAACTTGCAAACTATTCAGCGTAGAATAACGAGATTTAAGGTGTGGATTAGTATTGTACGAGCAACTAGGCTCACAGAAAATGGGCGTACCACGCCCAGTGTTTATCGTAGCCCCCATACAAATTTTAAATTGAAACAGCTGTAACTTCGGCAATCTTCTGTCTAGAATAACCATAATTGACACTTAAATTAATATCGTAGTCGGCAAAAATCTGGCAGAAAATCAGTGTGCCACGCCCACTCCTTCATGGGTCTCCCATACAAAGTCGAGTGAATTAAACTAAAATTTTAAGCTCCATAGCTTACAAACCATTTAGCCTAGGACAACGAGACTTAGGGTATGGATTAGTATTGTACGAGCAACTAGGCTCACAGAAAATGGGCGCACCACGCCCAGTGTTTATCGTAGCCCCCATACAAATTTTAAATTGAAACAGCTGTAACTTAGGCAATCTTATGTCTACAATAACCATAATTGACACTTAAATTAATATCGTAGTCGGAAATAATCTGGCGAAAAATCAGCGTACCACGCCCACTTCTTATTGGGGCTCCCATACAAAGTTGAGGAAATTAAACAAAAATGTTAACCACCATAACTTAGAAACTATTCAACTTAGGACACCAAATTTAAGGTGTGGATTAACATTGAAAAATTAATTGGATTTACTAGAAAGTGGTAAGCCACGCCCACTTTTTATATAGCTCCCATACTAAGCCTCGGAATTATCTTAAAATCCTTTTACTTCGTCAAAGTCAACCATATTTCGGGTGTAAATTAGTAGTATATGCAAAAATTGTTTCTCGAATAGTGGAAATAAAAGAAAAGTTGGATATTCGAGTAAACTTTTTATATATAAATCTACATATGCAGGGTATAGTTTCGTCGGCCCCAGCCGACTGTAAGGAGATTTTTTTTATATCATATTGACTGTGCTCTCTTTAAACCAACAATTTCTCAATTTTTACTCTTTACCTTGTACTAAAATTCTGACCATGCGCTGTAAGAAATAAAATATGTAGAAGTATGCTTTCTCACGATACAAA
Source organism: Megamerina dolium (assembly GCA_963854835.1). Classification (NCBI taxonomy): domain Eukaryota; kingdom Metazoa; phylum Arthropoda; class Insecta; order Diptera; family Megamerinidae; genus Megamerina; species Megamerina dolium. The sequence continues at coordinate 213,727 of OY978526.1, forward strand.
TACATGTAAATGGCGGGAAAAAACACGCATTAAAAATAAAAGGAAAATAGCAAATATGTTACATATAACTGTTCAGGTTTCGTTTATGTACTGAATTAAATATTGTTTATATAAATGATGTTAAGGTGTACTAAAAAAATATATGTTTACATAGACAATCCCTTATTACTTCTCTATACTTACCTTTCGTTTTTCCCACTTATAAATTTAACAGGTCCTTCGCTGGCTTTGCGCATTAATGTCGAAAAAAAGAGTAACATAGTCTAACAAAATTTTCAAGTTTTACACTTTTCGACATTATCCATGTTTTATTTGACACTCGTATTTAGCTAGCACCGAATTTTAGTGCGTATAACTACAGACGCTAAAAAACTAAGATCCATTTGCATCCTGCAAGTACCACATGTGTATGCAAGGTATATTCCTTTCTGTTAGATGTTTGTAACCACTTGAAGGAATCTCCGGAGATATATAATAATATATATACTCGTGTTCAGCGTCGCTTAAATTTTCGATTTAACAATGTCCGTCCGTTCATCTGTCTGTCACCTGGCTGGTTCACACCATAAATTGAACGCATATTGAGCTATTTTGACGAAATTTTGCATGAGTAACCTACGTTGCAATGGTACGGAGGGGATTTATATTGGGCATGATCGGTCAAAGGCCACGTCCACACTGAGCATTCAAAGTGTATCGCACTCAACGTGCCTAGAATAAAAGAGCAAAGTTTAAAGTAATGCACTTGGAGCAACTTGCGCCATATCAGGGGGGAGTATAAAAACCTGTTCGGGACGAAGAGGGCAATATAACGAGTATCGATGGTTGGTTATTAATCACTAATTGTGAATGGCATGAATAATGGTAGCATCGAAACGAATGTCAACAAAAAGAAATAGGCGATAACCAGAAGAAGCCAACGAGAAAGAAACAGAGGAATCTCGACTACGATAAAGGAAGATTCTAGAGTGTTGCCACAGGTATAAATAGGGTAATATTTAATTTTTATTAAGTGTGAACAAATTAGTAATCTTATTAATGATTTAATAAACAGAAACTATCGCATAATATGAATTAGCGTCAATACCGATTAGAGAACTGAGCAAAGGTTGGACAATAGGATCTCTTCTGGTCACAACAAAAATGATGACTGATAGTTGAAAACTCAGTGCATTATAAAATATATATGGTCACGTTGAATGAGTTTAGCGTCAAATGGATAGAAAGTTCAGGGACTTCGTCCACTTATGGTTGACGCTCCATTCTGGCAAATTTATACAATTTTACAAATCGAACATATATCAAGACTTCTTAGTATCTTAGTGCGACATTCTTGGTACAAGTGTACCAATTTTGAATTTGAATGCAAATTTTTTATATTATTGCATCTACAGATCTAAAATTTCAGCATATCCTCATCTGCACACTTTTTAATGAAATGATGAAATCTGTTATGTTTGTGTATGCCTTGTACGTCTGTGGGAGTGTAAACGTAAATCTATGCCTCTTTACCTATACCTCTATACCTCTATAGACGTAGCCGCCTTAGCTTCATACGTAATTTATCATACCTTTCATACATCTAGTAAAAGTGTTACAAAAGGTTACATTTGCTTTACAAGGATGGAAAAGTGGAAATGAATCTGACCATTAGTAAAATCGAAAAATGGAAGTGATACTGAATAGAAGTAGAATCGAAGAGCGGAAGTTTAACGATGTGTAGGTGAGTCAAAGACAAGGTGGCAGTCGGAACAGGTAGAAGCCGGTAATCGTAGTTAAACAGACGAAAATTTTGTTTCGTCTGTTTAGTAGATCACATCAATTTTAAGCATTACAATAGAGTAGGTGTGGTCTAGCGATGTCATTAAGGACTGCATATTTGCAGAAACGGTCAGTGGTGCCTTGCCATAAGAAGCCGTTAGTAGAAACGAATATTGAAATATCAACGTTAGAAAATTACAGCTGGGTTGGTAAATGTGGCAAATCATGTTATTTAATTATGTTGAATGTGGATTATGGAAAAGGTAGGTTATGGGAAGTAGAAGAAAATAAAAAATTATCTTACAGTCTTATTACGGAATAATACCCTGTGCATGAAAATATATATAAAAGGATGGCTCGCATTTCCTTCTTTTTTTTTTTAATTTTCACTACTTTGTATGGAAACTACATTAAGAAGTAGGCGTGGCTTACCAATTTATTTCAGAATAATTTCTGCCTACATATAATACTAATCTACATCTGGCTTAGGCGAAGTATTTCGTAAGTTGTGGGGATTTTACAGTTTAAGACAATTCTGCGACTTTGTTTGGGAGCTACATTAAGTAGTAGGCGTGGTTCGATGGTTTCTCGCAAGTTTATTGCAAACGACAAAATTAAACTTCGTGCTAAATAGGTGTATGGCTCTTTTAAGATGAAAACTGTTTGAGTTATGGCGGTTTAAACAAAAAACAAATTCCGAGGGATTTCATGGGAGCTCTATAAAGTAGTAAGCGTGGCTTGCCGATTTCTTGCAAATTTAATTGCCTTTGCTAAATACTTCGTAAGTTATATATTTTTTTTAAATTTCCACGTCTTTGTTTAGGAACCATATTAAAATATGGGCGTGGCTTGCTGAATTCATCCCATCTTATTTCCTACTAGTATTAATCTAAGTGCCAATTATGGTGGTATTTGGCAAAAGACTGCCGAAGTTACAGGAGTTTAAATTTAAAAGTAGTCCAGCTACTTTGTATGGGAGCTATTATAAACAGTGGGCGTGGCTCTGCAAAACTAAGGAGGGAATAATTATTGACCAACGCAAAAAAAAAACATAGACTTTGTGGATGTGGAAATATGTTCGTCGTGGAAAAATGGAATGGCAAGCGCTTGTGAAACGAAATTACAGTCACAAACGAAAGAATATATATAGTGATACGAACAAATATAGTGATACGTCATATTCACACTGGAAATTCTGGACTAATTTGACGAACACCATAAAGAGCCTCTAGAGTGATTAAGACAATTAGCTGATTACCGAAATGTAGAAGCAAATTGTTATCGAACTATCAGCGAAGGCATTTAATTCACCAATAGTAGTGGACAAGAAACAGGGATTGATATACACCTGGAATGTCCGGTCCCTTTATAGGGAGGGTGCCTCTATCCAGATGGTTGATGTCCTCGAAAAATACAGAGCTAACATCACCGTTCTCCAGGAAATGCGATGGATGGGACAGGGCTGGTCCAAAAGAGCGTCCTGTGACATTTACTACAGTTGCCATGCTGAAAGGCACGAATTAGGATGTGGATTTTTGGTCAGCAAGAGACTACGACATCTTGTATCACATTTCTCGCCTGTGAACGAGCGGTGGCCACAATCCACATCAAGGCAAAATTCTTCAACATCAGCCTTATATGTGCCCGCGCTCCGACGGATGAGAAGGACAATGTGACCAAGGAGAGCTTCTTTCAGCGCCTCGAAGAAGCTTATGACCGCTGCCCCCGCCACGATATCAAAATCGTGCTTGGCGACTTTAATGCCAGGGTGGGCAGGGAAGGTACCTTTGGTCCAACTGTCGGAAAATTCAGCCTCCATCAGAACACTTCCGATAACGGAATGAGGCTGATCGACTTCGCCGCAGCACGAAACATGGTAATTGGTGGTACCAGATTCCAGCATCTCGACATCCACAAAGCGACATGGCTGTCTCCAGATCAACGAACAAGAAACCAAATTGATCATGTGGTGATTGATGGAAGGCATGCTTCCAGTGTGGTGGACGTGAAATCGATCCGTGGTGCCAACATCGACTCGGATCACTACCTTGTTGCAGCTAAGGTGCGCACACGCTTATGTGTTGCAAATAACAAGAGAAGTCCCACACAGAGAAAGCTCGACGTCATTAAGCTGTGATCACCAGAGACAGCAGATGCATTTGCCACTCGACTATCGGATCTGCTTATGCAAAATACTCCCCCACTTGATGATACATGCGCACGGTGGACACATATATCCCATTCCATGACTACTGCTGCCGAGGTTACTACCGGCCTCTGAGGAATGAGTGGTATGATCAGGAGTGTCGCGACGCTACCGCAGAGAAAGACGCTGCCTACAGAAAAACCCTGCGTGTAGGCGCAACGCGAGCTGTTAACGAGCAGTACAGAAAGAAAAGGAGTGCAGATAGACGTCTTTTAAGGCGCAAGAAGAGGGAGCTGGAGAGACGCGAGTGTAGGGAGATAGAGATGTGTACCGACAAGAATGAGACTCGAAAATTCTTCGAAAAGATCAAGCGCCTAAGTGGCGGTTTAATTCCCGGAGCCTCTTCTTGTCGTGATGGAAATGGGAATCTGGTTAAAGATGTCCAAAGTGTACTGAGCCTATGGAAGGAACACTTCTTCACGTTACTGAATGGCGATGCTACGAACAATTCCACCAGTGGAGAAGATTGCCCGATAACCCCAATTACAGATGATGGTGTTGATGTTCCACCACCCGACTATAACGAGGTTAAAACGGCCATTTTAAGGCTGAAGAAGAATAAAGCTGCAGGTGCTGATGGCATGCCTGCCGAGTTGTTTAAGACCGGAGGCGAAGAGCTGCTCGCCTGCAAGCACCACCTCATAAGCAGAATGTGGTCGGATGAAATCATGCCTGATGATATGAGGCTCAGTGTTCTCTGTCCTGTACATAAAAAAAGAGACCCCACAATTTGCGCCAACTACCGTGGAATAAGTCTCCTGAGCATCGCATACAAGGTTCTATCGAGCGTACTGTGTGAAAGGTTGAAGCCTATGCGCAGCAACCTGATTGGACCTGCAATGCTTATTTTGAATCATTTTATAACAAGTTTTCTAAGTAAAGGGTTTTCCATTAGGGACATAACAATTTTATCTATTAATAAAACACAGAAATGCAATGCTTATTTTGAATCATTTTATAACAAGTTTTCTAAGTAAAGGGTTTTCCATTAGGGACATAACAATTTTATCTATTAATAAAACACAGAAATATTTTGATATTAAGTTCAAATTAATGTGGATATATTGCAAGCATTACATTTTATGAATGAAATTCGATTTCGGTTATATGACCACCACGAGCCCGTTTACAGCGGTCGATTCTTTGGACCCTATTTTCCACCACTCTAGCACACATTTCGACCGGAACGTTGGCAATTTCGAGTTGAATGTTGTCTTTGTGCTCGTCTAAAGTTGCTGGCTTGTTGGCATAGACCAGTGACTTGATAAAGCCCCATAAAAAGAAAGAGAAGATCTCATGAACGAGGCGGCCATTCGACCGAACCATTTCTCGAGATAACACGTTCACCGAATTTGCCTTGCAATAAATCGATTGTGACGTGTGCTGTGTGGCTAGTGGAACGGTCTTGTTGAAACCACATATCGTTGATGTCAAGTTCATCCAATTCTGGGTACAAATAATCTTCCAACATAGCACGATAGCGCTCTCCATTGACGGTAATATGACGGTCGTTTTCATCCTCGAAAAAATACGGCCCAATCACACCTCCGGCATGAAAACCGCACCAAAGAGTAACTTTTTGCGGGTGCATCGGTATATCAGAAGCACTTGTGGGTTCGTTGCTGACCAATAACGCATATTTTGCTTATTGACAAAGCCATTGAGCCAGAAATTAGCTTCATCGCTGAAGATAATTTTTCACTCTTAAAGTTGCGACCACCGATTCAGAATTTCGGTAGTAATTTTTAATAATTTTCAAACGTTGCTGGTTCGTGGTTTAACTAACGTTTTGACATTGACAGTTGATTAAAAAAGTTTAAGGGTGCGTTCATATAAAGATACGAAATTGTTATGTCCCTAATGGAAAACCCTTTATAACCAGATGTCTACGTCAGATTGAAATTGCGCTGGCTTACGTGTTTTTCCCCCAAAATGAGGGAATGGGTTGAGTGGTGATCTGGGCTCACCGGTGTTGCTAACTCTTCCCATTCCTATCATTTTCCCAGTTATTGTCTCTCTTTATTCTCTTCCTCTTTCACTCCACATGCTTCTTTTTTCCGTTTCTTCGCTTTCACGTTCTCACTCCACATGTTTATTATTCCCTGCATAATGTAATATGTAAGGTATATTCATTTCGGTCAGATGTTTGTAACCACTTGAAGGAATCTCCGGATATATAGAAAAATATATACAATATATTCGTGATCAGCGTCGCTTAAATTTTCGATTTAACGATATCCGTCCGTCAGTCCGTCTGTCACCTGGCTGGTTCGCACGATAACTTGAGCAAATATTGAACTATTTTAATGAAATTTGGCATAGGTAGCCTATGATCCAAGGGTACGGAGGGGATTGATATTGGCATTCAAAGCGACTAACCTCGGAATTTTCAAAATCTTTAACTTGCTATAACTCACTTAATATACCATCTGGAACAACAATATTTGGCACATAGAGTTACACTATACTGCTACAAAGCCTTGCCAGAAATTGGCGAGCCACGCCTACTTTTTATAGTAGCACTTATACAATGTTTCTGTACTTCTTTTAAGTTGAAATAGCTGTAACTTCTACAATCTTCAATCTAGAATAACCATAATTGACACTTATATTAATATAGTAGTCGCAAATAATCTGGAAAAAAATCAGCGTACCATGACGACTTTTTATTGGGGCTCCCATACAAAGTTGCGGAAATTAAAAAAAATTTTAACCGCCATAACTTACAAACTATTCAACGTAGAACAACCAGTTATAAGCGGTGAATTAGCATTGTAAGTGCAACTAGATTTACAAGAAATTGAATAAGCCACGCTCACTGTTTAGGATAGCCCCCATACAAAATGACTGAATTTCTTTTAAATTGAAATAGCTGTAACTTCTGCAATATTCTGTCTAGAATAAACTTAGAATTGACGCTTAGATTAATATGGTGGTCGGAAATAATATGGCCAAAAGGCAGCATGCCACGCCCACTTTTTATTGGGGCTCCCATACAAAGTTGGGGAAATTCTAAAAAATGTGAAACCGCTAACTTATGAACTATTGCACTGATAATTAGATTTACAAGAAAGAGGCAAACCACGCCTACTTTTTATATAGCTTCCTTACAAAGACTCGGAATTATCTTAAACTTAAATATATATATATATATATATATATATATATATATATATATATGTATATATATATATATATATATATATATATATATAAATATATGTATATATATATATATATATATATATATATATATATATATATATATATTATATATATTTTTTCTCCTATTTTGCCTATTATGAAATTTGTTAACATTAAATGAATTTGAAAATAATCAATTGTAAATAAGAAAAAAACAACGAACTACTCTAAAACTACATTATAATTATATATGTGAAAATAAACTACACAATCCAGGACAAGACCGATAAATACAAAGAAAATTCTTAGAAATTCTTTAAAGAAGCAACAACTACATCTAAAGCTGCAACCACGTTATTACCTCTATCAGCTACGGAACACACCGACAATTGTGCCGTCAAATCGTGCAAGCCCACCGGCATCATTCGCTCCCCGCTGATCTCCAGATCATTATTCATCCGACAAATTACGACAAAATATTATTGTATTATTATATCAAATATAAAACAAATAGTATTTCATTCATATATGGTCTCAGGATTATCTGGAAAGATCAATTCGATATTAAAAAATTAATGAAGATCTTGTGGTGGTATACATTATATAAATGAAGGTAAATACATTTATCCCTCATTCGGTTCGTAAAGGTTCCAATATACCTGTAACACTGTATAATAAATTAAATAATTTGTATGTATTGTACAAGTATGTACAATATATCGAATAATAACTCATCACCACTCTAAAATATGTGCATTCATTCATTACGTGAACGTAAAATAAAATTCAAAATATAACAGCAACTACAATTTCACCAGAACATTCACCGCAATTGTAGGTATGCAAATCTTATTCCGGCTCTCACAGATATAAGTACATACTCGTATATAACAATACTATAATAAATAATAAAGCACACATTGTGGGTATGAACCTACTTTTCAAATGGTAGTGTGAGAATATAAATATGTACGATTCTAAGTAAAGGGGAGCATCTCAATGGGTGAACCAATGGAAAACGCATCGCCTATATAATTATTTAATGTAATTTGAGTTTTTGGTTGCGCTGAACTGCGGTTTTTGCTTACGTTGCTTTTGGTGTTTGACAGTTCAACTTTGGTTACGTGCTGTTCGTTTTGTTCGGCACTGTGAGGTTGGAGATGGCTTGTAATAGAGCACTGAAAACTATTTTATTATATTTTACTATAAATTAGTACAACAGCGGATTTATAAATTTCAACATTTGTGTAGTTAGGTGGGTCGATAAAAAAAAGGTTCAAATTTCCACCCCTAAATTGATAGTTTACCTTGAGAACATCTAAGCACCATTAAAAATTTTTTTGGGATCTCCAGAAAAATAGTCTAAGCACTCTTTTTATCATAACTTTGGCATTTGATTGCCAATTTGGAAATATTGTACAATATATCATTAAAAATCGCCTTGACATATATTTTAACGATTCGATTTTTCGTTTTGTTAGTATTAGAAATGAGTGATATGTTCGCTTATAACGATATACAACTTTTTATATTCCAATATAATATGGTCGAGTTATTACGCGTAATATGTATGATATATCGTCCTTAATAAATATTTATTCACTTAATACTAGTAGATACTAATTACTTTTGTAGATTTAGTACTATTAAGTTGTAGAATTTCCGTTTATGGACTAAATGAAACGTTTCAAAAATTTTTAAGGGCATTAATTTTTAAAAATGAAAAAAAAAAATTATACATAGGGGTTAGTTAATTATTGTTAAAAAATTTAAGTTAGAGGTTAGTTAATTATTATCCGACTGGGACTTCGGACATCGATTACACCTGAGGACAAAATATAGTGCTCATCGAGACTAATTCTAAATTGGCCATCAAAATTTGATAAAAAGAGTGTACCGGTTGATTTTTCCGCGGCCCAAACAAATAATTTAGTATGGGATGGGTTAACATTTTAAACATTTTTTTTTTTGTATGGGCAGCGACCCTACCTATTGTATAGTAAGTATACTGTCATGTACATAAAATCGTATAATGGTAAAACAAAGAAAAAGCAAGTAAGTGCGTCATCGGTTAGCAGCGTGATATAAATGCATTATTTGATTTGTTTGAATTAAGGAATATAAATATACATAAACGAATAGGAATTTTTATCTTTTTGTCCATCAAACGATTTGTCATACACATGTGTCATTAACTATTTCGAATAACCTTGACTTGCAAATATCTTTCCGAAGCTTCCTCATATCATTATCAAATGTACCTATAATCGTATGATTACCATTTGAACGTTTTTTTTTTTAACGAATAATAATTTTCGTTTATTTAAAGCCAAGATTTATGCTGTTGGCTTTCCTGAATATATTTTATAAAAAAAGGTTTCAGTTTTATTGATTTTATTACCTGCATATACTTATACATATATTTACATATATGCATGAATTTTCTTTGGGTATGTCACCTGCAAAGTTGATGGATATTAAGTTGCGATTTGTTTGCGTCTCATTGGTGTTACTCTACATATGGTATATACAAACAATACAATATGGTATATAAAATTATAATATAAATATAGATAGGTATATGCTGAGTAGTACATATACTACCGTAGTACCATGATATTGCGTTAGTTGCAGAGCTCAATGCGAAAGAATGAGAACAAACTAGATAACGATAAAAGAAGATCCTAGCGTGTTGCGACAGTGTATAAATAGGGCTAGTTTGTTGACAAATGAATCAATTCACTTCCGAAAGTGATAGAGGCAACATCACACGATAGCAAATTAAAAGCAGCAAGTACATTAAAGAGTGATTGTATATAGTAGATTAAATATATGGTGTAATAAAACTAAGGTGATATTATCGGAGCAATGTTTGACACAATTTTGACAATTTCGGCATTTTCGGATTTTCAAATTAATATTCCGGATATTTAGTACAGTTTAATATTTTGTAAATTCTTTTGAGTTAAAGAAAACCATTAAAAAAAAAATTTGTTGTAAAATTTTTTTTTATTTAATTCTTTTTAGCGGCACATATATGTATACAAGGATAAGTGGGTGCCGTAGCTCACTGGTTAGTGCGTTGGCTTTCTGATCTATAGGTCGTAGGTTCAATCCCCGCTAAAGCATAACAAAATTTAATATTGAAAAGATTTTTCTTTCGAACGGTACCCACCTGCCATTTGCCAAAAATGCTTTTTAAAATAGGTCTGTGACAAAACTAAGTTAAAGTGATGGCACAAGGGTGCTGCCGTTCGGAACCGGCTAATATAAGTAGGTCCCTTCTAATGCTGTCCAAATTTAACACGCACAACAGAGAGAGAAGCTCGGTGGTATCACAATGGGCCTTTCTGGCATAAGTGTGCGTTCTCAGAGAGAGGGCAGCCACATAACCTAATCTTACCTAACCTATATAAGTATAAATACGTATATATAATAAATAGTATTTTTTTTTATTATTTTATCCTGGTCTATGGAATTTAAACTTACTTACTTACTACTTACTTATGTGGCCATAACAACCGAATATCGATTTATGCCGAATATAATATGCTTCGCCAGCCATCTCTGTTCTTCGCTAGCTGGCGCCAGTTAAAAATTCCAAGCGCTGTCAGGTTCTCCAGTACTTGTCTTTCCACCGGAGGTTTGGTCTTCCTCTTCTGCGCCGTCCTCCAGCGGGTTCCGAATATAACACCTTCTTAGCTGGAGCGTGTTCTTCCATTCGCTCGACATGACCTAGCCAGCGCAGCCGCTGGATTTGGTGCGCTTTACTATGTCAATATCGGCATACAGCTCGTACAGCTCATGGTTGTACCTTATTCGGTACTCGCCACCAACGCAAATAGGTCCAAAGATCTTGCGTAGGACTTTTCTCTCGAAAACTCCAAGCATTCGCTCATCCGAGGTGGAGATTGTCCAGGATTCAGCGCCATATGTTAGGACAGGCATGATGAGAGACTTGTAGAGTGTAGTTTTCGTTCTTCGAGAGAGGGCTCGACTTCTCAATTGCTTACTCAGCCCAAAGTAACACCTATTAGCAAGAGTTATCCTACGCATGATCTCCAAGCCGACGTCATTACTGCTGTTAATGCTGGTTCCAAGATAGACAAAGTCCCTTACTACTTCAAAAGCGTAGTTGTCAACAGTGACGTGCTGTCCAAGACGCCGGGACTCTTTGTTTGTTGACACTAGATACTTCGTCTTGCCCTCGTTCACCGTAAAACCCATCCGACGCGACTCTCTCCCTAACTCTGAGAATGCTGCACTGACTGCTCGCGTGTTCATGCCGATTATGTCAATATCGTCGGCATACGCTAACAGCATGACACTTTTGTTGAAGATAGTGCCATTATGTCGTAAATCAGCAGATCGTATTATTTTCTCCATAATAAGATTGAAGAAGTCGCACGATAACGAATCACCAGGTCTGAAACCCCGTTCGGTATTAAACGGTGCGGAGAGGTCCTTCCCAATTTTCACGGCACAACAGGAGTTATGCAGTGTCATTCTACAAAGTCGAATGAGCTTTGCAGGAATACCGAACTCAGACATTGTTGCGTAGAGGAAATCCCTAACCGGACTGTCGAAAGCGGCTTTATAATCAACAAATAGGTGGTGTGTGTCGATCTGTTTTTCTTGGGTCTTCTCCAGGATTTGGCGCAGTGTGAAAATTTGGTCGATGAAAATTTCTGAAATGAACTGTATAGAAGCATTCGAGAATGTATCAATGAAAAAATCAAAGCTGCCACAATAACCTAACGTAACATTCTGTTACAGACAACATTTTCCAAAATCTAGTGCATTCGAAACATACTGCTGCCACAATAACTTAACGTAACATTCTGTTACAGACAACATTATCCAAAATCTAGTGCATTCGAAGCATACTTTTTTTTACTTTTTCAAACAATTTTTATAATTGATATACTTGTTAGTCTTCTTAATCCCTGTTCACATTGGCCTGCCCATGAGCGTCGAATTTACATTAGTGTAATTGCGCCGGTTTTATTTGAATTGAAATACTATAGTGGAATTGGAATTATGGAATAAAGTATGGTTGCGCAATTAATCGTTTATTCAAAAATTTTGATTAATCAAATATGAAATTATTATAATAATAATGAGTTTGAATATTTAAAAATTTAAATTATTCGATTAATCAGACTAAAACGATTCGAATAAAATATGCAAAATATTTATAATATATTTTCCAATACAAAATAGACAGAAAGCTTTCCAAAGCTATGGATATGAGAATGTGTTTAAAACTTTTATTCCTAAAGAAAATGTTAAAAACACATGAAATAAAAATGAAAAACTTTTTTATTAATCACAATTCTGATTAATCGAATAATTTCAAATTTGGTCAATCATAATTTTAATTAAGCGAGTTGATTTTTTAATTTTTTGAACGCACAACCCTAACTCTTTATTGATGTTATTGCTTCAACGTCTAAAAATTTTTGAGCATGTTTGTCGAATTCGGAACACTTTGGACAGAGAACATAGTTCGTTGTGCCGATTTTTAATTTTGGTTTGGACTTTCGGTGCAAAACTTCCATCTTTTTTTGACTGCGTACTTTTCTAACTATGTCGCTCGCACATTTCTTACTAATGCCACTGAACAGCAAGTTTTGGGTATTTAAAATCATTGAAGTCATTTTAAGTCAACTATAATAGACTTTGAACAGTGCTAATTGTATAAGCATCTTTATAGACTTAATATTTGGAGCATATGTACACATATAGGTACATTACCACAGTTCAAATTACTAAATGGTCGGTTTCAACAAAAACCATAAAACTTGTATAATTTCAAGCATTTTTTTTTTTACAAAAGTTTTCGTTTGTTAGACAGAGTTAGGAAGAGCGTGCTGGAAAAATATTGAGTAGTTAAACTGAATGGGGGTCGGTCATACATAATTTTGTTATAACGTTAATTTTGTAATTTAAAATAAAAAATCTATTATACATACTTTCCAAATTAATGCTTTACTTTCACTGATAATTATAATAAAGGTAATAAACACTTTAAATCTTATTTTTTAGGAGTTAAAATTCCTCTTTATTTTCAATATATCCTATAATTATTATTTTACGCAAGATTCTAGAAATTACAATTATTCTATTAGGTATTTTAGGAACGTATGTGTGCACGAGAATCTATGTACCTATAATATGTTTCCAAAATATCTATTCAACAAAATCGTAACACGTGTTCATTTAAATGAGATACACATATGTATAATTCAATTAAGAAGTTCACATAAAGCAAAACGATTAACAGTGACTAACTGTAAAAGCATTTACGACGACTGTCACTAACGAAGCTATGATCAAGTGCTGACCAGTTTTATCCGCTTCATACGCCGATTGAACGAATACATGTTTAATCAAATAAATCTGATATTTATTGCACATGCTCTGTATCGTTGTTACTCGATTAATATGTTCTCTCATCTCTCCAAATCTATAGTGTGGTCTGTCTTTTAATAACCGCACTTCATGTATATACTGCATTACCAGAGACTTCCAATGCATAATCGTCAAAAGCTCGACAGAAAATAGAAATTTCACAAATAAAAAAATTGTCACAGTGATACTTGAACTATTATTTTATTTTAATGAGAAACGTACATAAGAATAATAGAAAAAGTTTTAACGCTAAAAATAAGGTCTTATTAAATATGAGATCACACACAATAAATCTTGAAAGGATATTGCAATTTAATTTTAATAAATAGATAGCTTAAAATTCTTTATATCGTTTTCAACTTTTAAATTCCAGATAGAGCACTGATTTACTAATAATTCTGTAAGCAAGATATCCTCTATTATCAAGTCCATTTCTAGTCTTGGTCTTATTTAAATTAACTTTGGAATTTAAAAAAATAAAGCTTTTATTCGTATTGTAAAGAAAGTAAGTTAAAATATACAATATAAATGGTTATCCATTTTTCGGTTTCAAAAGTAAATGTAAATAAAACACATATAAAATATTTTTTATCATTATATTTCTTTTTTATTATAAAGTTTGAACGTTGACATTATGTGTGAAATACTACATCATTTAAATGACCACCACGCGAATTGTTGCAAGCATCGATTCTTTTGAGGTAATTTTCGACCACTTTTTGACACATATTGGGCGGTATCTCAGCCATAACATGACGAATGTTGGTTTTTAGGTGCTCAAGAGTTAAAGGTTTATCTGCATAAACACGGTCTTTCGCGTAGCCCCACAAAAAAAAGTCAAGCGGTGTCAAATCGCATGATTTTGGTGGCCACTTGATATCGCCACGACGAGAAATTACGCGGCCAGAAAATTTCTCTTGCAATAAAGCCATATTCGCTCGAGTTGTGTGGCATGTGGCACCTTCTTGTTGAAACCACATATTCTCTAAGTCGTATTCTTCAATAGCAGGCAAAAAAAAGTCGGTTATCATATGACCATAACGCTCCGAATTGACGGTGACAGTCGTTCCATCGTCGTTTTCGAAGAAGTAAGGTCTAATCACACCTCCGGACCAAAGAGCGCACCAAGCAGTTACTTTTTGTGGATGTAGTGGCTCTCTTCAATTACTTGAGGATTCTTAGAACCCCAAATACGACTTTTTTGTTTGTTAACATACCCACCGAGTGAGAAATGTGCTTCGTCGCTGAAGAAAATTTTGTTCGAAAAATCGCCGTCCACCGCCTGTTGTTCAAACACCCATTCGACGTATCTACGACGTTGTGAATGGTCAGCTGGCTTCAGTTGTTGTGTGAGCTGGATTTTATATGGATGTAGGTGTATATCCAAGTACCGTAAGACAGTCCTAATTCCTGAGAACGTCGAGGAATCGACACATTCGGGTCTTCGGCAACACTTTCACTTACAGCAGCGATATTTTCGGTGGTACGAGCGAAACGATGATGCACAGGCCTTACAATATCTGTAACCGATCCAGTCTCTTCATATTTCTTCACAATTTTGCCAATTGCTTGCGTAGTTGGACGATTATGTAAACCATAATCTCCTCTTAAAGCACGATATGTGGCTGTGGCAGAATCACCATTTTTGTAGTAGGTTTTTACAATTTTAATGCGTTGAGCGATAGTTAAGCGATCCATTTCCGCAAATGTCAGACTTTGAACTGAAAAAGAAAGAAATTGTTTTAACAACTCAGTTTGACAGATGTCGAATTCTAGCCCTATACATTTGAAACCGCGAAATGGATAACCCTTTATTTGAAATCCTAATAAGAAACACATTATTTAAAAACTTTCAGTAAACTAACATAGTACGTTAATCCTAAGTTTGTCAAAAGCTTGTAAAAGGTCATTTTATTAATTGTAAATAAATTTATTGTAAGATATTTACAATAGTTGTTACCTATTAATAATCATCAAGCGATTGCAAAACTCTTATAGCAAGGAATATTTTTCCAAGGGTTCCCTTTTGTTTATTCTATAATAATTTTGAAGCCTTTTACAATAATTTCGCAAGCTTTCTCAAGCCTGAGACTTGCATATGTTAGCTTAGAGTAAATTTTTTACAAGCATGTTTGGTTTGTTGGGTATTATGTATATTAATTAAGAAGAAAACAGCAAAAATGAACGTGGATGAGTATTTGCATGTGTCAGCAGAGGAGTGAAGGGAGAGAGACGGATACCAAATATAAGCAAAAGCAAAATAATATCCCAGTGGAAAAGAGGAATGTACACAAAGTAATGTATCGCCCTTATAGCTGATACATTACAGGATGCATGAATATGTCCTACGAAAGTAATGTCTAGCTTTCATTAAAGAGCAACGCATTACCGCCTACATTACCAAACAGTACATTTGCCTCTGAAAATATGCGTGACAGAAGTAACACAAAATCATATCATAAATATACACTCCTCAGCGTAGTATTCTTCTGTACATACTACAAATATATGATCTAGATTATTACAAATAGGATAGGAAATAATGGTTACGAAAACAAAAATTCGAAAAAAAAGTAACGAATAAACATAACAGGAACAAAAGAAATGTATGCATTTCTCGTTCGCTTATTTTGGATGCGTATTTTTATACGATCGGCATCACATCTTTTCTTATATGAAAAAGTAATACATGACATACATATATTCCCATGGTCCAATAAAAGGTCACGTAATAAATGCAGAAAAAAACAATTGCTTTCTATAATCGCGTCACTTTTTTAGCGCTATACTTGTTTGGTACAAAGAAAAAAACAAAAAAAGTGCTGTAATTGAGTGAGATCTTTAATGGTATTTATTATGAAAAAATAAGTAAAATTGTTTGAAAATTAACAAAAAGTGTTTATTTTCGTGAGAGAAGTGGAAGGAGCAATGTCTAGCCTATATGGCGGGTGGAGTAGGATTTCTCATTTGAGTTTTTCTAAGTACGCCGCAACGTGTGGCAACAAGCGTTTAAGCATATCAATTATCATCGGTACAAGTCCCCTGCGACCGTCCGACCCGATTTGAACAGGTCAGAATACACGACACCCTGCTGGTCTCACCAAATACACAGCATGGTCTTCTCGCCATGAATATTCGGCTTGGTCGTCGATGATCAGCCATGGCCGGGCTATCCATACGTTCCCCGACCTTTTGGATTATCATCAAAATCGAAAGTCATAATTCGATGCAAAAAAAAAACTTTTATTGCCGTTGGAGCACCTGTTCACGCTTGAAAACAAGGCCTTCGACCTCTCTTGCTTCCTTCATTGTTGACAGTACAGGTTCGAATTAAGAGTTTGGCCGTAGGGGAGCAGCTCATAGTAGATGATCCCCTGCCAATCCCACCAAACACATAGCAAAACCTTCCTGACGTCAATCCTAGTTTGGCCACTGTTTGCGCTGGCTCACCGCGATTCGACCACGACCGTTTTCGCTTGTCGTCGTAAGTCACCCACTTTTCATCACCAGTAACCATCCGCTTCAGAAATGGATTGATTTTGTTGCGATTCAGCAGCGATTCACAGATGGAAATTCGGTCCATGAGGTATTTTTACGTTAACTCGCGTGGCACCCATACATCGAGCTTCTTTTTGTATTTAGCTTTATTTAAATGGTTCCAAACGGTTTTTTGTGCAATGTTAGCTCCTGGGCAATAGAAACAGTGCTTACATGACGATCAGACTCGACGATTTCCATTATTTTATCGATATTTTCGACAATTGGCCTTCCAGAGCGTAGTGTACCTTTGACATCATGGATTTCTTTTTACTACACCTGATATATACAAGGTCTGACAATTATGTATTAAGACTCGAACCATATCTCAGCAACCAAGCGCGCCATCTATGTGTGAGCACATGCGTTTTGAAGCTTCAACCTTCCTCTACTAACTGTCAAAATTTCATGGCATTTGGTTGACATTTAATGTTTATTGACATTCATTTTGCAAAACACGTGTTCGTTTGATGTTGAAATTTTAACATGGAGAAAAGAGCGGTCATTAAATTCCACGCAAAAATTGGTAAAAGTGCATCAGAAACATTCGGAATGATGCAGCAAGCGTATGGCGATGCTTGTTTATCAAGATCTAATGTTTTTATATGGCATAAACGGTTTGTGGATGGCAGAGAGTCGCTGGAAGATGAAATAAAAGAAGGAAGGCCAATTTCAGTGCGGACGCCGGAAGCGATCCAGAAAGTTCGTGATTTTATTACAGAAGATCGCAATGCTTCAGTGAAAATGGTGGGAGAGGCCTTAAACATCAACAGAGAAACTACCCGACTCATTCTTCACGAGAATTTGGGCAAAACAAAGGTCTGCGCGAGATTTGTTCCACACACATTGACCGAGGACCAAAAATTAATGAGAGTCAGTCATTCTAGAGACATGGTTGCAGCTGAAGAAAATGATCTAAACTTCCTGAAAACAATTGTTACGGGTGATGAAACATGGTGTTTCCAATACGATTCAGAAACCAAGCTTCAAAGGGTGGAATGGAAATCAAAAAACTCACCACAAGCCAACAAAAAAACACGAAAAGTTCCATCAAAAGTCAAAACAATGCTCATCACATTCTTCGATAGCAAAGGAATTATCCACAAAGAATTTGTTCCAACTGGTCAAACAGTTACTTCCGCATGTTACCTCGAAGTTTTGAAGAGTTTGATGTCCAGAATCCGTCGTGTTCGACCAGAATACCGCGATCCAAAAACTTGGTCTATGTTGCACGATAATGCACTGAGTTACACAGCACTCATTGTTCGACAATTTTTGGCTCGGAATCAGGTCTGTGTGTTGAATCACGAGCCGTATTCACCTGATTTGGCACCATGCGACTTCTTTTTGTTCCCAAAACTGAAATTGAAGTTGAAAGGATGCTTTTTTAATGACATTCAGACCACACAACGGGCTTCGACGAAGGCACTGGAGGCAATTCCGAAAAATAAGCTGGAACACGCATTTGAATCACTATTAAATCGATGTAACAAGTGTATTGAATCAGGAGGAGAATATTTCGAATAAATATACCGAAAAATTAGCAGATATCGTGGTTTAATTGTGTTTTCTACAGGCAGTCTTAATTCATAATTGTCGCCCTTTTAATTTATGAAGTGAACGTATTCGAACGGATTTTCAAATTAATTTTCCGATTATATTGGGCATTCAAGTTTTCTATTTTAGAGTAGAATTTTATTTTTTGAAAGATTTTTATATATTACTTTTTTTGGACAATTTAACATATTTGTAAATTCTTTTAAGTTAAAGAAAATCATTAAAACAATTTTATTGTTAAATTTTTATTTTATTCTTTTTAGTGGCACATATAAGTATATAAGTATGAGTATTTTTTTTTGTCAATAGTTTAAGATGAGAAATTAGGTAAATGTATAAAAGTTACGAAAAATACAGTGACCGATTACGATATATGGGCAACCCAATTTAGCTTCTTGTATAGAAGAATGCCCAGCAAAACTGAGAAGCTTGATTTGTTCTTTTAATGCTTATAACCTTAAGTAACGGAGGATATAACGGTTTTGTAGTTGTTGCCTTTAGTCCCTTTTAATTAATTTTGTTCTTTGACTTAAAATGAAGTAATCACTTTTATGAGTTTCCCTACAAAGTTGGACAGGTGGAACTGATGGGTAGTTTAATATTTGGTGTATCCACCTTTTGTTTTCAAAACCGCCGGTATACGCCTAGGAATGCTGTCTACTAAATTTTGACACGCTGTACGCACTTTGCCCCAAAGCTGCTTCACGTTGCAGCTATACCCTGCCATCGATCTTTTTAGGATGACCTAGAGATGTTCTATAGGGTTTAGATCAGGGGATTGCTGGGGCCAATCCAGGACAACAAAATTATGCTCTGACAGCCATTGCTTAGTCTCCCTCGCGGTCGCTTTAGATCATCGTCCTGCTGGAAGACAATAAATATTTCCGACGCCTTTCGTCATCATACAGCACCACACCATGATGTAACCATCGCCAAACTTCAATGTTGGTTTAACTGATGAGGCTGCAGCGCTTCTCCTGGTGTTTTCTAAACCCATTCGCGGCCGTTGGCGCCAAGGGGGTTATTTTGGATTCAGCTACCCATATAACCTTGGTCCAGTCCTCTGAAGTCCATTGAGAATAGGTTTCGACGAAATTGAGTCGAAGTCTGCGATGACGTGCTGTTAAAATTGGATCATTTACTTTGACTCTGCCACGTAAGCCGTCGCTTGTGTCTAGTCCCAGCTCTATTTGCACTGTGTTTTCATATTTTATACGCCGTAGATCTCTTACAATTGCTCTCTCAAGAGTATCTGTTAATCATTTTGCCCGTCCACCTGGATTGAGTCCAAAGTATTGAGAATTCGGCTGATTGCACCTAGTGAAATTGGTGGCATATTTGCCGATGTGACACACATTGAATGATTAAATCCCTGATTTGCAGGAGACGCTGTTTACTTAAATATTTTTGGCACAAGCTATGTTCTAAAGGACAGAAGACAAAATAGAATTTTTTAATATTTTTTACGGACCCCTAGACCTTTCTTGACACACCGTTAAATTCTTTTTCAATTTTTAAAAATTAACACAGTATGATTTTATTATCAACCTCATGTGTGCAACCAATAAAACTCAACTCACAAAAGTGATCGCTTCATTTGAAGTCAAAGAAAAAATTAAATAAAAGGAACTAAAGGCAACAACTACAATACCGTTATATCCTCCGTTACTGAAGGTTATAAGCATTAAAACAACAAATCAAGCTTCTCAGTTTTCTGCGCATTCTTCTATACAAGCAGCTTAAATTGCTTGTCCTTATATCGTGATCGGATTTGTGAGTCACTGTATATTTACATCCTTTTTACATCACGTGTATAAATTGGTTTCGTATGATTTTATTGATGTAACGCAAATGGGAATCCTTTTATACCAGCCAACGGACGAAACATAGGCCAGGTATGTGAAGAGGCACCGTCCCATAAGTTAACAATTTGGAAAATATAACTAAATTGTTTATTTATAACGAAAGGGAAGAGGTAAAATTTATAAATTTTAAAATTATGTACAAAACTGTCGCTTAGCTATATTGTGGAAAAATTTCACAAGCATTTCACTTCATTATATTAATTATTTAAACAATAAACAAAACTGTCAAATTTTTTAAAATCAAGATAAACATGTATTGCCACCAAGAAGACTTACTTACTTACTTATGTGGCCATAACAACCGAATATCGATTTAGGCCGAAAATAACATGCTTCGCCAGCCATCTCTGTTCTTCGCTAGCTGGCGCCAGTTAGAAATTCCAAGCGCCGTCAGGTTCTCCAGTACTTGGTCTTTCCACCGGAGGTTAGGTCTTCCTCTTCTGCGTCGTCCTCCAGCGGGCTCCGAATATAACACCTTCTCAGCTGGAGCGTGTTCTTCCATTCGCTCGTCATGACCTAGCCAGCGCAGCCGCTGGATTTTGATGCGCTTTACTATGTCAATATCGGCATACAGCTCGTACAGCTCATGATTGTACCTTATTCGGTACTCGCCACCAACGCAAATAGGTCCAAAGATCCTGAGTAGGACTTTTCTCTCGAAAATCCCAAGCATTCGCTCATCCAAGGTGGAAATTGTGCAGGCTTCAGCGCCATATGTTAGGACAGGCATGGTGAGAGACTTGTAGAGTGTAGTTTTCGTTCTTCGAGAGAGGGCTCGACTTCTCAATTGCTTACTCAGCCCAAAGTAACACCTGTTAGTAAGAGTTATCCTACGCATGATCTCCAAGCTGACGTCATTACTGCTGGTGCCAAGATAGACAAAGTCCCTTACTACTTCAAAAACGTAGTTGTCAACAGTGACGTGCTGTCCAAGACGCCGGGACTCTTTGTTTGTTGACGCTAGATACTTTGTCTTGCCCTCGTTCACCGTAAAACCCATCCGACGCGACTCTCTCTCCAACTCTGAGAATGCTGCACTGGTTGCTCGCGTGTTCATGCCGATTATGTGTCAAGAAGACACTTGTTTACATTTTCTGAATATTAGAAGTTAGTTTATTTAGCGTTGCAAGATTTGACCCTTCATAAGGAAATTAAATAAAAGTAGAAAATAGTTTTTGTAGAATTTAACAAACATACCTACTTTATTGAAAAGCACCGTAGAAAATTTAAATTTCGTAAATAAACTAATATAAATGTGCATAACCAATATATGCAAATATTTAAAATTTGATATCGGCACACAAACCTATCATACAACAAAAATGTAAATACAAGAACACTTTTAATTGGTAGGTAGGTACTATAATACATATAATGAAAAGTTGAGGAATTTATTGCAATTAAAAGTTTAGAAGAATGTGAAGAAGACGAAAGTAGCAACATTGGAGGTAAGATACACAAGAATTGTTGTGCATAATTATAGCTTCCGGTGTTAATGGTATCAAGTATATACTGTTCACTTTTGTTTATTTTCGGTTGTTTTTAGAGATAAGAAGTTTTATAATAATTTGTCTTTTCCGGTGACTAGAAGTGCAAAGGACACAAGCCAATTGTTCACATAGTAGCTGATTTATATAGCTCTCGTTAATATTTTTTGTCCTTTACTGATTGTGCATACATATAAACAGTATACACATTTCCAAAAAAACTAGTTTGTGAAGCTTTTATACAGAATAAAATATACATTCCATTACTAAGACTATATTTACTATTAAATATTACATTTTACAATGAATAATATGAAATTTCCGATTTACATATGAAGAGTGACGTGAACGTTCGACATTGTCTTGAATTTTAAGCTTAAAATACATATACTCTAAAAACATGTTCGGTTAAAAAATCTATCTACCTATATATAAAAACCATATAGTCTCTTGGAATAATAAACAAAAATTATAAAAAATGGATAAAAATATATTTTTATAGTTTGTGAAATTAATTTATTGGCACTGAGTGTATGTATAAAAAAGAATTGCAACTGAGGCACAATGGAGCACAAGTGGTGTTCGTACTGTCATACTGTTCACGTGTATTTTTAAATTGTTATTTCGTGAACTAATTTCGTTTTAGATTTTAATACAAAATATATATCGTGAATATAAAAATGTACATTTATTTATATTGGTTGATACATCACTGCGTTTGGTCGTTGTTATCTTACTTTCTTCAACTTACTTGAACAGTTTCGTATTCGTGGCCGGCAAAAATCCTCTTCAAAGTCCTCGCCGCGGGTGCCGGTTGGTAATGAGCTGTGGAGAGTTCTTCCAGGATCGGATGGGTAATCGGGTCAGTAAGCTCCCCATAGGATAGAGGTACCTACAACCCTACCCTTCCGTATCTATAGATCTTGTCGATGGCCTTGGTTTGGATTAAGATGAGATGCGATCCATGCCGAGAATCAGCCTGTCTGGGTGGGTACCTGGCGCCCTCCATATTATCTAGTCTTGTCTGCGTATTCCGGATATCTGTGCAGACTCGTGGGATTTTTTAAGGGGCAGACACTAAAAAACAAATTAAAAACGGGGAGGCAGCGAAAAATCGGGAGCCCTAGCCAAACCGACATTCAAGCAAGAACTTGCCAGAAACTACCGGAAAGGCGACGGCGACCGAACAGCCAAACTAGTGCCTAACAGCTGCAGCTAGGCTTAGCGAGATCCTGAAAGAGACCTCGTTGATTCATCACTGCAGCTGACTTTAAGTCGCTGGAGGGAAAGTTCGCGGAGATATCCTTTCCCTTGATGAAAGAATTTCCTGGAACTTTACCAAACACGGTAAGCGGGCTGGTGCCAAGACAATGTTAAATAAGTGGCATGTGCCAACCAACGCAACGTTGACTTAGTGAAGCTCGGCATTAGCAGAACTGGAGACGTTTGGACTGGGACAAGTAGATGAGAAGAACGCGATCCCCAACAGATCGAGGACATCGTTCTGGATTCTAGCGGAATCTCAGGATCCCGAGATCATCAATAAGAATATAAAGATATGTAATCCCCATCCTCCCAACCATAATTGAATAGTAGCCAAAGTTGATGAGGAGAAGAGATTAACATACTGTAGGGCGACAATGATTACCAAACTGTAATTAATTACTGCTTCTCGCGTATCGCCTTGCGAGCCTATAGGAAGGATGATCTATCGGCTCAAGTAAACAGTCACTCCAGGGACCCGGTCAAGGAGTCACAAGAAGAGCCAGGCACATCAAATCGCATCACACTCGCACGACTCGTTCTCATGAGGATTAGATGTTCGTGAGGCTAACAGGATAATGATGAAGAACGAGTTGTCCGACTCGAGAGACGATGAAGCAAACACTACTATCTTTGAAGTCAAGGCATCTACGAGCGGCGGTTATGTTTCATCAACTTCCACAAGAATATGGCCGCCACGGAAACCCTTATTCTTCGTCTGGAGGCCAGCGGGGAAGATATCGTTCTAATTCAGGAACCTTGCACCGTGGAAAATATGGTCTTCGGATTGAGAGCGCCAAACTACAAACTGGTCTATACTCATCAAGAAATCTATAATTTTCCTTCGGTCTATAATTACAGCGATCTAGGTAGCTTCTACCTTTATAACAAGATCCAGGCAGGAAGTCTTAGATATAATACTTGCCTTCGAGCACATCGTACACTAGAACATATTAAGAACTTGAGGGTTTCTGACCAGAATTCATTTTCTGATCAAAGATACATTCAATTCGCTTTAGATTACGAGTCTCCCGTTCCATAGGTCTTCAGAAACCTTAAAGACAAATTGGCCACGCTCTAAGGAGCTAGTTAGCGTACATCTTATAGAAACGCCAGCTGCATTAAACAATATCAGTCAAGTATACGGGTCAGTCCGCTGCCTAACAAAAACCCTGAATAAAGCATTAAATATCTCATGTCCGATGGAAAATATGGGCCAAATATAAACTCCCATGGTAAAAATCGGAGCAGAGCACTTTGAAAAAGGAGTTTCGCAAATGGTTTCTCACTGAGAGATAGACTGTGGCAAGCTATAGACCTGCGCTCAGAACATACAAGTACGATCTTAGGAAATGCCAGAGGGAATCTTGGGAGATTTTCGGTGCGATATAGAAGATGTATCTGCGCATCTCGAATTAGGAAAATCTTCTACACTGTACCGCTCACTCAAAGCATCATGGACAAACGTTATAACTACTACTAAGTACACACTTTCTTAATGACTTATCTGAAAGGACCGATCTCAGAATATAGTCCTCTCCCTTTTGACAGGTCAATAGCCCCGACAAAAAAGATCGAAAGGGTGGTATGGGGTTTATAGTCGCTTTTGTACACAGACCAACAACAGCGTTTTTTACACTGTTCATAAATTTGTGATAATATGACCATATGACATTTTATGACACCTTACGAATACCTTAAATGTTTAGTGCACATTAATGCAAAAATGCTAGCTTATTTTCAAGAACATCACCGATATTAAACTATTTCACCTGGTACACTTGATGTGTTTTGCCCCATGTACGAGTATGGGATTGCGGGATTATAAATATGAAATAAATGTGACTTGTTGTTCCGTTTCGTACTCATGATGTAAAATGTTATCATAAATTCCAGTGGATGGGTTTAATTCTAAATAAAGTGTCATTCTTGTGGAATTCTGAATTAATTCATACCCAATTCATCCCATTTTATTATGATAACATCATAATAATCAGTTGTAAGGTACTTATTTTACAGCATTTAAGGTAGCAATATATATATCACATAACAGAATGGCTTATGTATTCGATTTGGATTCACCGAAATAATTATTTCAAATTAATATTCATTCCAAAATAATCAGATATAATAATGTTTGAAACCAAATGTGTGATAAGTTCATATCGCAAATCATTCCAGAATAAAAATATTAAATGTAGCAAATAATTTCACCAAAGAGCACACATACAAAAATTCTCACATTCAGATTCACATTCTACTCCCATATTTATATAATTACTATATCATTTTCCTCTCCTATTAAATGTTGTATATATGTAAGTTCAAAATGTAAATTTGTTTATGTGAGTTGCGGTTCAAACAAGTTGAAATAAAATACGTAATAAATCATACAAATTCATCAACATAATTAAACAAACCAGCATACTCGTCATAACCATAATAATTATGAATATTCAGTAACTTTATATATGTATGTACTACGGTTTTTACGATCCCGGAATCTCATTATTACAATCCCGGGATTTAGATGTTCATTATTATGTAACAACTTAATTGTTTGAGAAGCGCTCCTACCAAGTAGTAAATAATAAATAATTCAATGTTTAATTATTATTTAAAATCTATATTTGCTAAAAAAGTTTTTATATATATAGTATATTCAACTAATACAATTTCTAGTTAATTGCTTACAAAGCAAATAACTACAAATAATTATATTACAAATCACAAAAAAATATTAAAATGTAATTCGTAAATTAATCAAAAATATATAATATTACTTAGTCTTAATATACAGACTGCTGATATCAAATTACAGAAATAATACATAGTAAAGTAGCTCAGTAGTTAGTGCGTTGGCCTTCTGATCTGTAGGTCCTTCTGATACTTTCCAAAATTTAACACGGTCAGTAGTACTGGAAGAGAAACTCGGCCAAAAAGCCATTCGGGGCTTTTAAGTGTCACATATTTATTTTAGTTTCTTTTACGTATTGACAGTTAAATAACTGGACCCACAAACCCCATTAAAGACACGATCTCCATTTTCATATAGTTGTAACAAGTATCGTTACGAATTTATACCGATATACGAGTAACTTATCGTCGCTGCGTCTACAAAAGTAGCTATATTTTTTCTAACTTCTTTGTATTACTGTTGAAAAATAATTTTTAAAAATACTAAACTATTTGAAGTGTTGTCTTCAAATCTAGATCTGAGCTCCCAGGATTCGGGGATCCTGTGATCCCGGGTTTGACATCCCTAGTATGTACGTATGTACGTATCATTAATTTTCTTGTATACATAAATTCACTACTTTTTGTTGACCCTTCTGAAAATGGGCAACAATCGGATTATGTTAGGATAAAACCAGAGAACTTATAATAGTAGAGAAGTCCTGCTCTAGTTTTTTATGCTTTTGGCAGATTACAATATCAGGGTCACTTAACAGAGTTGCAGTATACATAGTTTTGAAGAGAGCAATTTTTTGTTTGTTTAAATACTAAGAATTTTTGAATCTTTCTACCTTTCGTAGAAACTCACAATAAGTATTCAAATCTTACAAACTATAGCCTGTGCTCAGCAACAAATGCCTAGCAAGGGGATTCGGATGGTTGTGTAATTTTTGAATGTAGCTTCTGCAGGACTTTGCAACTTCCTCAGGAATTGTGGGTACATTCAAATCTCGATGGATGTTAACGTTCCTCATATACCAAGGCGCGTTTACAATAATTCGCAGGCACTTGGATTGTATCCGCTGCAATGCCATGAACTGGAGAGCAAATGTTGTAAGTTATTCAAAATAATTAATATGGTTCTCTGCGAAATAATGTATTTCAAACGAAGTTCATATAATTTCATCTCGCACGTTTTTATTGTATTTTCTACCGTTTGAATAAATATTTTTCGAGTAAATTCGAATAACTTAAAAACATGAATTTAATTAATCTCGGGTGAAATAATATAATTCAATAAAATATCAAATTGATATTAAATACAAAAGCCAATTAAGGTCAACGCGAATTAACATTGCATTGTACAAGTAATAACTTTATAAAAGAGTGAAACAGATTGAAGTGTGAAATGGCGAACGTATGTAAAAAATAAAGAATTTTCGAAAGTATGTATCCTTTCGAAAAATCAAAACCCATAGCAAATATAATTTTCTACAATTATTATTCAGCTTGCTGAAAATTTCATAATGGTTTGTGTACAGGATCAGCCTAAAGATACATACATTCTACGAATACATACTGAAAATATTTCAAAGGAAATGAGATGTCATCTCATTTTATTTACCGTTTTTTCGAGGTTAATCTTGTTGCATTTTCATAACGGTAAATTAATGTAGGTATACTACCTTTACGCAAAATTAGGAAGAACAATCAAAGAACACATTTTCCGAATATTTTTCTCTTTACTTCGTCCGTATGTACGCCAGAGCATACTGCTGCAGTTTGTGCCTGAAATCCCATTAGAAAACTCAAACCCTGCAAAGGAAAGAAATTGATGAGAATTAAAGACTCTATGAAATTAATAAAAACATGTTTAACAACCGGAAGCAAAACGGGACTGGTTTAATAAAAGCACAAAAGCACAAAGGAAACTGAAAAAAACAAAAGAACAAAAAAATTCATAAAACGGATGAACAAAAGAAAAGTTGAACGAAAACTGCAGAAGGAATCTAAAAAGGAAACTGCTGTACTATCGCTCTTGCTTCCTATTTGCTCTAGTTTCAGTCTTATAAATCATATTTAAATATATGTATGTACATATGTACCTACATAGTTGTTGCAAAAGGAGTGTACTGCTCAGTGCATACTAAGCATAATTTTAAGACACTACTAAATAATTGCTGTAATGCACACACAAACATGTGCATATATATAAGCACGTTAAGCTTCAAATGATGATCACACTAAATTTCAAACAAATGAGAAGACGGATACGTATTGTATTGTATAAAAATACCTCTATAATGGGTCTTCGGCATTCGAAAAGAGGACTCAATACCACTTAAACCATATTTCTAAATGCTTACTAAACTTCATTTGAATGATATTCATTTAACATAATTAAATTTAAACATTTCGTTGAAAATAGGATGGTCACTTACTGATTCAAAAGAAAAATAAAGGAAAAAATGACACACCGATTCCTAACCAATTATATACTTAGGTCAGTGGTTAGTGCCTTGGCCTTCTGATCTGTAGTTCATAGATTCAATCTCCGGAGGAAGCACAACTTTAATATCGAAAACATTTTTCTTTCGAACGGTACCCATCTGTCGGCAAGCAACTGGCAATTCTTCCGGCAGTAACAATTTGCCATGGGAAAGCTTCTAAAAGAACTCAGAAAAAGTGATGTCAAAAGAGTTCTGCCATTTGGCACCGGCTAAAATTAGTAGGTCCCTTTTAATACCGTTCAAAATTTAACACGCACAACAGTAATGGAAGAGAAGCTCTGCCAAAGGACCCTTCCGGCCTTATAAGTGACACATATTTTTTTTTTATTTTAAATATAATATTTCTACGTCTTATATGTAAATACGTATGTATGTACATGATTAATGTTTTTAAAAATGCATCATTAATTGATATGTCGTCTTTGCATTTATACCTTTATATAGCTCACGGCAACATTCGCTCCAATATAGCAGACCGTCCTTCGTTTGGGTCATATTTCAAGGAATGATTTTCTAATTCAATCGCTATTTTCAAACCATTTTGAATCAATCTTACACTAAAACAAGCAGCGCTTCATTTATATTTTTACGTTTTTGCAATTGTTGCAACCTTTTCACCATAGTTCGAAAATATTAATACATATATGTGTATTCAAACATGTCCATACATGAATATGTTCATGTGTATTTTGAAATTTCTATTTTCGAACGTATACATGAATGAACAATTGAAAATTTTTTATTACAGTTCACTCATGTACGAGTATATAAAGGAAATAAAAAGTTTTTCGTTATTCCTGTGTGAGCACATGAGATGGTAGCATTCTTAACAAATGAAGCTTTCAAAAATGAACAATCTGTCATATATGAATCGTTCAGAAATGATACTTTCATAAATGAGCAATATATCACATATAACCTATAACATACTCGTATAAATCAGAAGTGATATTTTCAAAAACGAGCATTTGTATGTTTACGTGTAAGTAAGTAACTGAAAAAATAAGAACATGGGCGTCAAAACATATGAGGTCCGTTCGCGTATTTTACTAGTAAAATTTCTCTATCAACACGATTCAGAGCGTAAGAAAAATCTTCTCTAAAAATGAGAATACAGTGAAAAAGTACGCAAACGGAAAATTTGTAAGATTTACTAGTAATTTCCAAACTTCTTCAGTTCTGTCACTTGCCCGTAAGAACAGCTGTTTTTTCTTATGTTACGAATTCTTACTAGTAGAAATATTACCAGTAAAAATTTGCAAGAATTATCACAGAGACGATATAATTTGCTCCCTCTTTTACTGGTTTTTGGCGTACGCGAACACATTTACAGTAAGAAATAGTAAAATTTGTAATAATTTGTAAAAACTATTACGTTCGCGAACGGACATATGGTCTTTTCGAATTTTCATCAGTACTTGTGTACTAAGGTGGATCGCTCCCCATACAAAAACAGGTTTCAGAATTTTACTTCTAGTTTGAAAGATTATGTTGAAAGGCTCCTAGAACAGTAGAACAGGTCCTTTGATTCTACTCCCCTAATCAAAATTATTTCCATTATAATATTAAATCCTTTAAAAGCCTCTAAACTGTCCCTTTTAAATCCTGAACATAACTCTAAACTAAAAGAATAATAACGAAATCAATAAGGGTTAATATCCCAACAAAGAAAACAGTTTTATTTTTTGTCACAGAGCTCTTTATTTTTTATACCAAATTTAAAGCTCTGTGTTTTTTTATTACTTGCTGCATTAGATCTGTACCTGTAGCATTTTTGATTCTGGGTTTCAAAATATCAGTTGATAATTTGGGATAATTCTTTAACAAATGATTTTTAAATGATTTAAATTTATAAGAATACACAAAAGTCATAAGGACAGAAGTAATGGGCCTTGTCGCTGAAATGGTTCATCAAAAGATTCACTCCCCCCAAATTTCAATTGCATATATATAATAAGTATGTGATATTTTTGAAAGGCATTACTTTATAACCATATATTCTTCCTAATTACGTTCATAATCAACTTCTAACTCAAAAGAATATTCAGAAAGCATCATCATATCGTCGTCAGAATCGAAAATTTTGATGGAGTCGATCCATGACGCGACGTCTAAATTGTCTGAAACAGCAGACAACTTCAAAAGTTCAGTAAATTCATGTGGGATTCTTTGGATTAATCTATTTTTCATTCGATTATTTAAGCAGGTACTTTATAACAAAGGGTCGGAAGAACCTATAGCTCTATTATAAACATTGATACTTCTGAATTTTTCCTCGCAAGAGCAATACGATATTTTTTGTAGAACTTATTTCTTGCTTCTGATGCATTTTCGCCTAGAAATGCCTCCATTATTTATGCAAAATCAACTAAAATTTTATGAAATGTTGCTGACATTGGGTACCAATCATACTTTTTAAAATATAAGTCGGTAATCTCTATACAGAAATCATTGAACTTGTTCAAGTTAATGCGAAATTCGTATGAAATCAACAACAGTATTATATGAAAATGCCTCAATAAATCAATATCAATATTAGTAATTGATGCAAATACTTCTAAGTTAGCGAACACTCTGCTAGCCGTATTCCCGTCGTTTGTTGAGCCACATCCATTTGACTTAAGTTTATCAATATGCAATCCCAATAATTTCTTCCAATAATTTTTCTGAATTTCTTGTTTTCTTGGGTTAATGGTATTTTTGTCTTCCGGATTCTATAAGAAAGATGTAATACAAATTCCAGAAATCGTATCCATGCATGTAATGGACTGACGCCATATTTTAAAGTGCTTGATTTTAACTCAAAAACATGAGATTCAAAATCTCTTATAAACATAAATTGCCATCTATCAATGTTATATTTAAACCATAACTAATAATAATTTCTGTACCATCCTACAATTTCCATTTTAGAGATCTAATTTATTTTTTCTACCAAAAATGTGTTCTTTAGTTTCTTTAATGTACTCAATTTTCATTAGTCTGCATAACCGTATGGATTGAGGAGTGCGGTTAAGCCAAATTATCTTATTCGAAAATGATATTAATTTAAGAGGTGTAATTCAGATTCCAAAAAGTGACTGATCAATGGACTCAGCTGTGTCTTCGTTGATGAAACTTGGTGAAGTTGTACTTATAAGGTATATTAACTGTGTAAAAGGGGGAAGAAATAAACACGGGTTCCTAAGAAACAGGGACTCAAAGTTGCAAAAATTGTTTCATGCGACTATTTTTAATAAAATATAGATCTAATAGTTTATAATTTAATAAAAACGAATGTAGTTTTTCCTTATAGTATTTTATACGTACTTTGAATTAAAATTAAATAAATGTTTTGACTTCTAAGGTCGCAAATAATTCATTTTACTTAACATTTTTGTTTGTTTAATTTCGACATTTGTAGCTTCTTGTTATAGCAATATAATTCTCTTGGCAGTATAATCCATCAGTTTTTGTAACATTTTGTTTCATTATTCCTTCTGGCAGTAAGTGGCAGTGCAGGGTATATGTCGCAATTGTGAGGTTTGTTTAGTAATCGCATGTTTACCTATTGTTGCTAAAGGTATTCTCTAAGAAATTGGATTTTTCCTTTCAAAAAGAAAAAAAGCGTGAAACCGGTTGTGATAATTTTTCACAATGTGCTTATATTACATTTTTACAGCCAGTTCCACGAAACCAATGTAAGTGAAAAATGATTTTTTCAGTTTTATTTTGACTTAATTTTTTTTTTAAATGGTAACGTTCTCTCATTCAAGTATCAATTAAATTCATATGCCTTATGTCTATCAGCTGATTTGAAAGTAGCAGATGGTAAATATATTGTAAAAAATAGAATCTGATGACGAAAGGTATATGGACTGCGATATTTTATTAAGGGGAGAGTAAGGGATAATTTGAAATAAAAAACACTTTTTTCTCTGATTTTTTACGGAGATACAGCTTAAGCAAATTTATTCAAACTTTTTTTTAATTATAAAGCATCATCTAGAGAATATTTAGTTAAATTTTCGTAATTGAATATTGAAAAATAAGCCGGTGACAGAGCATTTCCCAAAACGTATTTTGAAAAATACGTTGGTCGGTGAACACGATAACTCAGCGTAGAATTATCTGAAATCAAAAAAGTTGTTAAATTTACTTAAATTATGAGTTAATTCTCGTGGTCTATTTAAGTAAAAAACGCGACTTCGCGCTAAATTTTCCGCTATTTTTTAGGTGACAAACTACCTTAATATGAAAATAGAAAAATGTAAATAACGGGAGGAGAAGGCATTTTATATCAAGAATGTATATTTCGAATTTGAAAAGAATCGGTTGAGTAGATTTTGCAGGATCGTGTTCACGGACTTCGAAAAATTGGTTTTCAGAAAAACACTTTTTAAGTTTTTTTTCTCAAAAAATGAGAAAAAAAATTTTTTTTTTGTATTACACTGAATCATCGATCCCAGGTCCATAATGTACGTTCCCAGCAGCAGAAAGACAGCTCGTTTTGGAGTATATTTTTAAATTTATTGGGGTTTGATTGAATTGATTGCGTTGATATATCTTTTCGTAGAGGATATTTTAATTTACTTGCTGAATCATGTGCACTAGATGGAAAGATTGCCATGAGTTGATGGTGAATTTTTATTTTTGTGTCACACAGCACTGTGGCACGTAGTACTTCAAGTAACATTTAACAATAATTATACTCGTAAGTTTAAATAATGTAAAAAAAAAACAAATATTAACAGTACTTGTACCTATATACAAATATTGTAATCATAAATGCTCAGAAGTGTTCATTACGATGTATGCATCAATAATAAAGGGTTATCCATTTTGCGGTTTTAAAAGTAAATGTAAATAAAACACATATAAAATATTTTTTATCATGATATTTCTTTTTTATTATAAAGTTTGAACGTTCACATTATGTGTGAAATACTTCTTCTTCTTCTTATGTGGCCATAACAACCGAATATCGATTTAGGCCGAAAATAACATGCTTCGCCAGCCATCTCTGTTCTTCGCTAGCTGGCGCCAGTTAGAAATTCCAAGCGCCGTCAGGTTCTCCAGTACTTGTCTTTCCACCGGAGGTTTGGTCTTCCTCTTCCTCGGAACCCGTCCTCCAGCGGGTTCCGAATATAACACCTTCTTAGCTGGAGCGTGTTCTTCCATTCGCTCGACATGACCTAGCCAGCGCAGCCGCTGGATTTGGTGCGCTTTACTATGTCAATATCGGCATACAGCTCGTACAGCTCATGGTTGTACCTTATTCGGTACTCGCCACCAACGCAAATAGGTCCAAAGATCTTGCGTAGGACTTTTCTCTCGAAAACTCCAAGCATTCGCTCATCGGAGGTGGAAATTGTCCAGGATTCAGCGCCATATGTTAGGACAGGCATGATGAGAGACTTGTAGAGTGTAGTTTTCGTTCTTCGAGAGAGGGCTCGACTTCTCAATTGCTTACTCAGCCCAAAGAAACACCTGTTAGCAAGAGTTATCCTACGCATGATCTCCAAGCTGAAGTCATTACTGCTGTTAATGCTGGTTCCAAGATAGACAAAGTCCCTTACTACTTCAAAAGAGTAGTTGTCAACAGTGACGTGCTGTCCAAGACGCCGGGACTCTTTGTTTGTTGACACTAGATAATTCGTCTTGCCCTCGTTCACCGTAAGACCCATCCGACGCGACGCGCTGCACTGACTGCTCGCGTGTTCATGCCGATTATGTCAATATAGTCGGCATACGCTAACAGCATGACACTTTTGTTGAAGATAGTGCCATTATGTCGTAGATCAGCAGCTCGTATTATTTTCTCCATAATAAGATTGAAGAAGTCGCACGATAACGAATCACCTTGTCTGAAACCCCGTTCGGTATTAAAAGATGCGGAGAGGTCCTTCCCAATTTTCACTGCACAACGGGAGTTATGCAGTGTCATTCTACAAAGTCGAATGAGCTTTGCAGGAATACCGAACTCAGACATTGTTGCTTAGAGGTAATCCCTTACCGGACTGTCGAAAGAGGCTTTATAATCAACAAATAGGTGGTGTGTGTCGATCTGTTTTTCTTGGGTCTTCTCCAGGATTTGGCGCAGTGTGAAAATCTGGTGCTTCGTCGCTGAAGAAAATTTTGTTCGAAAAATCGCCGTCTACCGTCTGTTGTTCAAGCACCCATTCGAAGTATCTACGACGTTGTGAATGGTCAGCTGGCTTCAGTTGTTGTGTGAGCTGGATTTTATATGGATGTAGGTGTTGATCGAAATGCAAAATACGCCATAATGTGCCTTAAGACAGTCCTAATTCCTGAGAACGACGAGAAATCGACACATTCGGGTCTTCGGCAACACTTTCACTTACAGCAGCGATATTTTCGGTGGTACGAGCGAAACGATGATGCACAGGCCTTACAATATCTGTAACCGATCCAGTCTCTTCATATTTCTTCACAATTTTGCAAATTGCTTGCGTAGTTGGACGATTATGTCAACCATAATCTCCTCTTAAAGCACGATATGTGGCTGTGGCTGAATCACCATTTTTGTAGTAGGTTTTTACAATTTTAATGCGTTGTGCGATAGTTAAGCGATCCATTTTCGGAAATGTCAGACTTTGAACTGAAAAAGAAAGAAATTGTTTTAACAACTCAGTTTGACAGAGGTCGAATTCTAGCCCTATACTTTTGAAACCGCGAAATGGATAACCCTTTATAATCGGTCATTTCGGTGAGAAAGCAAACAGTAAAATTTGGAAATGCTCAATAACAGTATTGATGTACAACTGAAAGTATTTGAGTGGTTTTGTATGGAGATTTTTGTATATTATATGTATATTAAGGTGGAGTGATTTTGTATGTAATTTTTTTTTTGTAATGGAATAGAAACGAAATGTTGCCTTTCTATAAGCTAATAAACCCTACAAAATATTATCTCCTTCCGATGACGTTTTGAGGTTCCTTAACCTTTTATAATACATAGCATTCTTCATAGCATTCTTCACAAGTTTGCCGAAACCAATTCAAAAAAAAGTTTTCGCTGCACCTTGATGTACATGTAATAGTTGCTAACAAATTTCGGATGCTGTAATGACGGCTATAAAATATGCATCGCCATACGAATCAATAATTTTACAAAGGATTATGTGCTCAGCATTCATTTATATTTATGGTTATTTATATGTGGCAACATCAATTTCCGATATTGATGGTATTACTTTGTATGCTACCATAAAAGTGTACTTAATAAAATTAAAAAATTTATTTAATTGCGTTTGTGTGCTATTTTCCTTTCTGTTTCGCTTTGTGAATAATCGGAGAAATGGGTTGTTAATACCACACTTCCTACAACATATAAGTTAAGCAAATGCTCATGTTCATTATTTAGGTCGTAACATATACAAAATAAAACAATTATCAAGGATTCAAGTACCTACACATACACATGTGTTAAAATACATTCAACACCAAATTATTAATATATTTGACATTTGCACCCTTCTGTACCAATCCTATACAATTTCAATTTTCCGCTTAAATTAATGTGCATTTAAATGGAAAATATTTTATTTAGTATGCGGGGTGCCGTAGCTCAGTGGTTAGTGCCTTGGCCATTTGATCTGTAGGTCGTTGGTTCTATAACCGGCTGAAGCAAAAGTGTGATATCGAAATTATTTTTCTTTCGAACGCTAACCACCTGCAGCAAACATTGGCAATTCTTACAGCAGTAATAATTTGCCATAGAAACGCTTCTAAAAGAACTCTGTGACAAAACCATTCAAAAGTGATGTTACAAGGGCTCTGCCGTTTGGAACTGGCTAATATAAGTAGGTATCTTCTAATACTGTCCAAAAATTTAACACGCACAACAGTACTGGGAGAGAAGTTCGGTCAAACGGCCCTTCAGGGACTATAAGTGTCACATATTTATATTTGTTTTATTAATATGTATGCATTTGCGTAGCTCGTAAGTCAAATATGTTAAACGGCAAATGAATAAATTAAAATACAATACATATTGATTATATACCCCAAGTCCACACGGTTCAAGTAATTAGCTGAAAATATTCACCCCTATTCTGCATTCCATCAAAATTCTTTATTTGCAGGCGATCAATTCCCCATTTATTTGCTTAATAATTTCGAATTCTGACTCATTCCACAGATTTTCAATACACGCTCCTATGAACAATTTCCACATTACCGATCACAAAACCTCCCGCAAATAAAAGCAAAGCCGTGGAAAGTCCTAGAATTTCCAAAGTGTCTGCACTAAAAACATTACAAAAAACTGATCCACAAGTTCACTTTCGAGTCTCATGATCTCATTCAGTTCTGCAACGAATTCAATACAATTCCCATTGAAAGTCAGACTGAATCTCTCGTAGATGTCAGACAAGAAGGCCTAGCTGACTGTTGGCCACATGCACGATCAGCGTTTTGAGGCAATCCATTAATCGACCCATTTTTTGGGTCCCTTCGTAAGAAGGGAAGCGTTGTTCTTCCAGGCCGTGTGTCATCGATCGGAACAAGTGGTAATCGGAAGGAGCAATGTCTGGGATATACGGCGGTTAGAGTAGGACTTCCCATTTGAGTGTTTCTAAGTACGTTTTAACGGGCACCGCAACATGTGGCTGAGCATTATCATGTTGCAAAATAACTTTGTCGTGTCTATGCCCTTT
This sequence comes from Megamerina dolium, assembly GCA_963854835.1. NCBI lineage: Eukaryota > Metazoa > Arthropoda > Insecta > Diptera > Megamerinidae > Megamerina > Megamerina dolium. The sequence goes on from OY978526.1 coordinate 250,807, forward strand.
TTCTAGCAATGCTTGACTCAAACGCATCAATTGTTTTCGATGCAGGTCCTCTGTGATAGTCTGACCCGATTTCAACAGGTCATAATACACCACACCCAGATGGTCCCACTAAATACACAACATGATCTTCTCGCCATGAATATTCGTTGATGATGAGGCATGGCCGGGGTAGCCATACGTTGCCTGAGATTTTGAATTATCGGAATGGACCTACCATCACCAGTCACAATTCGATGCAAAACCCCTTTCTTTTTACCTTTGCAGCAGTTCTTCACACGTGAAAAAACGGTTCGACGTCTCTTGGCTTCAGTTCATACGGCACCCAATTTTTTACCTCTCAAATCATGCCCATTGCATGTAAATGATAGCAAACGGTTGGCTGAGTGCCTCCAATTGCTTTTTCCAAGTTCATCTTACGTTTGTGATGGATCTTCATCGAGCTTTGCCTCCACATCTTCATCCTCACTTACACTTCATTCAAACGGCAGATACTGAAAAAGAAAGCCTAATGATAACAGTTCAAAATGACGATGTTGCCACATGAAACAATGTAATAATAAACTAGTACCGTTATCTGTTATAAAATCCGCATGAAGTTATTTATATTCCCAATAATATAGTTATTTAGCGACGCTGACCATTTAAACATATATATTTTTCTGTATCTCGGGACCTTTCTTTAAGTAAGTACACTCATGTGACAAAAATGAATATATCACTGTGGAAGGTACAATATAACAATTGGCGTATCATCTAATATTATTATTATTTGCTATCGCGTCAGATGGAGGCGCAAAGTGCCGATACAAATAAATTCCATTGTTGTCGATTTGTTAGCGAGTTGTCAGATGTTGTGAATTCGTCATACAGGCTTCGTCTCCACGTTCCCTTTGGCCGTCCTCTTCTTATCATCTATACGATTTTACAAATACAACTTCAATACTTTTAATAACTGAATTATGTAGGCTTAGGTTATTTTAAATGATTAAGATAATACAATAAATAAAAACCTGTCAACCCAGGCCAATAGTAAGGTCTTATTGCATATGGTGGTTTTTTCGACTTAACAGAAGGAGTATTCGATCCGGTCGGTATTACGCATGTATGTTTGTTCTACCTTAACTCGTCAAAGTATGTCTGGTTTCAATGATTTTTTTTTTTTTACTTAACAGAAGTACATAGTAATCGTTTTGGTCGGTATTACGCCTGCAAGTTTGCTTCAGTATAACTGCTCGAGAGTTTCACAGATTTCAATGATTCTTTTTGTGCAGAGAAATTATGCAACTTAAATATTGAATGCAAGTGGATGAGAGCCAGTACTTATTGCTGAAATTTCACAAGCCTCTTTATGAATGTTAAATGTCTCAAAGGCGATTAAGGAAAGAGTGATATCAAAAGAAAACGCCCTTTATGCCTTTGGTTATTAATTTAGTATAGGTAAAATAATAGCGTAAATAATTTTGTCTGTAATTGATAAGGTATAGTATATTAATTCAATGTTTAAGTTCTATGTTAAGTAAGTTGTTCATTAATATGATTAATTTAGTTGCTTCCAGCATCTGCATTAACCATCACCCAACAGCCAGTTTGTTAGTAAGTGGTGATTACCTGCTTGAAAAATAAATTATTTATTAGGTTTTCTTATAATCGGTTCTGTTTGTTTTTTTTTTTTTTGGACCTTAGTGTGCTTTATAGGTGTGTAAAAACAAAGTATATATCTATATTCTTTTTTTTACATTACAGAATTTTTATACCAATTATTGTGTAAAATTTGCACTTTGAAAACTTAAGTACTCGTTCTATATAACATATATATGCTAAAAAATATATTTAATATATTTTTCCCTCCATTTATTTCATTTACAATTTTGTTTTATTTAGAGTTTAGAGTTTTTAGAGTTTCGTCCACATGTAGCATAAATTAATCGAAGTCATTTATGTACGACGCATATGTTCCTAGCTTCATATTCATAGCGAACTACATAATTTATTACAAAAGATAAATGAACTGCTTCTTCACTCGCATCGTAATGAAGAACTCGAGATGACATTATTCAACAGGCAGATAACAGTTTATGATATAAATGATATGCATATGGGCATAATACATACATAGATATACATGGTATATGGTATGCACATGATCAATGCCTATTTTGAGATTAAATAGAGCGGAATGGTATTCTTCTGCAACCAATGAGGAGTGTGATGATTGTAATATACATTCGTAAGTAGTACATACACATAATAATTAAAATTATGCATGTGTTACTGAGGCACCAGCTGCGAATAATAAAAGACTACTGAACAACACGACAATGTATTTTGTCACCAAATGATAGAATGACACACAATGTTTACTAATTAAAAAAATTATGTCTATTAATTCTAGAGTGATTTAAAAAAAAACAATACTAGGCAAGGGAAGTTTTTATCATTGTTTGTAATTGTTCAAATTCTTTTTTAATTTTTACGATTACGTAAGCAATATAAAAAATATCCTTTTGCTGCGTTACTAATTGATTTCGTTATAAATACCAGGACACACGAAATTATTTTAAACCTACTGCAGAGCACCAGGTATGTACACATCAGATGCAGGATTGTATCTTTTTCTTCTTCGTTCTTGCAACTGACATCGCATCCAATGATCACCGCCAGCATAGATAAGTTTTCACAGAATAATGTAATTTTAATAATGTCTTTTAACAAAATTAAAATTAAAATGTCACCTGTCAAACATGCTATAATACAGATGCAATTAATATTACCAGAGATCTTACATTTTAGAGCCATCCATCGACAATTTGTTATCGAACTTTTTCGAACACCCAATATATTGAAGTTTGCAATGTTGTTTGCGCTTACGTTTTCTTCTAAGTCTTTAGTAGTTTCTTCCTCTAATTCTTCAATTGTTTTGCTTAACTAGTTGTTTCTCAAATACCATTCTCGCAATATTAGATGGGGTAGTAACTTCTAAAATTTGAGGATCGATACTTCCTTCTTTGTTCGGAATATTTTTGAATAACTTAATAATATAAATAAGACAATAAATGACAGTTAGTGCTTTCAACAGTCAATAAGCTAAAAAAAATGTCCTTACAGGAAAATATTGAATGTCACTGAATGATCTGATCTCGATCATCTTGGAATGGAGAATGCATCAAATTGGTTTCATGGCTGATATTGAGAAGTGCTATCGCCAAATCCTCGTTGACAGGAAAAAAGATTTCGTTCTACATGGATGATGGGTACAGTAGAAGGGGCATTAAAAACCCAACGTGAACTTCAACAATTACTGCAGTGCAGAGGTTTCAAACTTCGGAAGTGGAGTTCTAATTCGATCGAATTCATTCTACGTCTTCACGCTAATGACAGGCACATGAAATCTGTTGTATTCTCGATTTTAATCGTGAGACTAAAGCGCTTGGTATCTATTAGCTCTGTGACAGAGATAGCATAGCATACAGGGTAAAGGTAACATCTATACACAGCCTTATCACCAAGTGGCAACAATTATCGGACGTGGCCAAAATCTAAAATGCTCCAGGTATTTTGGCACCAATCATCGTAACAGGGAAGACAGCTCTGCCTCTCCGGCTGTGATTGAAAAGATCCCCTACCACAACCACTCCAGAATGAATGGAGACAATTCCGGGACGAGTCAATTGAAATTAAGAACTTCATGACACCTAAATGGATCGGAGTGTCTCCGTTTTTACGCAACTATCAACTACAAGATCATCATACCTCGTCTGGAGTTGGATGTGGTTAGCGTGACCGAGACTATGAAATTACCATTACTTTGAATTTATTGTTGGTCCGACTCAAAAACTACATTAACTTGGATACGATCTAGCCCTGGACAACACAAGCCATACGTAAGTAATCGGGTTACCCAAATTCAAGAGCGAACGGCTTTCGATACATGGAGATATATGCCAGCTAAATCTAACTCAGCAGACATCGCATCTCGTCGAGTGTTCCCATTTCAGATTGTGGAGTTGTCGACTTAGTGGAATTGTCAAGAAGATCAATGGCCCGAACAATATGTTAGTGCACCTACATCAAGTGCAGAAACTATCGTCACTTTATCCACGACTCTATCTAAACCGACTGTCTCACTTGCTGCAGATATACTTACAAAATACTAGAACATTAACATTCTGCTAACAGTTACTTCCTGGTGTCGACGGTTCATCGCAGCAAGACTTCATCGATCTCATGATGTGACGCCATGGTGTACAGCGATGGAAGGAGCGCCAGCCTTACAATTCTGGACCAGGTTGTGCAGCAAACTCACTTTGCTAATGAGATTTCTTGTCTTCGTTGCAGCAAGCGAATAAACTCGAAGAACAAACTACTGAAACTCAATCCAATTTTGGACGAAAATGGAATTATGCGTTTAAATGGTCGATTAAAAAATGCTGCCGTGCCGTATAAACAATTTCCAGTCATCCTACCGAAAAGGGATGACTTATGTACCCTATCACTCGCTCAAGCACAACAAGCAACATTTAGCTTTTTGAGAAGACGATACTGAAATTGACTCTCGATCATCGGTCAAACAGTTTATTTATCGCTGTATTAGGTGTATGAGACACCGTAGTACCACCGCAACTCAAATTATGGGTAGCCTCCCAGCTTCATCGAAAGCATGAAGTACCACGTAAAATGAACTATCGGCAGTGCAATACTAACATTTGAGGAGTTCTACACGGTTCTTAAACAAGTAGTTGTTCACAGCATTCACCAGTATGAATAATGGGATTGTAAAACATATACTTGTATAATACGAGTATAGTAGTGTCATTCAGGCTCCTATTCATATAGTCTTGCAAAGGAGTAAATATATGCAAATTATTATTACAAAATTTGCGCTTTAAACAGCTGAGCTATTATAGGGCAAAGTATTTACGATTTATCAATGGTGCTACAAAGTATAACTTTAAAGAAGTTGTTCACAATTGATAGAAAATATATCATTTTTTTACAATTTTGCTAGACCATAAGCTCAAGACAAATATGTAACACTTCTATCTATGTATATTGTTGATAAACAACTGACTAAGCTTGGAGTAAACTTATATACAATAGATTTTAAGGCTTTTTAAAAGCATTTTAATAAAATCTTCGTTTTTTTGTTATTATTTGTTGCATGTGGAAACTACGACTTCACAAGACAAAACACAAAAAATTAGAAGTGACAAAGGATCAAAGAGCATAGTCATAGTTAAACACAAATGCGCAGTAGCCGAATGAAGTAATATCCAATAGATCTATAATGCTCTAATTTTATATATTTAGATATGCTATTTACATGCATTGTCATTGTATTATTCAATAAAAGAAAAAAATATATATATATTAATTGAATTACTGGATAACAAAATTTTTTTGTTATTCTAATAAAAACACATTATAAAATAAAATTACAGTAAGCTAGTATAGTACGTAAATTTATACAAGTCTGTTTGGTTTGTTGGGTATCTGTGAAGCATATTTATCTTTAAACAACAATATTGAATTTTGAGTGCAAATGTGAAATGTGGACATGCGCCAGATTTATATGTGTTAGTATACGAGTATATTCGCCTTCTAATATATAGAAACAACTGTCAACTGACTCAAGGGCTGGATTAAAATAGAATTATACACTTGTGAGGGCAAGTTTCATCTTATCTTCTAGAACAAGGGTGGACAACATTGATATAACATATGGCAGAATAAATTTTTTCTCAGGCCGTAGTTGTTAATTGACATATTCTTTTGACCCGTACATTTTTATTCTACGACTATGAATATGATTTATTTCTGCTTTCGGTTGCGAAACCAGGGCATTTATAAGCATAGAAGAGCTCTTTGGCCGAGTTTTTCTTCCAGTACTGTTGTGCGCGTCAAATTCTGGACAGTATTAGAAGGGAGTTACTTATCTTAGCCGGTTTCGAACGGCAAAACCCTTAAGACATTACTTTTTCTGAGCTTTGTCATAAAGTTCTTTTAGAAGCCTTTCTGTGGCAAATTGTTATTGCCAATTGCTTGCCGACAGGTGGATTCCATTCGAAAGAAAAATCTTTTCAATATTAAATTTATGTTTCAGCCGAGTATTGAACCCACGATCGGCAGATCAGAAGGCCAAAGCACTAAAATCATAAATAAAAATAAATAAAATCAAATAAAAAATAAATATACTTTGCATTTCAAATAAATTCGGAAAATATTCAGCCCACAGCTTTTTATAAAATTCATGGACAGCTGAAACATTTCTGCGACGATTTCGCAGACAGGGTAGAAAATTTTAGCAGAAATTTCGTGGGCCGGACATTGCCCATCGTTGTTCTAGAATGTAGTAAACATCTATGTAAAATTATGGTTTTTGTGTATAGTATATTTTCCTTTACTGCACGCAATAATAGTATCTGCAGCCCTATTCCAATTGACGTGAAGGTCGTATGCCCGAAATCATATTCAAACTCTAATGGTATAAAATAATCCTTTCAATAAAGCCACTTTTTAGTTCAGAATATTACATTTTTTAATTTTTTCAAATTTAAATTTTACACTTCAGATGAGAGAATGCTCAGAGTTTTCGAGAGAAGAGTCCTACGCAAGACCTATTTGCGTTGGTGGCCAGTATAAATAAGGTATAACCAAGAGCTGTATGCCGACAATGACACGCCGACAATGACATAGTATTAAAATTCAGCGGCTGCGCTGGCTAGGTCATGTTGAGCCAATGGAAGAACACGCTCCGGCTAAGAAGGTGTTATATTCGGAATCCACTGATGGACGACGCAGAGAGGCAGACCTATCCTCCGGTGGAAAGACCGAGTACTGGAGAGGGAAAGAACTTGCGGCAAAGCATGCTAGATTCGGCCTAAATCGATTTCGGTTGTAAAGGCTACATAAGTAAGTTTGCAATACTAACTTATACCTGAAATGTATTTGTCTTAAGCAAAGTATTTTGTGAGTTACGGGGGTTTTTAAATTTGTGATAGTTCCACAACTTTGAATAAGAGCTATATAAAAAGTGGGTGTGGAGTAAGTTATAAGAGTTTAAGTATTTTTTTTAATTATCTCAACTTTGTATATTAGCCCATTGTCTACGCCAGAAAATTGTCTGGTGCCACCTTTATAGAAGGCGAATGCAACTCTGACTTGATCAGTCAGCAGTCGGTTCGTTTGTTCTTGTTCTTCTTTTTGTTACTTTCTTATAAATGAAACATTTAAATACACGAACAGGGCCCGCCTTTTTTTCCTTTTTTTATATATTTTTTCTCTCGTTAAAATATATACTATTATAATTAAAATTATAATTAAAATTACAAATTTACCTCCCGTGGTGTTTTTTATAATAAATAATACACATAAACGTGTGTATATATCTCGAGTGTTTTTTCTTTTGTGCAAGGCAATGTACATGGAAAACAATTGTCTTGCAATTTACGTGCTTTTCTCTTCCGTCTCAATACGGAATTTCTTCCGACAACGAAATTAATTGAATAAATTTAAATATATACTTTGAGCAATGGTATTGGCCAACAACGAAAGGCTTAACCATTTAAAAGGTGATAAAAGGTGTGCTAATGCAAATACAACAGCAACAGCAAGTAGCAGCAGCACTAGCATCACATCAACCGTAACAATAACAACAACAATTAACCATCAGATCAAATGGAGGAAAATCAGGAGCAACGGCGACAACAACAGCAAGATTTGTCGTCAAGTAACGATAGCAATAGTTTGAGAGTGGACAAAGTGAAGGCGAAAAATGACGCTACCAACAAAACATCAACAACAGCAAAAACATCGTATACAAGTAGTTTTTTAATTATTATTTTCTATTATTCTATTATTTAAAAATGATTTAACTTAAATAACTTTAATTTTGTTAGAAGGCAAGAAGCGGTCGGTAATTCAAGTAGCAGAAAAATCACATCAGTACAACTCAACCAAGGTATGAGCCCACCGGCATCTCTCTCACATACACACCCATTAAGAAGTGGGCATGGCATGCTGCATTCTTGCTACATTATTTCCTATTATAATGTTAATCCAAGTGTTAATTGTGATTGCTCAAGGCAAAAAACTGCCGAAGTTACAACGGCTTAAATTCAAAAAAAACTTCACTCATTGTGTATTGGAGATACCATAAACAGTGGGCGTAACTTGTCCATTTCGTGCAAATTTAGTTATCTTTATAATATTAATTAACAACTTAAATAAGGTTGTTCTACGCTGAATAGTTTGTAAGTTATGGCGGTTAAAACATTTTTTAATTTCAGAGACTTTGTATGGAAGTCACATTAACAGGTGGGCGTGGTTTTCTGATTTCATGCCACCTCAGTTCCGATTACAATATTAATTTAAATGTCAATTGCTCTAGACAAAAAACTGCCGAAGTTACAGCGATTTAAATATAAAAAATATTCGGTCATTTTTTATGGGGGCTACTATAAATAGTGGGCGCGGCTTGCTCATGTGTAAATCTAGTTATCCCTAGAATACTAATTCACAACTTAAAAATGGTTGTCCTACGATAAATAGTTTGTAAGTTATGGTGCTTAAAAATTTTAGTTTAATTTCCTTGACTTTGTATGGGAGCCGCCACTGGCTTACTGATTTTATGCCAGTTTGTTTCTGACTATCATATTAATTTAAGTGTCAAATACGGTTCTCTAAAACAAGATTGTCGAGGTTGCAGCGGTTTAAATTTAAAAGAAACAGGCACTTTTTATGTGAGCTACTATCAAAAGAAAAGTAGGAGCGGCTCGCCCATTTTCGGCAAGATTATGTAGCAGTATAATTTACTTTACGTGCAAAATATTGTATTGTCCCAGATTATATATTAAGTGAGTTATAGCAAGTTAAAAATTTTTGAAATACCGTGGTTAATCGGTTTGAATGCTTGCTGTGGGCGACCGATCATGCCGATTATCAACCACCTCCGTACCCTTGAAACATAGGTAACTTATGCTAAATTTCGTCAAGATAGCCCAATACTTGCTCAAGCTATCGTGCACACCAGCCACAGACGGAGGTGACAGATGGACTGACGGACCGATATCGTTAAATCGAAAATAACTGACACTGAGAATGAATATATATATTTTTCTATATTTCCGGAGATTCCTTCAAGTGGTTACAAACATCTGACCGAAATGAATATACCTTGAATATAAAGGGTTATCCATTACGCGGTTTCAAAAGTATAAGGCTAGAATTCGACATCTGTCAAACTGAGTTGTTAAAACAATTTCTTTCTTTTTCAATTCAAAGTCTGACATTTGCGAAAATGGATCGCTTAACTATCGCACAACGCATTAAAATTGTAAAAACCTACTACAAAAATGGTGATTCTGCCACAGCCACATATCGTGCTTTAAGAGGAGATTATGGTTTACAGAATCGTCGAACTACGCAAGCAATTGGCAAAATTGTGAAGAAATATGAAAAGACTGGATCGGTTACAGATATTGTAAGGCTTGTGCATCATCGTTTCGCTCGTACCACCGAAAATATCGCTGCTGTAAGTGAAAGTGTTGCCGAAGACCCGAATGTGTCGATTCCTCGTCGTTCTCAGGAATTAGGACTGTCTTACGGCACATTATGGCGTATTTTGCATTTGGATCTACACCTACATCCATATAAAATCCAGCTCACACAACAACTGAAGCCAGCTGACCAATCACAACGTCGTAGATACGTCGAATGGGTGCTTGAACAACAGACGGTGGACGGCGATTTTTCGAACAAAATTTTCTTCAGCGACGAAGCGCATTTCTCACTCTGTGGGTATGTTAACAAACAAAATTGTCGTATTTGGGGTTCTGAGAATCCTCAAGTAATTGAAGAGAGGCAACTACATCCACAAAAAGTCACTGCTTGGTGCGCTCTTTGGTCCGGAGATGTGATTGGACCTTACGTCTTCGAAAACGACGATGGAACGACTGTCACCGTCAATTCGGAGCGTTATGGTCATATGATAACCGACTTTTTTTTGCCTGCTATTGAAGAATACGACTTAGAGAATATGTGGTTTCAACAAGACGGTGCCACATGCCACACAACTCGAGCGAATATGGCTTTGTTGCAAGAGAAATTTTCTGGCCGCGTAATTTCTCGTCGTGGCGATATCAAGTGGCCACCAAGATCATGCGATTTGACACCGCTTGACTTTTTTTTATGGGGCTACGCGAAAGACCGTGTTTATGCAGATAAACCTTTAACTCTTGAGCACCTAAAAACCAACATTCGTCACGTTATGGCTGAGATACCGCCCAATATGTGTCAAAAAGTGGTCGAAAATTACCTCAAAAGAATCGATGCTTGCAACAATTCGCGTGGTGGTCATTTAAATGATGTAGTATTTCACACATAATGTCAACGTTCAAACTTTGTAATAAAAAAGAAATATCATGATAAAAAATATTTTATATATTTTATATGTGTTTTATTTACATTTACTTTTGAAACCGCAAAATGGATAACCCTTTACTTATGCAGGGTGTAAAATTCGATAAGTACGTATATTTTTTATATTTTTGAAGCGTACTAAAAAAATGGATGCTGAAATGGTTAGAATTGAAAGTTTAAGCTCTATGTAAAATACTAGTGAAGATCTGAAGATTTCAATTCTGGCCAGGTCAACATCCATTTGTTTAATACGCTATATATATATATATATATAAATCGGTGGGTGCTGTAGCTCAGTGGTTAGTGTGTTGGCCTTCTGATCTGTAGGTCGTGGTTCAATCCCCGGCTGATGCATAACAAATTTAATATCGATAAGATTTTTCTTTCGAATGGTACCCACCTGTCGGCAAGCAATTGGAAATACTTCCGACAGTAACAACTTGCCATGAAAAAGCTTCTAAAAGAACTCTGTGACAAAGCTCAGAAAAAGTGATGTCACAAGTGTTCTGCCGTTCAGAACCGGTTAAAATAAGTAGGTCCCTTCTAATACTGCCCAAATTTAAGACGCACAACAGTAATGGAAGAGAAGCTCGGTCAATGAGCCCTTTGGGGCTTTAAGTGCCACATATTTATATTTTTTTTAGACCCAAAGCCCACACCAGAGACGGAGAGGGAGGGAGAGAAAATTAATATAAAACTAAAAACAGAATGATATAAGAATACATTCGAGAAATTCAAACAAGATAATATAATTAAAAAAAAACAATGTAAAAGAAAATAATTTAAAAAACATAGATACAATGCAGAAGATAATTCAAAATTCAATATGCAGTAAATAGCAAATATTAATATTATTAATGGTGACTCCTTAAAATTGGCCAGACGTTTATGCAATTCCTTTAGATATTCATCGTTCCATCGTAGACAGAAGGATTGATAAATGATCTTCAACTGTTGCCATCGGTTGAGTATACTAAGTGACTGACCGGAGACATCAGGTTCAGCAGGCGATAGTAAAGGTGAGCCAACCAGAAAATGACCGCGTGTAAACGTAGTTAAATCTGCAGGATTGTCAGACATCGCGGTCAAGGGCCTCGAGTTGAGGCAAGCTTTAATGCGGGAGAGAAGAGTACTAATTTCCTCTAATGTGTACTTCTGAGTGGGAGGGAGCTTTTTCAAGTGAGCCTTAAAGCCCTGCTTCCCAGATGCCACCCATATGTGGAGCCCCAGCAGGAATGAAAAGCCATTCTAAGCTTTGGTGACTCTGACAAGATTCAACTCGTTCACGTATTTGACGCAGAAATTGTTAAATTTCTGCTCGTATAGCCCGAGAAACGCCTACGAAGACGCCTCCGAGAACATCAGAGCTGGACATCCCCGACGTGAGAAAAAATGTGAAAAGGCGGCAAGAAATGTAGCAGTTGTCATGTCACTCGTAGCCTCAAGATGTATGGCCTTCTTTGCGAAGCATACAAAGACACACACGTAGCCCTTTGTAATACGACATGCGCGACCGATGTACGCCTTGATGTCGAAGGACCCAGCGAAATCAACGCCGCTTGTAGAGAATGGTCTAGAGAGCGAAGTGCGCTCAGGCGGGAACGCGGCCATTATCTGAGTATAGTGCCTCTGCTTTTCTAGGAGGCAGGCCTTACATTTGTGTACCGTAGTTTTGACTAGGTTTTTCAATTTCGGTACCCAGAATTCCATGCGTAGCAAGCTCAGAAGTAATTGATTGGAGCTGTGTATGGAAATCAGATGGACGAATTCGACCAAAAGTCCAGCATATGGAAGAAGTATTGGGAATCTTTCTCTGTAGGAGAGCGCTGCTGAATGTGCCAAGCGTCCATTCACACGCATTACACCTCGTGAATCGATAACCGGATTGAGCGTCAGTATGTCGCTTTTCCGAGAAATGGGGACCTTATACGCGTCCGCGTACTCCTGCGGGAAATGTCGCTGTTGGCATAACATAATCAGTCTATTACGTGTGAAAGTTACTTCTTCAGCCGATATACTCAACGAAGCAAATCTACATAAGGTTCGTCGCGTAGCTTGGGAATTGTGAAAATATCGAAAGATATAAGATATAACGAGCAATGCGCGAGAGAGAGAAGAGAACCAGGTCAAAATATCATCCGAATCTTCCGATCTCACGAAGTGAGATTTTACAACCCTTATCTCAGGAATGAGTACCAAATCTGCATGAACCGTTTCCGTGGGCCAGCTCCGACATGGCCTCTTCAACCACGTAGGCCCATTCAACCACAAAGTATTGCCAGCGAGTTCTTTGGCAGTAGTGCCATGAGTTGCCAGATCGGCCGGATTCTCGGCGGAGATAACATGCCGCCGATTCGAATCCCCAACCTTTTCGATTATGGACGAAACCCAGTTTGCAACAAACGTAGTCCAGTGATATAGCGCCTTCTGTAACCACGCTAGAACAATGGTAGAATCGGTCCACGCATACAAACCATACTTTGGTACATTTACCTGCGACATTAACGTATCAAACATCCGCGCTAATACTTCCGCGCCACAAAGTTCCAAACGGGGTAGCGAGACCGTCTTAATGGGCGCAACGCGCGTTTTAATTGTCAACAAGTTGCTGTGTATCTCACCCGATGAATCTTCTACTCGAACATAAATTGCGGCTGCGTAGGCTTTATCTGACGCATCGCAGAAACCGTGGAACTCCACTGTGCAATCGGGAGTGAACTCAACGAAACGAGGAATCCATATGGTAGTCAGATTACGATAATCTGACAAAAAGGTCTGCCACTTACGCAGAGTGAGTGGTTTAATTGACTCATCCCAATCAGTATGATCGAGCCACAACTGTTGCATTAACAATTTTGCAACGATAAACTTTGGCGCCAACCAGCCAGCAGGATCAAATAACTTTGCAACGATAGAAAGAACTTTACGCTTGGTGAACGACGCCTTGTTTGAGAGGGGCCCATGTGTAAAAAAGAAACAATCAGAACCAGCGTTCCATCAGAGCCCAAGGGTTTTCGCGGTACTTGCATCTGACATACTCAAGAATTCCGAGTCTAGAAGATGCCCGAAGGGCAAACCTTCCAGGATCCGTTGGTGGTTCGACGTCCATTTTCTCAACGAAATTCCTGCGGTATGTAATACCGAAATGAGTTGATCACGAGCTAGAATAGCTTCGTCAAACGTATGAGCTCGCGCAAGTACATCATCTACGTACATAGAGTGTTGGAGAATATGCGAAGCAATGGGGTTAACTCTTTCGATTTCTTTTGCTACTTGCAATAACGTTCTGATAGCTAAATATGGCGCACAGTTAACACCAAATATCATAGTTTCCAGTTCGAAACTTTGAACATTTTCCGTTGGTGTTTTGCGAAAATAGATACGTTATTGTATGTTCAGGGTGTACGAGAATTTGGCGGTACATTTTCTCGATGTCGGCATTAAATACAAATTGGTAGAATCGCCATCTCAAAAGTAGAACCATCAGGTCCGATTGAAGTACAGGCCCTGCGTACAGGACATCGTTTAAACTTTGGCCAGTAGTAGTACGGCACGAGGCGTTAAATACCACACGTAGTTTAGTGGTCGTACTCTCGGGCTTCACCACGGCATGGTGAGGCAGATAATAGTACGAGTTGAATTCCGTAGAATCTTTCGTCTCGATTGGCTTCATATGCCCCAACTCAAGATACTCCAAAATGACGTTGTCATAATCAATTTTAAAGTGTAGGGCCTTAATTAAACGTGCTTCGTTTCGGAAAAATTGTGCCCGCACCGAGTTGCGTGAGTCACCTAACGATAAATCTTCGGGAAACTGTCTCTTGAATAGCAGTGATACCACGAATCTGCCTTCTTGATTCCGAAACGTAGTCCTGTTGTAATACTCTTCACAGCGCGAGTCTTCAGGAGACTTTCGATTAGCCTTTGGGATATCTTCCAATTCCCAGAACTTGGAAATTTGTCGTTCCAGATTAACCTCATTGTAAAATGAATTAGCTCGGGCCTTGGATGGTGATGTCGTGTAACGACAGGTAATAATCCATCCGAAGACAGAATTCTGAGCAATTAATGACCTAAGAATTTCCTTACGAATTCAATTTAACATTATGGAGGCGTAGACATCACCGCCCAGAACCAAGTCCACAGGAGAGCTTTTGTGCAAATTCACATCTGCCAGCCGTAGGCCAGCAAATTGTTCGCGTAAGTCTTCTATAGACGAACAAGACGGTAATTTTCCCGTCAGTTTCTTTAATATGAATGTATCCACTTTCATTGAAAATTTGGAGTCGATCGGAGAACCGTTCTCAAGGAACACATCTTCGATGAATGTGCCGTCACCACCTCGTTCAGGCCAGTGACCTCACTCCGAACGTCACAAACAGGGAGGAGCAACCTGCTTCGTAAACGTTCAGCCATAAAAGTAGCCTCCGATCCTGGGTCGATCAAAGCACGAGCTACGAAAGTAGTGTTATTATGCTTGATGTTTACAAGCGCGGTTCCAAGTAGTACCATACTGTTCCTCGTTGGATGGTATTTGTTACCTGATAATGCATTATGTTCATCTTGTGACACGGCTTGCAGTTGAGATGTGAACGACTGCCGTGAGTTTTCAGCCGCAGCAGCAGACGTCGAGGGGGCTTGTTCTTGGTCCAAATTGGTTGCTTTCTCAAACCTATGTAGTAAGGAGTGGTGCCTTTTTTTTACATGCTGAGCATGAATATAGGCTTTTGCAAGCGCTGTACTCATGAGAATTCGCGAAGCAATTCGTGCAGAGTTTGTGCCTTTTAATTACGATGTAGCGATCCTCCACAGATAGTTTGAGAAAATATATATATGAGCTTATATATATATATATATATATATATATATATATATATATATATATATATATATATATATATATATATATATATGCATATACTTATGCAGGGTATAATAAATACAAAAATTCTACGCATTTTGTTTCATATTGAATAATTTAACTTAACTTGGGGCTTATTGGTTTTCATGCTATTCTTCATTTCTGCGTTTTGGCAATATTTTCCATTATTTTCATCAACATACAAATTTAATCGAATTGTGAATTGTGAGATTAAATATTGTGATAGTCAAGTCCTTTACTGCTTTAACGTCGTGCCGTCTTGCTACTTGTATATTGTGAGCGTATCTATTACGTACACAATTCGCTGGATTGTAGTAGCCTTCTTTGTACCTTTTGCTGTGTTTTGATTCTTACGAATAAGTATGTATAATAGCTATGATGATGATGATATTAATGATGATTATGATATTGCAGTCCTTGATGAGAAAAAATTACCATTAAATTAAATGTTTATTAAATTGTTAGCTAGGCATAATTGTGTAATTTCATATCTAAACACACACCCGTAAAAATACTGTAGATATTGTACCTATATTAGATATATTTAATGCATTTAATTATAAGTTTATTTTTCTATATTCTATTACGTTTTAATGTACTTAATTTTCATTATAAGTCCTACTTATTAAATTTAGAATTATGTTATCGAAATATTTGAGCACGTTTTAAGAATATGTAACAAACCCATTCCTTTACTTAACTTTCCGTATGATTATAATGTATAATATTATATATATATTGTTAACCTTGTGCTAAATATAAAAATAAATTAATATAATATACATAAATATAAAATATAAATATGAATTTGAATACAAAAATAACAAATTAATATTGACCTTTTTATTAAAATTGCGGTATATTAATGAAATTGATTTTCAAAGCTTCTGGCATCATTAGGATATACAATATTACCCGTACTCTTGTCTCTGAATTTTTATTTTATTATTCGTTATCAAATGTTTTTAATTTCCGGCTTGGCAAATATACGTAGAACATAATACATTTTTGCGGATTTTTGAAAAAATAAGAGAAAAAAAAACGAATACAAAAAATACTTTAATCAAACTTCTGTGAATTTATTGATTAATATATATGCGTTTATAATGTTTAAGAATATTTAATTACGAACTTTGTAATCATTTGGTGAAAGCTCACCGACGATAAAATTAAATTAAAATGCCATAGTTAACATATTGTATATGACGTACATGAAAGACATTCACTATACGAAATGCCCAATTACCCAACGGTAATGACAAACCTCACTTTACAATTGAAAAAGTAGTAGTAATACACTTTCTTCTAAATAATATAATAGTCCCCTATGATAATCGCTTGAATTCCCATTTGCCTCTCTTTAACTTCACTAGAAAAAAATGAAAAGTTTAAAATATTTTAAAAGTTACTGAAACTGAAAGTGATTGTATTGTATTTAGGTCAAATGCTTGTGTTATTGCAAGACGAAGCTTTCAAAATGCAGTCGAAAAATTTTTAATTGCACTCCTTATACCATTGGAAAATTTTAGATCTAGATTGTTTGAAACACTCCTATGTTTGTTTGCCTTTTGCTGCCATGATATTGCAGAAATAATCAACATATGTATACAAGTATGAAAGAGAGATGCTCAACAATTACTTCACAAAGAGTTGAACAAATAATACATTAGCAAGTGATAATTTATTTAAACAATGTACTGACCACAATAATTAAGTGGTACACACATATTTATGTATATTCAATATTTCAATTATGAATAGTTACAAATAAAAACAAGCACCTTTAGGATTTGAAGCAATTTCATTCAATTATTTCTCGTATGAGTTTCCATAAATTGCATATTCATCAAACTCCGTTAATAGTTCACTTCCAATAATAATTTCTGATTCTAAAAATAATTTGTAAAAAGTTTAGATTTTTTTCTCTTTGCTCTCACGAAAAGTATCATAACTTAGAATAATTGCAAATACACTTAGAGCCAGTTTTTCAATACAAGTTTAAACTAGCTTTAAACTAAATTTACGTAAACGGAGTTTAAATATAAACTCATTTTAAACCGCAGAAAGAAAAGATGTACTGGAGTGCAAGAACTTACAGCTGAACAACTGATAGGTCAATCTTGGTTTAATCCAGCTAAATTGGGCGTTTAAATTTAGTTTAAATTACGTTGACATTTGACTGGAAAACTGCAAATCGAGTTTAAACTTAGTTTAAACGACAAATAGAGTTAAAATCGCATTGGAAAACTGACCCTTATAATCACGTAAGACATCGTAGTTGTTTACTTACGGGACTATTAATCGAATCAATGTCAGAAGGAATTCATATTAGCCCCTTGTTAAATTTTATAATCATTATAATATTTAAAGGGATAATAAAATTTACTCGTGTCGCTCTTAAATATTAAGATATAATTTCAAATGAATTGAGATGAATAACTTTAAGCATTGTCTACTGTAATAACATAAGCTTGTCAATACGTTTCAATTTATGCGAATACTTCAAATTATAATGAAATTTGTTTTATCTTACTTTTGGCCACTTTTTATAGTGCTACTGCCACGTTTGACAGCTATGATGGTGAGTAATTTTGCCGAGAATGAGATAATCGTACAGAGGCCTTATCACCCAAATACCTCAGTTCAAACACAGGATTGCTTGGAATTTTAAGAGTAGACCATTCAAATGGCTGAAGAAGGTGAAAGAAATGTGTTATAAATCATATACAATAACTTCAAATTGCCTTCAATTTTAAAACGTCATTTCTATTTAGACTTCATTTCTATTTAGTAGGCGTAACGCCAAGCATTGAGATGCTTCTCAAGCTTAGCTAAATAGTTTTGCTAGAAGGAGCATCACGTGTAACAGGTGCGAGAGCTGGTTTCGACAGAGGCATACATTTTTGTTTAATGCTGATGTATACAGAATAGCCTCTATAGTTTGTTGTGTGCTTTTCACCACATTTTTTTACTCTGGAGTGTTCTTTTGGCTTGGTGCATAATTGAGACCCATGTAGGTCACTACAGGTAACACATACATTGGAAGCTGTATAATATTTTTTAGTGTGTCCAAATTTTCGGTAATTGTCGCATTGTCGCTTACGGCGCATTTCTACAGTCTCTGTAGAGAGACAGTGGAGCTTTTTCTTAATTCGGATTTGTTTCTACATCAGATTCAATGCCATTTATTATCACAATAAGACTTTTCGCACTCTAGAGTTGGTATGTGTAGAACAGTGTTCTTTACGGTATCCAGGTTCAGAGTAAACCTGCTTTTTTCCTCGTATATGATACCTTTAGTTATTGAAACAACGTGAAAGACTTTGGGACCTATTGTAAAGGTTTGTGCTTTAACCAGAGGATTGGAAATACGTTCCCGAAAGTTAATTGGTGGAGGCTTTACTTTTTTTCATCTTTGTGGCCAGTGGAGTCTAGAAGAAAAAGTCAAGTAAATAAAATAACATGAATTTAGCAAATAGGTAAGCTATTTCGGCTGTCGTGGGAATTATGGCTTTAGGAGGAGAATTCCCTTTAGAAGCGAAGTTATTATTTCTCAAGGTTATGTGTAACAGAATGGCACTTGTTTTGGTTGGTTAACGTAGGCTAATGTCTGCTAATATACTTAAAGGCACCGAAGAGCCTTTTGGTCTAGCTTCTAGTACTTTTGTGCATGTTAAATTTTGGACAGGATTAGAAGGAATCTACTTGTATAAGCCGATTCCGAACGGCAAAACTCTTATGACATTACCTTTCTGAGCTTTGTCACAGAGCTCTTTTAGAAGCTTTTTCATGGCAAATAACCTGAGTATATAGGTTACATTTAATTCATATGAAATATATACATATATGTAACTATTTTGTTATTCGTAAATACATATAATAATTTCTTTTGCTATATGCGTATTACAGCATATGTATGTGTAATTGAATATAAATTAGAATTATAAGCTTTAAAAGGTCTATTTCCTTATGCATCATTTTTTATTTTGTACCATTGATTTGTTCTAAGCGAACATTACCTTTTAATTCACTTTTTATTAAACTGTAACTGGCTCCAAATGCAAGCCCTCATATGTTTCCAAAATCTATACAAAATCTATAGCAGTGATTGCGATTTTTAAATCACGGTGCTTTTTAGAGCTATCGCATTCGCTAGTTGGGTATTACATATGGGTATTAATATGGACGACTTCGGCATAAAACAAAAAAAAGAAAAACAATATTTTTTTTGAGTTCAAATGGTAAATCAACTGAAACTCAATCAACTAGACAAATGAAAAACTTTTGAAGATGTCAACATATATAATATGTAAGCATATGATTAAACGCTTTGTTCGAAATACTCTTTTTGCAAATATTTCATTTTACTTCTTTCATATTCATATTCATATGGAGTTTCAGTTGGAGAAAGTATTTTTTCTGCGATTTGCGATTTGCCTAAGTGTTCAATCCAATCTAGAATACTCATTTTTACATTATGGCAACATTTAAGTAACATAATGCAAACTTCGTACGAAATTTTTTTGTGCGTCGGAGGCTTCAACGAATATTATAAATACATGGATCATCGAAAAATGTTGCAGTGAGGTAACGGTGCGTGTACCTTGGTCTAGTTATCAATGGAAAATAAGCTTAGCATGAGACGAGTCGATAACAGTTGGTTGAAACTGTCAAGCATACCTGGGGGAAAAATATCGGGCTGACCAATATGACTCCTCCTTATTCCAATGAAATTACCAAAACTAAGGCAAAGTAAAAAAAAAAAAAAAACATTTTGTTTAAGTTATATTGAGGTAAAATTTTTTCAATTGAAAAATAAAAATTAAAATGGATTTTGAATTACAGCAACCGCCACGTGGTGAAATGCGGGCTATAATTAAATATTTAAAAAGCTAAGATCTGTAAAAAGGATGATAAATCCCCCTAACAATATCATCTTTGGAAGTTTAAGACTTAAACCGATCGATATCAAATAAAGACTATACCGTTGTCAAAATTCGAGTTTTTATATTGACGCTCCACTCTAATATACATATGTAGAATACATATGTCATTAGTATGCCGCACCGAAGAAATAGTTCTCGCATGTAGTACTCAGCATTGTATTCGCTGTAATTATATTCTTGTATTGCATTAATATAACATTCTTTTGTTATTAAACTGCTAGTTAAATTGCATGTAAATCCATTCAACGCCAACGTTTCATAAGCATTGTACTTAGTCCAGAGTTATTTGTTATATAAGTCGGATGGTTTTGCGTTTTCATATTTTGTTACATGTACTAACCCTATCATGAAGGATTATTTCATACAGAATATGATACGATCTAGCTATCTAACCGGAAAAGTAACGTTAAGTCTTACATACCTATCCACATATCAAAGTAAGCAAAGTAGTTTCAACTCAATTATATATGTATATAGATTCACGTATATGACAACAATGTTTGAAAAATGACGCAATCCTGTGTAAAATAAAATCAATATTTACCAATAAATATAACATATACGCCATGTAACATCGACGTTCTTTTTCCCGTTTTTCGATTTCTTATGTGAGATAAACACGAAACACGCATTTCAAACACTTGTACTATAGCTAGTAAAAGTGTAATTTTATGAGCGTTATAAAATGACTATTAAAAAAGGCGATGGTCAAGACGTAAATGTCGAAAGAAGAAGGACGCTTATATTTAATGAAAACTAATTTAATATTCTTGATGTGTGGCGCCATCATTTTTGTATACTGAAATTTATTTACGCCGAATATTATAAAATTCCACTAATTTGTAAATAGAAACATATTAGTGATGCAATAATTTTCAACGTAAATTTACTATTACTACATGTTGGTCTACAAATTGTAGTAAATGAAAGAGGCACCTACGCGGTAAAGGAGTTGCTAACAGCAATGTTATTTTTCGTTTTTGTTTATATTGAATTTGAATTCTTTTTCTGTTATATCGCCATTCTTTAGCTCGACAAATCAGATTCATAATACTGTCGAAATAATTTGCTTGGGTGTCGTAGCTCAGTGGTTAGTGCGTTAGCCTTCTGATCTGTAGGTCGTGGGCTCAATCTCCGGCTGAAGCATAACAAAATGTGATACCGAAATATTTTTTTTTTCGAACGGTACCCACCTGTCGGCAATAATTGGCAGGCATAACCAAGTTAAAGTGTTGTCACAAGGTTTCTGCCGTTCGAAACCGGCTAATATAAGTAGGTCCCTTCTAATGCTGTCCAAATTTAACACGAGCAACAGTTTTGGAAGAGAAACTCGCTGGTATCACAATGGGCCTTTGTGGTATCTCAAAGAGAGGGCAGCCACATAACCTAACCTAATTTAACGCGGACACATTAAAATAGTATTTATTTGAAAGTAAGTGTTCTATATGTAATTCAATTCATTAGCTTTGATAACAGAATTATAATTGTAAAGCACACGTTCAATAAATCTTTGCTTGGTTACTATTAGAATCTTGTTATGTTTGCAGATTGCAGTACCATTTTACGATGCGTTCAGCCTTGTGATATTTTTTTATTTTGCTTTTAGAAAAGTGTTTCTTTGATCCACCCATTACGATGAAAGTCCAATTTCATATTGCCTGTGAAGGAATGGACTGTTGTTTTTTTTACTAACTATACAAAAGGAAACGAACCAACCAACTTGCCTTTTAATAAGCTTCGTTCAGTAAAATTTTTTTTTGTTCTTTAACAGCTGAACGCTGCATAGTAAATATAAAAATTCGTGTTCCGACTTCAAATTCTTAAACGTAACTTTAAAGGAGCGTGGTAAATGCGACTATTCAGGCATTCAGCCTGAATATTTCTAAATGTTCGGCTAAATTTGTTTTCTCTGTGTAAAAATAACAAACATCTCACCGAACAAAACAACGTTTTGATAAACAGTGTATAGTACTAGTTCTTTCATACATGATCCGATAACTATGAATGTGGTATAAGTCATGTATTTGCCATGCCATATCATGTTTTGCAATCGGAACCTTCACGGATCATCATATTTGGTGGCTATAAACAATGTCTGCCCTCCAGATCGAGCTGTTAAATAACAATATAAAAAGGACGACTTTAAACCTTTCAGAATGCAAAGGAAAACCACAGATTTATATTCAGATTCAGATTCAGATTTCGGAATATTTGAAATTGAGGACGTATTTTAAATTAACAACACAACTGTGTACTGCTCTGGAAATCAAAACAAAAATCACAGAAACTGAATTGGCATAGTTACCAATAAAATCATAAATTTCATATTTCATATATTATTCATTTCATATTCAAATTTCTTATATTATTCAGCACTTGTTGGAATTCACATATGTATACAAATATTTCTAATACTTGAAATTAGACCTAATATTATAGGAAAATGTTTAATTAACTCAAAATTAACATTTGCTATTTTAAATGACAATTCGAAGTTTTTAAAAATTCTCTAGGTATATTGCCATCATTTGAGATTCTATACCTGGTTTTAACATTATCCACACTAGGACTAATTTTTTGAAAACTCCACCTGGATTCTTTTCTTATTTTTTTCTAAGATTGTTTTTTTTTCTCGCTAGCACTCACAGGCCAAATTTGAAAGGAGGGAGGCGGTAAGCAATGTGTAAAAAACACGCAAAACATTTAATTTTGCAATGTATTGGAGAAATGCCGTATTTATATTATTCTTCTTTGACTTCTGTCTTTTGAATTTCACTTGAATTTATATCTTTTCATTTTGCTCCGTATATAACGAAAATTTTTTTTTTTTTTTTGCTTGCATGAGATCTTTTTATAGGTGTATTGGCATAAGTGCAGAATACGGACTCAGAAGGAAAAAAAAAATAAAAAATTGCATCGGATAGAGCTTCGTTTTGTGAATATAAAAATAAAAAATTTGTCTCCGCAAATGCCCATACAATATGGGTATCAAAATACAGGTAATTTTAATACCTTTTTACACGTATATAATATTTTCTATGAATTTTTAACTTTTTAAATGTTATGAAGAAAATTATAAATTTTTTATAAAAATTTTGTAAAAACCGATTTTTTTTCGAAAAAGTTCCTCATTAATCTATCAAAAATTATATATTATTTCAAAGATCATAGGATTACCTTTCCAATGGTATATAAAACATATTTTTAAAGAATTTTTATATATTTTAAATATATATTTTTATGATCATACTTTCGCTATAGCAAATATGTGCACAGAGGAATAGTGAGACAGTTATAATCATAGCGGTAGAGATAGACAAAAGAATTAAGGAAAAATAGGATGAAATAGTATAATTAACTAATTCTTTTATTAATCTAATAAAGACCACATTGTTAGAGCCCTATGTTGTAGATTATCCTGATGGTGAATACAATATTGAAACAAATGAATAAAATTTCAATACTAAAAATGACAAAGAGATTTCAATGCTAAAACTTCTGTCGCGAAGCTGGCGTCGGGCCTATAAGGGTTATTTTTTTTTGCGCCCGGCCAAAGGCAGGCTATCAAAAAAGCTTTTTTCTTAAAATACTGTTGGTCGCGAAGCCGGCGTCGGGCCTATAAGGGTTATTTTTTTGCGCCCGGCCGAAGGCCGGCTATCAAAAATGCTTTTGTCATAAAATACTGTTGGTCACGAAGCCGGCGTCGGGCCTATAAGGGTTATTTTTTTTTGCGCCCGGCCGAAGGCCGGCTATCAAAAAAGCTTTTGTCATAAAATACTGTTGGTCGCGAAGCCGGCGTCGGGACTATGAAGGTTATTTTTTTGCTCCCGGCCAAAGGCCGGCTATCAAAAAAGCTTTTGTATTAAAATACTGTTGGTCGCGAAGCCGGCGTCGGGCCTATAAGGGTTAGTCTTTTTGCGCTATCAAAAAAGCTTTTGTCCTAAAATACTGTTGGTCGCGAAGCCGGCGTCGGGCCTATAAGGGTTATTTTTTTTGCGCCCGGCCAAAGGCCGGCTATCAAAAAAGCTTTTTTCTTAAAATACTGTTGGTCGCGAAGCCGGCGTCGGGCCTATAAGGGTTATTTTTTTTGCGACCGGCCAAAGGCCGGCTATCAAAAAAGCTTTTATACTAAAATACTGTTGGTCGCGAAGCCGGCATCGGTCCTATAAGGGTTATTTTTTTGCGCCCGGCCGAAGGCCGGCTATCAAAAAAGCTTTTGTCCTAAAATACTGTTGGTAGCGAAGCCGGCCAAAGGCCGGCTATCAAAAAAGCTTTTGTCCTAAAATACTGTTGGTCGCGAAGCCGGCGTCGGGCCTATAAGGGTTATTTTTTTTGCGCCCGGCCAAAGGACGGCTATCAAAAAAGCTTTTTTCTTAAAATACTGTTGGTCGCGAAGCCGGCGTCGGGCCTATAAGGGTTATTTTTTTTGCGCCCGGCCAAAGGCCGGCTATCAAAAAAACTTTTATCCTAAAATACTGTTGGTCGCGAAGCCGGCGTCGGTCCTATAAGGGTTATTTTTTTGCGCCCGGCCAAAGGCCGGCTATCAAAAGAGCTTTTGTCCTAAAATACTGTTGGTCGCGAAGCCGGCGTCGGTCCTATAAGGGTTATTTTTTTGCGCCCGGCCAAAGGCCGGCTATCAAAAGAGCTTTTGTCCTAAAATACTGTTGGTTGCGATACTGAATTTGAAGACATGCAGATAATTGTATCGAAAGTCGTCCATATTGGAAACACTTGATGAAGTATCAGCTTGAAAACAATTTTTTAAATGCATACAAATTCTTGAGAAATATTTTTTATACACCGTTGTAAAGGTAGTTGTATAGGCTTTAGTATGGTGCTAAATTTTCGGTAGGTAAATAAGGCTTATTTTTGAAAAAAAAAATTGGTTTTTGAAAAAAAAAAAATTTCAATTTTATAATTTTGATAATAACTTTTAAAATGTGAAAAATAGGTATTAAATTATATATATTAGTAGAAAGGTATTTAAAAAACCTTTCTTATGATACCCATATTGTAGAAAAAAATTTCGTGTCTATCGAATAATCTCGACCTCAATTTTGAACTTTGACCTTGAGCCACGCCTTATATGGGCATTTGCGGAGACAAATTTTTTATTTTCCATATTCACAAAACGAAGCTCTATCCGAGAAAATTTTTTATTTTTTTTCCCCTTCTGAGTCCGTATTCTGCACTTGTTCCTCATGAATCGTTTAACGGCAGAACAAATATTTCAAATTTAATTCAACTTTTCAAAAAATTAATTTTTTGCGCATCGTCCAATTTATGGTGTTTAGTGATGAAGCTCATTTCCGGTTGAACGGTTACATTGATAAACAAAATTGCCGTATATGGAGCAAAGACAATCCTAAAACTGTGGTCGACGACATTTGGTTTCAACAAGATGGGGCTACATGCCATAGAATGCATATGACAATCGAGTTATTGCAAAATCAATTTGACGACAATTTTCTTTCCAGAGGCGGTCCTTGAATTGGCATCCTCATTCGTGCGATTTAACGTATCTTCACTGCTTTTTATGAGGCTATGATAAGTCTTTGGTTTATGCCGACAAACCAGAAACTCTTGAAGCGTTGGAAATAAATATTCAAGCCACCATTGACGAAATACGAGTTACCGAAATACGGTAACTCCTAGCCGTGGTAGCCCGAAATCATATTACAAAAATAAATGGTATAAAATTATCTATAAGATAAAAATTTAATAATTTTCATTCCAAAAATATATGTTTCTTTTATATTGGTTCGAAGTTCTCAAGGTCTCATTAAAAATAAAAACAGTCAGATATAACAAGTGGAAGCACTATTAGTATTTTTTAAAACATTAATAAAGGCTCCATCTACCATTATCAATTTTATTCTGCAATATACTCCAATGTTTTTGTTTTCATAAATATGATTATACGTTCTCAACATTTTTATCTGGCTATTAATTTGTTCTTAAGTTCCTTTTAAAATTTCTGGACTTTCTTTTACAAATGTAACTTTTATTGATCGGCAAAATCTATTTGCAGAATGGATTTTGTTTTGTTATACAACTTTTTCATCATTGCTTTCCAAAATTCCAAACTAATATCAAAAAGCTATCATTGGAACGAATGTCACTAAATTTTCTATATAAACTGTGACCTGAACTTCTATCAAATTCAAATGCTTTCTGCGTACAATTAATATTTTGCAAGCCGAAATTTCAGTCCTAAGGACTGATCGCGTTTTCATCAAAACGCGATTTACGTCGGTTGCATTCTCTCCAAAGCGTATCGAATTTTATCACTAATAGTCTTAATCCTTTTTCTTTGTTCACTTTTAATGGTTTCTCGAAACTGTCTTCAGCAAACTTCTTTACCAACAACAACTTCGCGATTCCAAGTCACATATAATACAGCTGATATTATATAAATTATTTACTATATAGTTCGGAGCATCAAGCTCTACAGGCATACAGCTTTTCAAAAGATTTAAATTAGAATGGAGTAATATATATCGTGAAAACTAAGAAAGCAGCAGAGAGGCTGCAAACGGAAATTAAGCATTTTGTTTACGATAGCGTTGATTCGGAAGTGCCTGAATCGGCAAAACAAATATTTTAAATATTTTAATGGTATTTCTCAAACGAATTGGTTGGTCTTACTCTTTTTGCAGATAGTAGCATATGAGGAAAAATCAAATATTGCATCAACTATGACTTATAAACATACAACCAGAATTGGTTCTCTGATAGTATATCAATTTGATTATCTTCATAATGTTTCCCATAAAATATTTTTTTAAGAGGCTCTACTTTTTAATTTTCAAAATTTCGTTCCTTATTTCTAAAACTTTTCCAACTAAACTACAATCATTACAAAGATTGAAAAATTACCATTTAAATAGTTTAAATTAATTAATTTAATAATTTAAATTAATGTATGATCATTTGGAGAACGGTCTTTCTAGTTCAGCAGAAGAAGCAAGGATCCGAAACAATTTTCTTGCTATTTGTGATATCTCAAGTCGTTCCACTCAATCAGGCCTTTTGAATTTAATAGAAAAAGGAGAAAATCGTTGACTGGTAGGATTTTTTGACAAATTAATCCAGAGATTTACAGTATCAGCTATATTACAATTGAACGTTTGAGACATATTAATTATACCCGAGACCGGATCAAGAATAGCAATGAAATAATTGCCTTCTGCCTTCTCTAAGCTTAATTTACCTGTTGCCAGTAAATTTGCGGTATGGCTACTACAAGTAACATTACATAAAGTGGATAGACGACTCATATCTCACCATATTTCGCGCATTGTCCGAAACAGCAGCATATACTGTTGTACAATATACAATATACAATATATAAAGTAAAGATAATAATGCAGAAGTGGACGACGGTTGGACTGATGTACTTCTTGCAGAAACTGAAGAAAAAGAAGCCTCATGAAGGAATCCAACTAATATAAAATCAAAATTGGTAATTTGAAATTAAATCATTGTACTGAAACGAAGTCTGATTTAATGATCTAAATTTTTTTAGCTTACTTCATTGTTGTCGAAACCCATTTCAATTTCTCTTTCTTCTTCGCCACCTGGGCTGATGAGTCAAATTTCCATCTACATTACTAATTTCAATTTGAGAAATATTGCCTTTGTTTTTCTTTCTCGGCTTCTTCAGGCTGCGGTACGAATTTACAAACATTTCTATAGTGCAATACAACAAAAACATATTGAAAAATAAAACAACTAAGTCTAAGCTAAATAGAATACCTGTGAAGTTTTAATTTATTTAGCTCTTGTCCACTCTATTTACAAATAGCAACATATGCAACATATTTATTCTTATAATTTTTCCACAATGTAAAACCAAGTAAATTAAATATCATAATTTGTTTTCTTCGGCCATGCTCAGTTTATTTTATTTTAATATTCTCTCTTATAAAATATTAAACAGTTAAATACAGAAATAAAAGTAAAGAAAGTTAAATAAAACAAAGAAATTATGAAATCAAAAAAACGTGCTTTCAGCTTTTAATATTTCAACACTTTTTTCACACTTTTCTTTTATGTTCTAACTTATAACATAACCAACCACACGTTCTCAGTTATTCACTTTGTCGAACGAACAAAGAATTACTCGTTCACACAAATTTAAAAAGTTACGAGAAAAAGTTTTTGAATGTTGAATACATTGAAAAAAGAAATAATAGCGTACGCAGGCCAAATTGAATTGTCTACGTGTAAACAATATATGTAGACAAATATGCCTACGCCTACGCGTTTAAAAACATTGTCTACACGACGAATTGGCTACGCACTCTGTATTGGTTACACGTAAAAATTGAAAATTGGTATTGACATTACAAATACCAAAAGGAAACAAGTGGGGGTGGCCCGTTTTCTACGATGACATTTTACCCTCCAGGAAATTGGACCACCTTAATGGATATACATTCTAGAACTAAGAGTAATTGCAAAAGCAATAATAACACTACTCGACAATTTATTCCTCGTTTGCAAGTCCCTAAAAAAAGCAAGTTTTCTATACTAAGTACAAAAAATTTGCCTTCATTCATTTCTCCAAATAAGCGTTTTGGTGATATTCGCGAAAAACCTGATTTTTTGAACTTTTATTAGTTAATAGCAAAACTTTCGAAAACGATTTATCCATGTAATATGTTTTGCACAGCATTAGAAAACCGTGGTCTTCCTCTTTCAGACAATGAGCCGTCTGTATCGATTAGATTAAATTTTACTGAGTTATATGCGATGAAATTCAAATAGAAGAGACATTTTTAACCTTTTTTGAAAATTACTCATTTTCATTTCTTCCATTGACATAAAAGAAAAATTAATTCACATATTTTTAAGGTTGTTTTAAGTATAATAATGCTAAAATCAGACGAGAAATGAAGAAGAAGGGTATTAAGTGAAGATAGAGAATTCAATTTTAGACACAAACTCGTTTGTATACGCAATAGTTTGTTTTAGCAGAGAACTAATATATGTGAACATGGGCGGAATCGGATAAAAATCTCGTCCATCTTCCATACAAAAGTGTGATTTGGTTTTCAATCGATTCCGCCCATTTTCAAGCTCGTCCATTTATTGATAAATATAATCGTGTACACTGAGTTTCAGCTTCACAACTTCATACTTTCGTACTTAAAATGTGAAAACTTGCATCCGATAAAATATTCTTGTATAAGAGATAGACTTGGATATCTATTGATTACGCCCACTTCCATATATATTTATTTTCATGCATAACTGACCTCACCTATTGAGTTTCAGGTCTATGTCTTTATATTTTCGTGCGCAAAGTTGGAAATTCCGTCCATTTTCAAATATAATAGTTCTTTCCTAAAACAAATCGTATACACTAAGTTTTAGGTTGATAGCTTTATATTTATATGGACTTATGGGAAAAATATATCATATGTATGAAAGTATACTTTTGTATATGACGTAGGCGTAGTTTTTATCAAATTCCGGCCATTTCCAGATATAATAGTTCTTTCCTAAAACAAACCTTATACACTAAGTTTAAGTTGATAGCTTTTTATTTATATGGCATATACAAACGAGTTTGTCTCTTAAATCTAATTTGCCTATCATCACTTAATGCTTCTTAGCTTCTACATTTCAAGTTTCAATTGATCAATTACATTTAAAATTTTCGCCGTAAAATTATTTTTCACCTATATTTTGAAAAATATGTGGATTATTTTTTTTTTTCATGTGAATGGATTAACTGAAAATTAGTGATTTCCAAAAATGGTCAAAAAATCCACTTTTTTCTAATTTCATCGCCTCTAACTCTGCCACATTTAATCCGATCGACACAAATAATATATCGTCGGAAGGAAGAAGACCACGCCTTTCGAATAGTGCGCAAATCATATGATATATGGATAAAGCGTTTGGAGCTTTTGGCAAGTAACTGAAAACAGTGTGAAAGAAAGTTTTTAGCGAATGTATCGAAATCGATCCTTTGGAAAAATAAATTAGTGCCATTTTTTTGCTCAGCGGGACGAACGTAATCTACAAAACATATTAGGAGTGTTCTCGTACGCAATAGTTTGTGATAATTGTAACAAACTAACACGTTTTGACGTTCTCGTACCCAAAAAACTTGCAAAGAAGGGGAAATTGAGAGGGCGAAGTGACATTTCATTTTGAGGGAAAGTTGCAAATTGTTACTGGACAAATTTATGCCAGTAAAGGCTTGCAAGTAGGAAAAACAGCTGATCATAAGCAAAAGAAACTAACAAGCAAACGAACAATTGCAATTCACTTAGTGGAATATCAGCGGTTCGTGAAACTTGCAAAGAAAGGGAAATTGAGAGGGCGAAGTGACATTTCATTTTGAGAGAAAGTTGCAAATTGTTACTGGACAAATTTATGCCAGTAAAGACTTGCAAGTAGGAAAAACAGCTGATCATAAGCAAAAAAAACTAACAAGCAAACGAACAATTGCAATTTACTTAGTGGAATATCAGCGGTTCGTGAAACTTGCAGATTTTTGCTGGTTTTGCGTTCTTGTACTTTTTGGCATATTTTTCTCTTTGCGAGCGAATGCTGTCAAATTCTCAGAAATTTGTTTGCTGGATAATTGTTACTGGAAAAGTACGAAAACACGCCTATTATTTGTTAGGTACTTCTTTTCTATCTACTAGTGTAATCTAAGGTTATATATGTAGGTGCACATATTGGATTTTGTCTATGTGTTACTCACGTTAACTCAAATATGGTAGTAAAATATTTTCTATACAAAAATTCGATGTGTTGTAAATTCTACACCCACACTCTAATTTCTGCGCGTTACTCTTCCTTGCCACAATCGAAACAACTCTGATAAGAACAGTGTAATAAATTGTTAGTGTACTGAGAATACAAAGTTATGAGAGTGAAATAGACAAAAGTTATGAGAGGAAAAAAGAGAGTGTAAAATTTATTACCACGTCGTAAGTTAAAGGTTAATGGAAGGGAGGATCCGCCAAATTAATGGAATCCTATTACTGCAATTCTGAGGAATTGGTAAAGTAATGTTAATTCTGCAAATCTCTTGGAATTTATAGCTGATTCCCTTTTCGATTACTATTGCAAACGTAGTTTCCTTCTTAAAGTTTCTTATTTGAAATAGTCTGTTGCGCTATTTTCCATTTATACCTGGCACTAGTAGGCAATTTGACAGAACGAGTCTAGCTTAAAACAGGAATATCGATTATATCTCTGTAATAACTGAGATATTTAAGTAACAAGATTACACACATTATTTCACAAAATCAAATGTAATGCTTTTGATTATTTATCGACAATCCAATAAGAAATTTACATGTTTGGGTTAAATTCGGCGGGATTTTTCTTTGCAATTGCAGCGCTTTAAGTAACTTTAAAAAAATAACAGCACGTACGGTTGAGTAAACTTTTTCAGTTTTACGATTGTTAAATCCTATCTATTTGGAGGGGAACAAGTACTTTAGGATCAAACTTATGTGAATGTCAATACAACGAGCAAGCTTTGTTTTATATTCATGTATTTACGCAAAACCTAATTCAGTCAGAAAAAAACAAAAAAAAAAAAATAACAGAGAAAACTTTTAACCAAATATTGTATAGGTTTACAGAGTTGAGTTATATGGTCAATTCCATTTTAAATATGTAGGTATATCATACTTTTTGTTGTTGTTGTACCTAACTCTCTAGCTAACTACTCGTACATACGCAGAGCAATCGAATATTTGCTTGAAATGCAGGGCTGAATAGAATACTCAATACCGCTTTACTGGTAATGTATATTACGTTAAATGGTAATCCATTAAATCAAGATGCATGTGTACATTACGAAACGAAAGATAAACTTTTTGAATCGCATGCCTGTTTCATCTATTTACTAATTACATTATTGGATAATTGAACAAATTTTCAACGTGAGAGAGAATTTAATGAGAACGTGTACAATATAATTTTACTCAATCCATTACATTAATTTAATTACAGTTAGGGAATTTTTTGTAAGAAAAGTTTTCAGCGCCATTTTGACTGGACATTTTACACCCACTAGTATAGATTTCTTCCTATAAGGTTGAGGATATTTAAATTTGTTCATTCAGAAACTTGGCCCAATTTCAATTAATTTCATAAGCATTCAATTAATCACAATTCACTTATGAGACCTTACACTGAAATTATATGCTACATATACTTACTACATATACTTACTACATATATATACTTACGTATATTGGTAAGTATTGCTTTCAAAATAAATTTCACACGGGGTTTTTCATTATTTATAATGTGCTTTCATTGTACCACGTGATGAACGTACTATCTTTCATTTTATGGTGCTATGGTAGTGGGATATAATGTAAATCATTTTGTAATTTAGTAATGTAAATTAAATCCAAGCCATTGTCTCATAAGCCATTGTTTAATAATTTAACAACAACAGATAGCAGTTTAATATACATATATGTTTTAGTCTTGCTGCCCGTGTTAAGTGAACCTCAGTTGGCGCTCCCGAGTGTGGAGCAACTTCGAGATCAACACCTAACGGTATATTTATTTTGATATTTAAACAGTAGAACTCTGTCACATGTATATTTATTTTGATATATTAAAGCGTAGAACTTTGTCACATGACACAGAAGAAGGACCAAATCAGACGGGTGGAGTACCACAAGGCTCGGTACTCGGTACATTAAACTTCAAAGATCACCTTCGATATGCTGTTGTTAAAACACCAAGAGTCGGTGCGACATTGTCGAGGCTCATGCCGAACATTAGTGGACCACGTCAAAGAGTTAGAAATCTGATAACAGGGGTCAACACGTCTTTAGTAATGTACGCTGCGCAAGTAGGGCTACAGCGACAGGCTGTAAATCTTACATGAAAGGGATCACAGCTGCATATAGACTATCATCACTCCGCGCTTCAACGGTTATTATTTCAATCGTTAACACCGGAGGAATTTAGCCAATGTATGAAGGATGAACAGGACAGTGATATCGGGGGAGCTGCTTTTAGTACGCAGGTACATAATGGGGCATATCCACAATATGAGAATCGTGCATACTGAGTAGTACGGACTATCCAGTATCTATGAAGATTTCCACCTATTATTATTATTATTAAGGCTATGAAGCACCGCGACCTGAAGATCTTTTGTGCAGCCTTATTCCCTAACTAACAGATATCAAGACTATTTCCACCTAAGATTGCACTAATGTGTGAGTAAATCAACACTTATTGTTTACAGATTCTAAACACAAAATTGATACTCCAAAACCCTAAATGTGGTTAATCTGAAGGAAGAATATTTTAGTAAATGTTTGCAACGTGATAAGTGGTACCCCATGTATATTTCATTGCAAAATCAGGCAAGTCGTAAAGGTGGTTATGGGCCAAAGTGATCCCGAAATTCCGATAGCCCAAAAAATGATATCGGAAGATTTCACTATAGGTGTACCCTCAATATTCACTGGTGTTATTTTAATTTTGTAGGTTCAAAGGCAATAATTTTGCATAATGGAAATGCATTTCCAAGCGTTCCTTGGTACAGCCAATTAGTACAATTAGTTAACTCAACAACATAATATTAAAATTGTTTTAATTAAGCAGTTTGTGAAAGCTCTTGATAAAATGGAAAAACCTTTGAACACTTTATATCGATATTTCCAAAGTTTGAAAATAAAAAAAGGTAAAAAACTACTCTCAAAAATCGATACAGAAATACTATTATCAAAATCCGGTTCATGCCATTTAATTTTTGTTTACAGGTGTTTTCATCGCACCCCTAATTCGAGTTGGTTAATAGTGCACGCTGATACAAATAACATATACGTTCGGTAGTCAGTATCTAGTGAATACGGTCAATGTACCAAAATCACGTTCTTAAAAAGGCACCGTAAACATTAAGCTTCTTTGGATGTTTTACTGTGCGCTCCACCGTTCAGTTTACTACAATTCGCTGCTTAGGTGTGTAAATTTTCAGTGGCCCAATGCATCCGTTTCCGACATGAATACTTGTCAACAAAGGTTTTTCCATCGTGGAACGATATCTTAACTGATGTTGCAATTATCTTCTTCTAAGAACAATGGTTCAAAACGTTTTCGAAATTCTCGGAATTCATGTTTTTACTTCACATATAACAAACAAAGACTGACAGCGCTGTCAAAATTAACCAAGGGTCGTATTTGGTCACACCAAGAGAGATTTGACATTTATTAACATTAATTGAAGATTATTCGCCGTGTTTTCTACCGCGAATCACAGTGTCCATTATCAATCACGTCCGTACCCTCTGACCATAGATTACTTATGCCAAATTTCATTTAAATACCTTAGAATTTGTTTAAGTTATTGCCCGAATCAGCCAAACATGTATGAAAGGACACACATCGGTAAATCGTCTACCTAGACGACGCTAATCAAACGTTCAATCAGTCAAACTGTATTCTACATATATCTCGCGAGCTTGCTCAAGTGCTTAAAAACATTTGACATAGTACAAAAAGGAATGAAAGCCGTTCATACAATTTCGTCAATTCGTGCTATAAAGATCATGAGTTGTATCTACAATTTTTACATAAAAAGAGTTTTGGCAGCAGCACTAGATCTATTTCGGGACTCGTAGCGCTAAATCTCGAGATCATATATAAAACTGTAATTCTCTCATTTTAATGTACTGAATCTCGTGGTCATATATGCAACTGTAAACCTTCTCATTGCAATTCACTAAAATTGTATGTATCTCCTTCACCATCTTATTCTTATGTACATATAATCATAAGCGTAATCTAATTAAATATTGTAAAGCGTTTGACTTCACTTCTACTCCGACCACGAATTAATAAAGTTGTTAAAACTCTTTAAGAGTTTCAATTTTCAATTTTGGAAATGCATAGGTAGTGCAAATCAGCTACGCTGAAAACAAAAGGGCAAACCACAAAATTTTTATTTACATTAGCTACACTTTAGATCATCGTCATCTTACCGGTGTCTGCTGTCATGTTATCTGTCAGCAATGTCTACTGTTTCGACAATAATTTGTATTGATTGCCGCAGGATATAATATGTAAACAATTCATCTACCAGAAGCATCTTTTTTGAAAGTTTAAACGTTAACATTATTTATTGCTGCTTGCTGCTTTTATGGCTATTGCTGCCAGAAAAACTGATATTAACATGATTTCATTGCTTTGAAAGGTCTGGCTAATGGGAAAGTGTGAGATGAATTATTGGTTCCTAACAAAGTAAGTTTTCCAGAATGTACATCGCAATGAAACTGTGGAATATTTCAAGGTGATTAATGGCTTAAAATTCTCATGAGTATAATTCTCTATAGATGCTCTTTCCTTTATTATATATTGTCAGATATATATATATATATATATATATATATATATATATATATCTATATATATATATATATATATATATATATAAATATATATATATATATATATATATATATATATATATATATATATATATATATATATATATATATATATATATGTATATATATATATTGTTGATTGCATATTCTTTACATGAAACACACGTATGTATAGCTCAGCATCACTAGGTCTAATAATTCCAAAGAAAATATAATTACTAGTTTTTTAATTAGCAACCCACATATGTTGAGTTAAAAATAATTGCACTTTTGTTCTTTTTGTTGTATTTCCATACACTTCTCTTTCGAAAACCATATCCAGCTACTCATATTTTCATTCATTAAATTCATAAAATATTATATTGCAGCAATTTTATATGCATGTCACATGCATTGTAATTCATACACGCACACAAAAACACACTGCGCATAGCCTCATTATCTTTATAATTTTGCAACCGCTGGAAGGATGTGCATTAGATCGTATCATAACAAGAAGTTCAATTTGTTCCAATTATTTCTGAACACTTGACTTGAGTGTTGTGGGACTGTAAAAAGTATTTGTTTCTGCACCCTGTTAAAACCGCTAAAATGTAGCTTTATACCTTTATAACGATATATCATTCATAAAAATCGGCCGTCAAATAAATAAGTTATAAGAAAAATTCATTTCAGAGGTTCTTACAGGGTTCCGAAACAAATATTTTTTAGAGTCCTAGAACACTAGGAGGGTAAGTGTTCAGAAACAATTGGAACAAACTGAACTTTTTTTCTCCATATATCGTGATACCGTCTAATATGCATGTAACAAGTCCTAGCTTAGAAGTTGAGATATACGTATAATGAATTTGCAAAAAGGGCCACATTGAATGAAATAAAAACGTACATATTCTACAAATGCATACTTGTACGCTAATTAATTATAAGAGGTGTCAACGAATAGTAATGCAATGTATATATATCTAATAGAAGCAACCGGTGAATTGTGCCAAAGTGAAAATAGTAAATACCCGATATTATACTTAAATTAGTCAAGGTGCATTAGAAGTACCTAACATTGAGCTGATAGACAAAATTTCTCGAAATCAAATGTTCTTACTCTTACAGGTTAATATGCACAAATTCAAAGCGGCAACCGGTTAATGCGTGGGCCCTCTGTGCATGAGTTGTAGGCCATTAATTCGAATCCCGTCCCATACGATTTTTTGTATTTGGCCGAAAGAAAACCTTATACTTAGTTTGATTGTTTTTGAAATTAGCATAGGAAGGTGTCTCATGTTCACTTTTTTGTAAACCATATTATGTTTTTAAATATATTTGATCATTCATGTTCTTGTGAACTTGTTCTACGACTTTATCTCGTACTCCTTAAGAATTCTCAAGAATTATGTAAGAAACCTAAAGTACTTTCGTTCTAATTTAAACAATTGCACAGTTGTTATTTGCAAAAATTATTAAATTGTATCAATAATGAATAATAAAATTACCGTTTTCATGACATATTTTCACAAGATTAGCAAAACTATCTATACTCTTTTTTACGCTTTGCTGGTCTTTTTGATTTGTTGTAAATAATCAACAACAGTAGGAATGCTATTTGTGTAAGCATTTACATATGCACACCAACAATTCATGAATTAATTAAACCTTCACTTATTAAGGATGTTAAGTACCTTAAGTTTTACAACGAATACATACATATACATAAGTATCTAAATACCTACTTCGTATACTTGCTATGTTGTTTGCCGAAGCTGCACCATCTTGATTTCCTGGCGTTTTCCGCCACCATTCTGTTTTATTACTTTACACCCGCAACCGCAAAAAGGTAAAGTCTGTTGGCTGAAACTAAGGTGAGGTGGGGTGGTAAACGTAGTATTGTATGAGAATGCTTTTGATTACAGATAGTAGCACATGATGGCTCACGAAAGATATATTTTTCAATGTTTGCACGTATGTAGTACAGCATAGTTTGTCTACAATTTTTATGTTATACATTTTAGATGTGTTATATTTATGCAACATGCACTCCTTTTTATTTATTAATTTTTTTTTTTTTGCAGCAAATAAAAGGTGTGGTGGGTACATATGAAAAATCACCTACATTCACATTCTTTTTAAAAAGAAAAATACACACATGCCTACAGCCCACAGCTTGTTTAATACCAGATGTTCGAACTTTGTCGTTCCTCTATGTTTCACATTTACTTCAATCTATTTTATATTTAACATATACATAGTAGTAGGATATGTGACTATTATTGTGACTCAAGTGCAGTTGCAACAATATACTAGTTCAAGCGCTGACCACCGGCTGAAATTGGAAAGTTCTTGTAGTTACATGTATTATACCAATGAGAATAATAAATTAACATTTCAACCTAGTTTATTGTTGTACGTAATAAAGTCTTA
Organism: Megamerina dolium; assembly: GCA_963854835.1. NCBI lineage: Eukaryota > Metazoa > Arthropoda > Insecta > Diptera > Megamerinidae > Megamerina > Megamerina dolium. Next base: position 288,858 of record OY978526.1, read on the forward strand.
TATGCCAAAGTTGTAATATAACACTGAAAGCGTCTATGACAGTGGTGCACTAACGCCTCTAATGCTCTGCTTTCTGTTTATGTAGTACATAGTCATATAGGTATATAAATATTATACATATATTCAATACATATAAAAATGTGTTTATGTAAAAGTGCTGTAATAAGAATAATTTCGTGAAGCCACATCTATATGACTTCTAATTGGTCTTTAACCTCGATTTACAATATTAATTCTTAAATGCATATTGTTGTCTAACTGCAACATATTGGATTTATAACTTAATTCGTGCGGTTTTTTTCCAAATTTGTACGTTTATTTAAGAAAAACATGTACAATAATATTATTCAAAGTATTGCCCATCTGAAGCTATGACTTTTTCCCATCTTTCTGGCAATTTGTGGATTCCATCCCAAAAGAGCTGCGCCGGCTTGGCGGCCAACAGTGAATCAAGCCAATTTTTAATACACTGTTCTGATGTGAACCTTATTCCCGTGAGGGCGTTCTGCATCGATCGGAATAAATGGTAGTCGGACGGGATAAGGTCTGAGCTATAAGGCGGGTGAGCCAAAACTTCCCAGCCGCTGTTTTCCAAATAGTTTTTGACCGATGTTGTAACATGAGGCCGAGCGTTGTCATGATGGAAAATTATGGACTCATGTCTGGTCGCATATTCCGGGCGTTTTTCGGCTATTGCTCTTTTCAAACAGATTAATTGTGTTCAGTAGCGTTCTCCATTGATGGTTTCACATGCAAAATCGCCTTTCAACATCTCTCTGCTTCAGTTCGTGTGGCACCCCATTTCCTTGCTTTTGAATGTATCCGGCCGCTTTTAAACGTTTGGAAATGGCTGCTTGAGTGACTTACAAAGATTCTTCAAACTCTCCTTGTGTTTGGCAACAATCTTCATCGAGTAATGCTTCCAGTTCTTCATCTTCAAACTTTTTTGGCTGCCCAGGACGTTCTTCGTTTTTCAAAGCCAAAATTACCACTTTCAAATCGTCCAAACCACATTTGGCACGTTCGCTCAGCTAAAGCATGTTCACCATAAACTTACACCCAAATACGATGACTTTCGGCAGCAGTTTTCTTCATATTAAAGTATTGAAGAAAAACTCCCCGCAAAAACACTCTTTCAAGCACAAAGTTCGACATATTTGAGTGAAAAAAAATTATTGTTGTTTACGCAATGACAATAGCTTTCCAACGTAAGTTCGGAATATTGGAACGATGGAGTAATAATCAAGTTACGCCATCTCTTAGCAAACCGCACGAATTAAGTTATAGATCCATACCATTAAATTGAACATAACAATAATAATATTGTATCAATTCATAATGTTGTACATAAATCACAAATTGCACAATGAATTTTATAATTTGACAGCCCTTTTTTGATTTTTGAAGATGTTCTGATTGACATCTACCGTTTCAACTTTAATTTTTCGCGTGTGGTTAGTGAGCACATAGATTGACATTTCGTTTCAAGTAAAATTTGTTTATTTAAAAAAAAAAAAATTATACAAAAAAATTTCTATTTGTTATATATACATCAATATTTGAACGGTAAGTAACTGAACTTTGTAATATAAATCTGGTATTTAGATCAAATTTTAGACGGAGAACGAACAGAAGATTATCTAGAAGATCTTAATGAAGGCGAAAACGACGACTATTCACAATTTCATGAAAATAACGACGAAGATAATGTTGTTGATGGGAAAGAAAGTCATAGCTCCAGTCTCGTGGAATATGGTCATGATGAAGAGCTTGAGGAATTATATCCCTCAACAAACCAAGCCACTCGTCGTGCAAGTATGAAGGTCACCCATTTTGCTAACCAAGGGATTTTTTGTCTGGGAACCGTCCAACCAAATAGATTAGTAAATTGCAAGCTTACGGACAAAAAAGTATTCATGAAAAAATCTTTTCCTCGCCGTTTTTACGAAGAACAAGTAGCGGACTTTGAAGGTGTTGAGTTAGTAGCTGTTACCTGGAAAGACAACAAAGTTGTGACAGAACGTCATGTGTTGGGGCAGAACCCGTGTCCCAAGTAGAAAGATTTGCCTTAAAAAAGCAAATCAATATTCCATGTCCCCAAATTGTCAAAGATTACAATGCACATATGGGTGGAGTCAATCTTATGGACAGCTTCATTGGTAGATATCGCATTAGCATAAGAAGCAGGAAATGGTATCTTCGTATTTTTTCTTATTGATATGTCCATTATGAAATCGTGGCTTGTTTATAAAGACCTAAATTTATGCCAATACAGACTGGAGCTGGAGGAGGTTCGTGGCAATGTCGGCCATGTTTCCGAAATCTCTAACAAACGTGGTAGACCTAGTGTTGAAGTTGAAAGCGAGTTCAAGCAAAGAAACGGTTAGGTCCAACCAGTATGTTCTGCCAAAGGCTCTTCGAACAGATAATGTTGGACATTGGCCACAAAATTACCCTCGTGGAAGATGCAAAATATCTGGATGTACGGGATATACACAAAAAAGCTGTGAGAAGTGTGGAGTCTCACTCTGTTTTAGTAAAACTAACAACTGCTTTAAAAAATTTTCATACATAAATTCAGTGTTGCAGATATACAACAGAATATTTTTTTTGAAATAAAATCCTTAAAAAAAATTTTTGTTTTTGTTTTCGTCTTCATTTTCTGAAACTGTGTGTATATAGCATCCATATATATTTTTTTCAAATCGAAAAAAAATGAATTTAAGTGTTAAAACTAAAGCATAGAAAAGCAAAAGCAATAACTCAATAATAATAATAATATATTCAGAAATCAATAATAACAAAAATCTAATTTGTTAAAATCTAAAAATCACTGCTGAAATAATTAAATTAAAAAATAAGAAATCAGATAAAACTCAAACTATATCAAATATATAAAAGACAACGAATAAACAGAGAAGTAAGTAATGCTCAGTAAGTGTAAATGCTCACAAACGCAATCCTTGCCATGATTTGATATCGATAACCATATCTCCTATGATCTTGCTCTAGCTCAATTTTTAATTTTACATTGAAAACAATTATAAACATTGGAAACAGCTCGTGACGTGGTTGTTACAGAGACCGTCAACATAGCGTATTTTTATAGCGATTTTTTTTTTCTGAGCAAAATATCATGATAGTAGAAAAATCACCACTCAATACTGTTAGGAAAAAATCACCATTCACTACTTCTGTACACTAACAGCGATATATCATATTAGTACAAAAATCACAAATTGCTGTTATCGTAGAATAGCATTAGAAAAATCTGTGGCGATTTTTCAATTACAGTGATTAAATCAACGGTAGTGGCAAATCACTCATCAGTAGTGCGCACCATGACTATCATCGATATCGCGATTTTGTTAAAGCCTTGTGGAGCAAATTATATTGTTGGAGGTTAAAGATGAAAATTATAAAACCAAAGTAATGCGTAATAGAAGTTAGGAAGACTTTTAGAGAAATATAAAGAATTAGAATTTTAAAGTTATATAGTCAGGAATTATAGCCCTCAGTGACACCTCTTCAAGGAGCTTTCATCCTTATAACTCGCAAAATCAATAACTGTAGTATGATTAAAAAAACATATTTGGCGGATCTAAAGGGGTTTAAAAAAATTGTGTTTGTCCTAGGAACCTTTCAACATAATCTTTCAAATTAGGGGTGAAATTTTGAAACTTTTTTTTGTATGGGGAGCAATCCACCTTAATGTACAGTATAAAACCTTCTAACACACATGCTTACACAATTCAAATATTCAAATGGAAATAGCGTTGCAAAAAGTCCATTTAAGCTGCTGTCAACAAGGACGGTAACATATATATACTTTAATCCAAAAAGGTCTGCGTTCATTCGTTCTAAAATAAATCACTAATAAATTATTGAATTTTATTAAACCTCCGCAAAACCAAAAGGTCTCTGTTGCATTAGCCAACGAATGTGACGAAGGAGCATACATATGATATTGAAGTTAGGTATTACTACAACAGTTTTTGCCCACATTTATCTAATCAATCAAAGTTTAATACATATTCTTCCTTAATACTTAAGTATTCTAAATAACATTTATAGTGATTTAATACGAGTGGTTTCTCAAAAACTGATTGTATAAATATATTCAAATGATGACCCTAAAATTATTTTTCAATTTAAGGCACTAGTGTTATATTTGATTTTTTGATATTTTGCATATCTAGCTATACCTGCGAGTATATAATATGTTAAGTGATTATGTAGATGGATTTTATGTGGTTGGATACGAAAAAAATGTGTACTGAGAACACGTATGAACCTGTGTCATTGCCTTCGACTTATGCACATATGTTATGTAAGTAATCAAATGCAAGTTCGGATTATTTGTCCTAACAAAAATCGATTTATAAGCCATTTCCTAAAATTTACTGGTATTGAATATATTTTAAAATACCGTACTAATAATTACACTTTTACACAATATTTTACATTTCTGAAAAATTTCATGTTAAATACGAGAAAAGTGTTGAGTAGGAGTTTAAAATAAAAGTACTAGAGGATTTTAAATTATTGCTTTTTCAAATAATATGTAATTATATATATATATGTTCAAACTTAATCGGTTTAGTGAAAGCAAATCAAACAACAACAAACAAAAATTTATTAATCGCAAAAATTTTTTAAGGGAAAGTTAAAACAAGTCATAAAAACGTTTAAACGGTTTTTCGAAAATTTTTAATATTTATTGATACGAGTATTATTGGTTTAGAAATTGTTTTTTTGTCTAGTCTCTCTCCATTCTACTAAAATCAAAATTGTGGTTAACAGCTTAGAATAGATAAAGCTTGGGTAAACAGCGGCCACAAGCACATCTATATATTTGAAAGCGTGGCAAATATATGCTTTGGTAACTACGAGGGCGGTCCCAGAACTACCCGACCTGACATTTAGATGGCGGCAGTAGTTTGAAAAAAATTACTTCGGCGAAAAGTAGCAACCTTACTAAACATATGTCTTCAGTTTCAAGGCGCAACGTTGTTTAGTAATTTTATGGAGCCATCGAAAGTTAATAACGACTTCAGTGAATTTGTAAACATGGAAAAAATTGGTTACCGGTATGTAATTCAATACTTTCATTTGAAAGGTCTCAGTCCAACGAATATTAAAGCCGAACTAGATTCTACTCTGGCGGAGTCTCCTCCTTCGTGTACGACCATAAAATATTGGGTGGCAGAGTTTAAACGAGATCGTACGAGCTGCCAAGACGAACACCATAGTGGTCGACCAATTGAAGTGGCCATGCCAGAAACGGTTAAAAAAATCTACAAAATGGTGCGTGAGGCGTTTCTAAAAGTGCTAAACATCGTAAATTGTACGAAAATTTGGAGATGAAAAGGCTGTGTGCAAAATGGGTGCCGCGTTTGCTCACAATATAACAAAAACAACGTCGTGAAGATGTTTCTATAGAGTGTTTAGGGATGTTTCACAGTAATAAAACCAAGACATGGGTCCACCACTTCACACCTGAGACAAAGGAGCAGTCAAAACAGTGGACTGAAAGGGGAGGATCGTGTCCTAAGAAGGCGAAGACAGTTCCATCTGCAGGCAAAGTTATGGCGTCTGTTTTTTGGGATGCACGTGGGATAATTTTTTTGATTATCTTCAAAAAGGAAAAACAATCAACGACGAGTATTATGCTAATTTGTTGCAGGATTTAAGTGATGCAATTAAAGAATAAAGGCCGCATTTGGCGAAAAAGAAAGCGTTGTTTCATCAAGACAATGCACCAGTTCACACGTCCGCTATTGCGATGGCCAAAATCAATGAGTTAAACTCGAATTGCTTCAGAACGTACCTTATTCGCCAGATTTAGCTCCTTCGGATTATTTTCTATTTCCAAATTTGAAAAATGGCTTGGTGGTAGAAGATGTTGGGTCATATACCCAAACGTTAAGAACATCTGCACTATAACTGTTTTGGCCATGGTTTGAGAACCCCTGTATATACTACGATTGACCCGTTAATTGTTTTTCTTATGTATTTAATATAATGGAACAGATGAATATTATTTAATATAATTGAATAAGATTTAACCGTTAGTCAATTCTCTTATGCTTTGTTCTTTGAGATCATACTTTTACATGTTTGAATATAATATAATAAATTAGTTTTTTGATGGCAACCAAACCTAACACATCGCTCTGTTTTATTTCAATTAATATCGGCTTCGTAGCTAATTTAGCTTTTGTATTTTGAGGTTAAGAAAAACGCTTCTTGACGACATATTTTTTGGCGCCCAACGTGAGGCACGATTCTTATTGCGTAAAAATAAAACCACATTTTTAATCTACGTTTGTCATTAGAAACGATATATAAAATCAAATTGTGAATCGTGTCGGTTTGGTCTTGGTTGTCATCATCAGGCTCTGCAACATCACCAACATTTTTCATTAACGCTGGAAACTTATATCATTGGACTTGTAGTTATTATAACTTCAAGCATTCGTAAGGTTTGCGGTTTATTAAACCAAGGTCGAAGAGAGGTCATTGGCAAACTGTACAATACAGCACGATTTGCCGTTAAGCAAACTAAATTCGGTAATTTTCAGACGCACTCCTTTACACACGTTTGCTTGCTATCACTGCTATCTTTCCGCGAGATTAGTCGTTGTTGCCGTTTAGCATATACGTTGCCGTGTGCTAACCTTACATCTACATACGCCTTTATTTGTTGCCGCTACTATTGCTTGTTTCACACTACTTCGTTGCAGGTTTTACTATTAACCTCTGCTGCTACTCTATTGTGTCGATTTCGCACTTGGTGTTCTTGCCACCTAACTAGGTGCTCACCAACGTACATTCACAAGATGGTTTTTTGCAATTTTTCGTCGCTCTCATTGGCAGTCATCGAGTCCATTGGGACTACCATTTGTCGCCGTTCAGCATATTGTTCTAGCCCATAGCGGTATAGTGTTAACTACGTAAACGATTCGTATTTTGCTGATTGTTGTCTCCAGTAAATCATAGTACATAAGTACATAATATCAACTTCGTTTATCTTACAATGTCTGAAAGCGACACAATGTCTTTAGAGCAGTTGAAACAACAACGCGCTAACATAAAAAAGAATATTTCTCGCATCAAGAATATTGTGGAAGGTAGTCTACGATCAGGTAGTAAGTTACTTTCAGTAGCTGAATACAAATGTCGATTAGGGATTCTTGAATCGGATTTCAAGCAAATCCTGTCAACACAATCGGATATCGAGAAATTGGAATCGGTGGATGGAGGTCGTGCGGATTTGGAAGAATTATATATCACTACAAAATTGCTTATTCAATCACAGCTATCTGAAGATCACAATACTACATTTTCAGATAGCACTTGTGTCATACAGTCAAGCTCTAAATTACCCCAACTTAAAATCCCTTCGTTCAGCGGCAAGTATTGTGAATATAAAAATTTTATCAATTCTTTTAAGCCTATCGAATATTGAAAAATTCAATCATTTGCGTAATTGTCTACATGGTCCGGCATTAGAAACTATTGATGCATTCCAAGTCTCGAACGAAAACTATCCAAAGGCCTTAGAAAGACTTAAGGCTCGGTATGATAACCCGACACTTATATTTTTAGAAAACATATCGTCGTTATTTGAACTATCGCCAGTCTCTAGGTCCAATGGTGGCCAGCTCAGAAGTCTCATCGACAAGGCATCTGCTATTTACGGTTCATTGTTGTCATTGGGAACCGTAAATCAAATTTCACAAGCTATGCTAATATATTTGGTTTTGCAAAAGGTCGATGATGAGACTAATCGGAAATGGAAGGAGTCATTAGATTTTAAAACGCTACCGACTTGGAGTGATTGCACCAATGTTTTGGAGAGGCATTGCCAGTATTTAGACTCGATTGACAACTCACATACTGCTGCACCTATACGCCACAGCGCTGTAAAGGTACCCAAAGCCAAGAATGAATTCAAGGGTTACTCGTTTGCTTGTTCAAATTCGTCATGTTCGCTATATTCGACTACCAACCACAAAATACACAATTGCGATCGCTTTAAGGCTTTAAATGTAGCGCAAAGTTTTGACCATGCGAAGAAGATGAGCCTTTGTATTAATTGCCTATCAAAGGGCCATCAACTGTCGAAATGTTCATCATCGCACAAGTGCAGGGTTTGCTCTCGACAACACCATACCTTGCTTCATCGCTGGGGTTCTACAGACTCGTCAAGCTCAATCTTGCCATCCGCCGTTCATACGCACACGAACAACTCATCGTTGGACCATATCATTCTCGCAACCGCTATGATATTGGTTCGTGACGCATCTGGTAACTATCAACCCGGCAGAGCTCACAGGTAAATTTTATTACTGATGAATTGTCACAAAAATTGAATCTTCCCCGGAGCAAACAGAACCTAGAGATTCAAGGCATTGGTGAGTCATCTACAAACATTAAATACAAGACCTCTACCAATATAAAATCGAAAGCGACAGGATTTGAATTACCTCTAACGTTTTGCATCACATCGCATATTGCTTATCAACCGGAACCAGAGATAGATACTTCGTCATGGGATATCCCGTCCAACATTGTCCTCGCCGATGACCAATTTAACAAATCTAAGAAGATTGACTTGCTTTTAGGAACAGAGAGTTTTTTCAGCTTACTTTCTGTAGGTCAAATTAAACTTGGTTATAAAATACTGCAGAAGACGTTGTTAGGCTGGGTCGTTTCAGGTCGCTACCAAACAAGTAACACATTCAACAGGAAGTGCCTGCTTGCATGTGACGAGTCGCTAGATATGAAATTGGAACAATTATGGCAAATCGAAGAAGTTGCTCCAAAAATCAATGAGCAACACAACTGTGAGATGTTGTATACTGACACTGTCGCTCGAACTCTTAATGGCAGAATCATAGTCAAGCTGCCATTCAAGTACGATCCTGCTTGCTTGGGTGATTCCTACACTACAGCTTTGCGAAGATTCAATTTGCTAGAACGTCGCTTGTTGCGTTCTCCCAATCTCAGGACACAGTACATTGCATTCATGGATGAGTATGAAAGTTTGGGCCACATGAGTGCAATTCAAAATCCTAACTTAAACGAGCCTTATTACTACATTCCACATCACTGTGTGTTGAAGCCAAGCAGTACATCGACGAAGTTGAGGGTAGTTTTTGATGCGTCTTGTCGAACCACTACGCAGAAATCGATCAATGACATCCAAATGATTGGACCAACAATACAAAATGAGCTTGTAATTCTTCTGCTTCGATTTCGACGAAATCGGTTTGCGCTCACTGCCGACATCGTTAAAATGTATAGGCAGGTGCTAGTAAGTGAAGAACATCGAAGATTTCAGTACATTTTGTGGAGAAGTTTGCCTCATCAGGAAATCCAAACCTTTCAGCTTAATACGGTAACATATGGAATGTCAGCCGCTCCATATCTTGCTGTAAGAAGTCTGCACTATCTCGCCGATCAATATTCATCGCAATTCGTAATTGGTTCGAACATCGTCAAATCTTCTTTTTACGTTGACGACTTGCTGTGTGGTGCTGACTCACTTACAGAGCTTTCACGTATCAAGCATGAGGTAACGGAATTGTTGAAATTAGGTGGATTTGAGTTGGCAAAATGGCACTCCAACCATCAGCGTTTCAGAGCTGAACACACCCTCAAGGATTTGGACCTCGATACTTCTGTGACTAGTGCACTTGGTCTTAAATGGCATCAAATTCAAGAAAATTTTGTATTCTCTTTCCAACCAAAGCACTCTCTCGACAATCGTGTTACGAAGAGATCTATTCTATCCACTGCTTCGTCGCTGTTCGACCCACTTGGCCTGTTAGCACCAGTAATTGTAACAGCTAAAATTCTTCTTCAGGAGTTATGGCTATTTAAACTCGATTGGGACGAATCGGGTCCCCAAAATATTCAAACGGCTTGGCTAACATTCATCAATAATTTATCGAATCTTGCCTCGATAAAAATTCCAAGACATTGCTTGTCACCTGATATGAAATTCCTTCAGATACATGGATTCTGCGATTCATCAATTCGTGCTTATGGCTGCGGGCTTTACACACGCATAGTAGAAAGCACTGGTATTGTTCGCGTTCATCTTCTGACAGCAAAGTCAAGAGTAGCGCCCACTAAACGGCAATCGTTGCCAAGGCTAGAGCTTTGCGGTGCACTACTCCTTGCTAGACTTTTTACAAAAATTAAGCCAATTTTTACTAATTATAGTTTTGAAGTTTTTCTTTGGACAGACTCGCAGATTGTGCTTCACTGGATCCAGTTGCATTCGGCTACACTCTCTGCTTTCGTTGGGAACAGAGTATCAGAAATACAAGATCTAACTGCAGACGCTCATTGGAGACATGTTCCGACGAAAAGCAATCCAGCAGACATTGTGTCCAGAGGAAGCACGGCATTCGAACTTGCCACCTCGATTTGGTATACTGGTCCTGCGTTTCTGTCCGAAGACATAAGCAAATGGCCTAAACAACCAAGTGATCACGTCAATATGGGAATAGTAAATTCGGAAATGCGAAAATCAATGTTCAAAGTAACTATTAGCAATAATTACATTCTGTTTGTACAAACTGTTTGTGTTGGCAAAATCTTTCGATCTTAAATTTACAATAGTCATGAATTTGTAATATACATTTATCATCATCATAATTTTGCACTACAGCTCTTTGTAATCTTTGGCGTGCCGTTTTTGCCGTCTCTTTCCAGTTTTCCAGTTAGAGTTTCTTAAAGTTTTCGTTTAATTCGTCCATCCATTTTAATTTAATTTTCTTTGAGCTCTGGAATTGTTCATTTTTGTTACATGACCTAGCCATCTTATTCCTTGCGCTTTGAGTGGTGCGATATACTTTTCCGCCTTGAATTAGCTCTTCAAATTCCTTATTCCACCTTATTCTCCATTCATCAGGTCCAATTTTAACTGCGCCGAAGATTTTTCGGAGAATTTTTAGCAGTTAAGTTTTGATTTGAAGAGTTTTATAAGTGATGCGAATGACCAATTAGCTGCTTGGATTCGCTCGTCGATTTTAACGCTCATGGCGTTGTCTGCTGTTAGCTTGCAGCCAAAATATGTAAATGTGCTTACAACTTCATGCTCATATTTTCCAAGTTTGCTTGTTTTTAATGTTTGCCTGTCCTTTGCTCTGAACATAAGCATATATTTGATCTGTTCTTCGTTGATTTTTAGTCGAATTTTTGCTGTTACCATTTCAATCTCAGAAGTAGTTAGACGCGCGTTTAGCATATACCGATATTGAAGGTACGTTCAATTTTTTCTGTATCATTTCGTGACTAAAGATTCTTTCGGTCTTGTGTAAATAGCTGTTGAACTGCTGTAGTTTTTAAATGTAAAATTTTTATGTGACTCTTATTTAGATTAAGAGTTTTGAAAAGTGGTACCCTAGAGTACCCTTAAATTTTTATATGCGTTCTTTAGAGTAACTCATGTATTAAAGAATTCCTGAAAATTTTGATGGCACCAAGCAAGCGCCACTTTAAGAAATATTTCTATTTTTTGGTAACTTGTCTATACGGGAACTTGAAAACGGGAACTATAGCCGCATTCTTTTGCACGCGAGTTGCAAAAGAACACTGACTTATTTGCCGAACTGCATGCAAAGCAACAACAAAAATAAGCGACATTGTCTATTTTAACCGAGTTCAATTGAACTTTCTTATATTTTAATCGAGTTATAGTGCTGGAATGTAAAAAAAACAGCATTATTGTGAATAGGCTACTGAAATGTGCTTGTGAAATTTCCACAACACGTCAAATTATTATAAATATAAACAAAAAAAATCTCCTTACAGTCGGCTGTGGCCGACCAAATTATACCCTGCATATGTAGAAGTATATATAAAAAGTTTGCTCGTATATCCATCCTTTTCTTCCACTATTTTGTATAGGACCTACATTAAGAAGCAGGCGTACCTCACCAATTTTGGAGGATCAATTTCTGCCTATAATACTAAACTACATAGGTTGCAATGGGTTGCCCTAGGCGTATTAATTAGTAAGTTATGGGTGTTTGAAAGTTTAAGATAAATCCGAGACTTTGTACGGAAGCTATATAAAAAGTGGGCGTGACGTATCTCTTTCTGGTATATCTAATTAAGTTTTCAATATCAATCCACACCTTAAATTTGGTTGTCCTAAGCTAAATGAAGAAGATTGCCGAAGTTACAGCTGTTCCAATTTAAAATTTGTATGGGGGCTACGATAAACAGTGGGCGTGGCGCGTCCATTTCAAGTGAGTCTAGTTGCTCGTACAATACTAATCCATACCTTAAATCTCGTTGTCCTACGCTAAATGGTTTGTAAGTTATGGAGCTTAAAAGTTTTAGTTTAATTCCTTTGACTTTGTATGGGAGACTCATGAAGGAGTGGGCGTGGCACACTGATTTTCTGCCATATTATTTTCGACTACCATGTTAATCTAAGTGCCAATTATGGTTATTCTGGACAGAAGATTGTAGAAGTTACAGCTGTTTCAATTTTAAAGAAGTACAGACACTTTGTATGAGAGCTACGCTAAAAAGTAGGCGTGGCTCAACCACTTTTGGCGAGGTTATATAGTAGTATAATATAAGTCTATGTGCCAAATATTGTTGTCTCAAGTGGTATATTATGTGAGTTATAGCAAGTTAAAGATTTTGAAAATTTCGAGGTTAGTCGCTTTGAATGCTTGGTGTGGGCGTGGTTATTGACCGATCATGCCCAATATCAATCCCCTCCGTACTCTTGGATCATAGATTACTTATGCCAAATTTCATCGAAATAGCTCAATATTTACTCAAGTTATAGTGCGAACCAGCCAGGTGACAGACAGACGGACGGACGGACGGACATCGTTAAATCGAAAATTTAATCGACACTGATCACGAATATATATCTATGTCTATATCTCCGGAGATTCCTTCAAGTGGACACAAACATCTGACCGAAATGAATATACCATGCATATTGCATTATGCAGGGTATAATAAGCAAAATAAAGCAAGTGCAAATACAAATTTATTTTAAATAAACGAATATATTTACCACAGATTCCGCAGAATTGTTTCTTTTTATACCCTGCATAATGTAATATATATTCATTTCGGTCAGATATTTGTAACCACTTAAAGGAATCTCCGGAGATATAGAAAAGTATACAAGGTGTGACAATTATGTATTACGACTGCCTTTAGAAAACACAATTAAAACACGATATCTGCTAATTTTTCGGTATATTTATTCGAAATACTCTCCTCCTGATTCAATACACTTGTTACATCGATTTAATAGTGATTCAAACGCGTGTTCCTGCTCATTTTTCGGAATTGCCTCCAGTGCCCTCGTCGAAGCCCGTTGCAAGGTCTGACTGACTCACATTAATTTTTGGTCCTCGGCCAATGTGTGTGGAACAAATCTCGCGCAGACCTTTGTTTTTCCCAAATCCTCGTGAAGAATGAGTCGGGTAGTTTCTATGTTGATGTTTAAGGCCTCTTCCATCATTTTCACTGAAGCATTCCGGTCTTCTGTAATAAAATCACGAACTTTCTGGATCGCCTCCGGCGTCCGCACTGATATTGGCCTTCCTTCCTTTATTTCATCTTCTAGCAACCCTCTGCCATCCACAAACCGTTTATGTCATATAAAAACATTTGATCTTGATAAACAAGCATCGCCATACGCTTGCTTCATCATTCCGAATGTTTCTGATGCACTTTTACCAATTTTTGCGTGGAATTTAATGACCACTCTTTGCTCCATGTTAAAATTTCAACATCAAACGAACACGTGTTTTGCAAAATAAATGTCAATAAACATTAAATGTCAACCAAATGCCATGAAATTTTGACAGTTAGTAGAGGAAGGTTGAAGCTTCAAAACCTCATGTGCTCACACATAGATGGCGCGCTTGGTTGCTGAGGTATGGTTCGAGTCTTAATACATAATTGTCGGAACTTGTATATATTCATGATCAGCGTCACTTAAATTTTCGATTTAACGATGTCCGTCTGTCCGTCATCTGGCTGGTTCGCACGATAACTTGAGCAAATATTGAGCTATTTTCACGAAATATGGCATAAGTAACCTATGATCCAAGAGTATGGAGGGGATTGATATTCGACATGATCGGTCGATAGCCACGCCCACACCAAGCATTCAAAACGACTAACCTCTGAATTTTCAAAATTTTTAACTTGCTATAACTCACTTAATACACCATTTGAGACAATAATATTTAGTACATAGCGTTAAATTATACTGCTACATAACCTTGCCAGGAATGGGCGAGCCACGCCTACTTTTTATAGAAGCTCCCATACAGCGTCTTTACTTCTTTTAAATTGAAACAGCTGTAACTTCTAAAATCTTCTGTCTAGAATAACCATAATTGATATTTAGATTAACATGGAAGTCGGAAATACTATGGCAAAGAATCAGCGTACCACGGCGACTTTTTATTGGGGCTCCAATACAAAGTCGAGCTTCTAAAAGAACTCTGTGACAAAGCTCAGAAAAAGTGATGTCAGAAGTGTTCTGCCGTTCGGAACCGGTTAAAATAAGTAGGTCCCTTCTAATACTGTCAAAAATTTAACACGCACAACAGTAATGGAAGAGAAGCTCAGCCAATGAGCCCTTTGGGGCTTTAAGTGCCACATATTTATTTTTTTATACCCTGCATAATGCAATATGCATGGTATATTCATTTCGGTCAGATGTTTGTGTCCACTTGAAGGAATCTCCGGAGATATAGACATAGATATATATTCGTGATCAGCGTCGATTAAATTTTCGATTTAACGATGTCCGTCCGTCCGTCCATCCGTCCGTCCGTCCATCCGTCCGTCCGTCCATCCGTCCGTCCGTCCATCCATCCGTCCGTCTGTCTGTCACCTGGCTGGTTCGCACGATAACTTGAGTAAATATTGAGCTATTTCGATGAAATTTGGCATAAGTAATCTATGATCCAAGGGTACGGAGGGGATTGATATTGGGCATGATCGGTCAATAACCACGCCCACACCAAGCATTCAAAACGACTAACCTCGAAATTTTCAAAATTTTTAACTTGCTATAACTCACATAATATACCACTTGGGACAACAATATTTAGCACATAGACTTACATTATACTACTATATAACCTCGCCAAAAGTGGGTGAGCCACGCCTACTTTTTAGCGTAGCTTTCATACAAAGTGTCTGTACTTCTTTTAAATTGAAACAGCTGTAACTTCTACAATCTTCTGTTCAGAATAACCATAATTGACACTTAGATTAACATGGTAGTCGGAAATAATATGGCAGAAAATCAGTGTGCCACGACCACTCCTTTTTGGGTCTCCCATACAAAGTTGCGGAAATTAAAAAAAATGTTACCGGTTATAACTTGCAAACTATTCAGCGTAGAATAACGAGATTTAAGGTGTGGATTAGTATTGTACGAGCAACTAGGCTCACAGAAAGTGGGCGCACCACGCCTACTGTTTATCGTAGCCCCCATACAAATTTTAAATTGAAACAACTGTAACTTCGGCAATCTTCTGTCGAGAATAACCATAATTGACACTTAAATTAATATCGCAGTCGGTAATGGCAGAAAATCAGTGTGCCACGCCCACTCGTTCATGGGGCTCAAATACAAAGTCGAGGGAATTAAACGAAAACTTTTAAGCTCCATAACTTACAAACCATTTAGCCTAGGACAACGATATTTAAGGTATGGATTAGTATTATACGAGCAACTAGGCTCACAGGAAATGGGCGTACCACGACCACCGTTTATCGTAGCCCCCATACAAAATGACTGAAATTCTTTTAAATTGAAACAGCTGTAACTTCGGCAATCTTCTGTCTAGAATAACCATAATTTACACTTAAATTAATATTGTAGACGGAAATAATCTGGAAAAAAATCAGCGTGCCACGCCCACTTCTTATTGGGGCTCCCATACAAAGTTGAGGAAATTAAACAAAAATTTTAACCGCCATAACTTACAAACTATTCGGCGTAGAAAAACCAGATTGAAGGTGTGGATTAGTATTGTAAGAGCAAATTTATCCACAAGAAATGGGCCAGCCACGTCTATTGCTTACAGTGGCTCCCATACAGGATGACTGAATTTCTTTTAAATTGCGGTAGCTGCAGCTTCTGCGATCTTCTGTCTAGAACAATCATAATTAATACTTAGGTTAATATGGTAGTTGTACATAATCTGGGAAAAAATCAACATGCCACCCCCACTTTTTAATGGGGCTACCATACAAAGTTGAACTATTCAACGTAAGACAAACAAATTTAAGGTGTGGATTAATATTGAAAATTTAATTGGATTTACAAGAAAGAAGTAAACCACGCCAACTTTTTACATAGCTCCCATACTAAGTCTTGGAATTATCTTAAAAACCTTCTTTAAATTATCCCTTTTAGAACTCTCATAACATACAAAGTACTTCGCCAATGTCAACCATATTTCGGGTGTAAATTAGTAGTATATGCAAAAATTGTTTTTCTAAAAGTGGAAATAAAACAAAAAGATATTCGAGTAAACTTTTTATATATAAATCTACATATGCAGGGTATAATTTGGTCGGCCCCAGCCGACTGTAAGGAGATTTTTTTTTTTAATATTGAAAAATTAATTGGATTTGCTCCCATACTAAGCCTCGGAATTATCTTAAAAACCTCCTTTAAATTATCCCTTTTAAAACCCTCATAACATACAAAGTACTTCCTCAAAGTCAATCATGTTTCGGGTGTAAATTAGTAGTATATACAAAAATTGTTTCTGAAAAGTGGAAATAAAAGAAAAAGATGGATATTCGAGTAAACTTTATATATATATATATATCTACATATGAAGGGTATAATTTGGTCGGCCCCAGCCGACTGTAAGGTGATTTTTTGTTTTTATTTCGTTTATAAATTTCGCGAACAACCATATATACCACCAGCGTTGCTAAGTAACTAAAGGGAAATTATATTCAAGTAAAAGGAAAATTTAATGCAAGTTGGTGTTCTTTTGCAACTCGGTTACAAAAGAATGTAGCTTATGTAGCGAAAACGACACAAAAAAGTCTCAACAGGCGTGGATACGTTGCTTCGAGTGTATTTTACACATATACAAGCTTTCCACAAAAAATAGAAGTTCACACTGACACTGAAACTAGAATAATTGATAACATACAATAAAATCACAAGTGGGCTTGCTGGCAGACATTCCGAAGGCAGGAAGTGAAACAACAAATGATGGGATCACTGCTAGATGATTTTTCCAAAACTCGGCTTTAGCTTTAACGATAACTGGAGTAATTGAACGTTTAATTAAACGATTTAATATAATCTTGCAAACACTGACTTGTGGTTACGCGGATAATGCCTAAGCAAAACTGTGCATCAGATACAGCAAAACTGTATGTTGAGTTGTACCCTTTGTACTATATGCCATCTCGTGTTCACAAGTTATTAATACACGGACGCGATATCATAAAAAAATAGCTATTTGACAATCGAAATGTTGTTTTAGGAAACTTTAAAGTTAAATTTTTACCCGAAAAATGTATCGTGAAAAACTATGTAGGATATATTTAACGCTTTTCTCGTGAGCTCAGATCCTTTAATTTCATCTATTTGCAAAAAACCTCTGCACCACCAAAATTTAAAACCATTAAGCAAAGATGTTGCATAATTGTTGTCAAATATGGAGGATAAAAGTTCGGAGTTTTTTCGAGCTAGATTAAGAATATTTCCCACTGTGCGCCGGTTTGTATAGGAAATGCGGTGTTACGCAGTTATCATCATCGTATCGTAAGAGTCTGTTGTTAAGGACTCGTACAAGAATATTATACTTTATATTGAGTAGCAAGACCCCACTGTCGTTTTTGTTTCCTTCAGCACTCCCGTCTTTTAACGATTCGTTAAAATGCTCAGCCTACAATCCCTTGTTGATCGGTGAATATTTCGCCGTTTTTGGATTTGCAGATATTTATGCGAGGTTGAAATCTAAGTTTTTCGGTTTTGATTTGACTATAGAATATGTAATTTTAAATTATTCACTCCTCTTCTATGCTTTCTGAAATTTCATTTTTGGAAATTTGTTCGTCGATATTTGTGTATGTGAGAGAGATGTCGGTGGGCTCATACCTTGGTTGAGTTGATGTTCGGATTTTTCTGCTACCCCAATTACCGACTGCTTCTTGCTTTCTAACAAAATTAAATTTGCTTAAGTTTAATCGTTCCTTTTAGTAATAAAATAGTAAATAATAAAAAATAAAATGTACTTGTATGCGATGTTTTCGATGTTTTGCTGGAAACATTATTTTTCGTCTTCGTCTGGTGCAATCTCGAACTATTGCTATTGAGAACTGGATGACAAATCTTGCTGTTGTTGTCGGTGATTTTCTTCCATTTGTCCTGATGGTTAATTGTTGTTGTTGTTGTTGTTATGGTTGATGTGATGGTGGTGCTGCTGCTACTTCCTGTTGCTGTTGTATTCGCAGTAACACACGTTTTATCACCTTCTAGATTGTACCTTTTCAATGCTTTTGTCGCACAATCTATTGCAGCTTGTTGCATTTCTTCGTTCATATAAGCATTTTCAATAACTGCTTTACGGTTAGACATTTTATTATGTTTGGTGTTCGTTTATGATTTTCCGAATTGTTAAGCCTTTCGTTGGTGGCTAATACCATTATTCAAGATACATGTTTAAATCAAATTTTAATTTATTCGATTAATTTCGTTGTCGGAAGAAATTCCGTATTGAAACGATAGAGAAAAGTATGTGTGTCACAAACAATTGTTTTTTATTTAATGTATTTTATTTACTACAAAAAACACCTCGGGATATATATAAATATGCACTAATTTATTATTATTATATTGGATATGTTCCAAGATGTAAATTATTAAGTATATATATTAATAATTATTAAGTTTATAAAGTACAAAAACACTCAAGGTAAAAAAAAATGAAGGAAAGAAAAAATGCGCGCACTGTTCGTGTCGGGAAAAATACAATAAGAAAAAAAAGAAGAATAAGAACAAACGAACGACTACTGACTGATCAAGTCAGAGTTGCATTCGCCTTTTATAAAGGTGACACAAAATCCATATATCCATAAATCCATATACAAAATCTCACATATTTGTGAGATTGACAATTGAATAGGCTGTGTAATCGCGTCTCTATCCCATACATTTAAACATATATTTTGTAAGGTAATATTTTGTATACTTTTTAAAATATATGAAGTTTATCTTCCCCATTTATCTGATGAGGAGGATAAAAAGTATGAATACTTTCTAGAAGACTAGTACATAAGCTTTCAAGAAAGCATGTGCCTTCACAAATAGATGCACTTCTTACTCTTTATACAATACTTACCGATTATTATGTATTTAAGTTTATTAGGTTGGGTGGCTCAGTTACATCACATTTCTGACATATGCAACTATTATGACTCGTAAAAAAACCTTTATGAGCGCTATATTTTCTTTTGAGGTGTCACTAGCCCTATACTAGAACACTCCTTCTCGTACGCAATACTTTGTGATAATTAATACAAACTATCACGTTTTGGCGTTCTCGTACCCAAAAAACTTGCAAAGAAGGGGAAATTGAGAGAGAGAAATGACATTTCATTTCGAGGGGAAATTGCAAATTGTTACTGGACAAATTTATGCCAGTAAAGACTTGTAAGTAGGAAAAACAGCTGATCATAAGCAAAAGAAACTAACTAAAGAAGCAAATGAAAAATTGCAATTTACTTAGTGGAATATCAGCCGTTTCTGAAACTTGCAGGTGCTGCTTGCTTGCGAATGCTGTCAAATTCTCAGAAATTTGTTTACTGGATAATTGTTACTGGAAAATTACGAAAACACATATCTCGCAGGTCAATGGAGTCTGAGAAAAAAGTAGAATGCTCGCCTTTTTAATTATATGTAATATCTGAATTATAGGTATTATAGAAACTCGTTTTGGCTGTTTATAAAGCGATTAAACAATCAGCGTAAAATGGTGCCGAGATGCTTTCTCTAAACCTTATATACCATTACTCGCACCACTTCGGTGATCAATCGATGAGCAATGCGTACATTTTTTAGAAATGCAAAAGATAAGTAATAATTTCCACATATTACGGTTATTCGGCACCAAAATCGACATA
Source organism: Megamerina dolium (assembly GCA_963854835.1). Classification (NCBI taxonomy): domain Eukaryota; kingdom Metazoa; phylum Arthropoda; class Insecta; order Diptera; family Megamerinidae; genus Megamerina; species Megamerina dolium. Next base: position 309,039 of record OY978526.1, read on the forward strand.
ACGAGAACACAAAAACCACTGTGTAAAAAACTGCAATAAGTTTTATTTCCCTTGCTTTTGCTTCTTCTTATACTTTAAAAAAAAAAAAAAGCTGTTTCAGTCAAAACAAAAGCAGAAAACGATTACTGAAAAACTGCGTAGCACTTTCGGCAGTCGTTGGTTTACAAATTTTCATTTTGCTTTGCTTTGGCTTTTGGTCAGTAGCAAAAGTCAAAGCAGAAGTAATATGTTTGCTTTTGCAATTTGTCAGCAGTCGCAGTCGAAGAAGCAGAAATTCATTTGCGGTTGTAAGTCGTCAGCAGACGCAGTCAAATGTGCTTTGTTAATAATGTTTAATTGAAATTGGCACCCTTCTTGTTTTTTTTTGCTAGCTCGTCTAGCACTTGCTAGCACTAGCACCAACACTAGTACTTACCTTCAGATCCCGATGTACATTTAGCAGCGCCAAACCAACCAATCTCTGCTGCCCAATGTGGCACTTATAGGCTCCAAAGAGCCTTTTAGCCGGGCTTCTATTCCAGTGCTGTTGTGGGTGTTAAATTTTGGACAGTATTAGACTTGACTTATTTTATATTAGCCGCTTCCGGACGGCAGAACTCACTAACAACTGAGGTACGACACTGTTAGCCTTTGTTAAAACAAACATAGGCTTAATAGTTGTAAGTGTAACTATAAATTGCGATTCTGTAATTTAAGTGATTAACATTTGGCATTCGTGCCATTATATATTATATATTTATAGGGACTAGCCGAATCAGACCACTTATCTGGGTCCCTTTTCATCCCTCAAATCGTGTGTTAATTATTTGTTGGGTTGCAGAATTCTTCTACTTCCTTCCTCACAATAACTTACTTACTTACTTACTTATGTGGCCATAACAACCGAATATCGATTTAGGCCGAAAATAACATGCTTCGCCAGCCATCTCTGTTCTTCGCTAGCTGGCGCCAGTTAGAAATTCTCCAGTACTTGGTCTTTCCACCGGAGGTTTGGTCTTCCTCTTTTGCGTCGTCCTCCAGCGGGTTCCGAATATAACACCTTCTTAGCTGGAGCGTGTTCTTCCATTCGCTCGACATGACCTAGCCAGCGCAGCCGCTGGATTTTGATGCGCTTTACTATGTCAATATCGGCATACAGCTCGTACAGCTCATGGTTGTACCTTATTCGGTACTCGCCACCAACGCAAATAGGTCCAAAGATCTTGCGTAGGACTTTTCTCTCGAAAACTCCAAGTATTCGCTCATCCGAGGTGGAAATTGTCCAGGCTTCAGCGCCATATGTTAGGACAGGCATGATGAGAGACTTGTAGAGTGTAGTTTTCGTTCTTCGAGAGAGGGCTCGACTTCTCAATTGCTTACCCAGCCCAAAGTAACACCTGTTAGCAAGAGTTATCCTACGCATGATCTCCAAGCTGACGTCATTACTGCTGTTAATGCTGGTTCCAAGATAGACAAAGTCCCTTACTACTTCAAAAGCGTAGTTGTCAACAGTGACGTGCTGTCCAAGACGCCGGGACTCTTTGTTTGTTGACACTAGATACTTCGTCTTGCCCTCGTTCACCGTGAGACCCATCCGACGCGACTCTCTTTCCAACTCTGAGAATGCTGCACTGACTGCTCGCGTGTTCATGCCGATTATGTCAATATCGTCGGCATACGCTAACAGCATGACACTTTTGTTGAAGATAGTGCCATAATGTCGTAGATCAGCAGCTCGTATTATTTTCTCCATAATAAGATTGAAGAAGTCGCACGATAACGAATCACCTTGTCTGAAACCCCGTTCGGTATTAAACGGTGCGGAGAGGTCCTTCCCAATTTTCACTGCACAACGGGAGTTATGCAGTGTCATTCTACAAAGTCGAATGAGCTTTGCAGGAATACCGAACTCAGACATTGTTGCGTAGAGGTAATCAATTACCGGACTGTCGAAAGCGGCTTTATAATCAACAAATAGGTGGTGTGTGTCGATCTGTTTTTCTTGGGTCTTCTCCAGGATTTGGCGCAGTGTGAAAATCTGGTCGATGGTGGATTTACCAGGTCTGAAGCCACACTGATAAGGTCCAATCAGGTTGCTGAGCATAGGCTTCAACCTTTCACACAGTACGCTCGATAGAACCTTGTACGCGATGCTCAGGAGACTTATTCCACGGTAGTTGGCGCAAATTGTGGGGTCTCCTTTTTTATGTACAGGACAGAGAACACTGAGCCTCCAATCATCAGGCATGCTTTCATCCGACCATATTCTGCTTATGAGCTGGTGCATGCGGGTGAGCAGCTCATCGCCTCCGGTCTTAAACAACTCGGCAAGCAGGCCATCAGCACCTGCAGCTTTGTTGTTCTTCAGCCTTAAAATGGCCGTTTCAACCTCGTCATAGTCGGGTGGTGGAACATCAACACCATCATCTGTAATTGGGGTTATCGGGCATTCTCCTCCACTGGCGGAATTGTTCGTAGAATCGCCATTCAGTAACGTGGAGAAGTGTTCCCTCCATAGGCTCAGTACACTCTGGACATCCGTAACCAGATTCCCATTTCCATCACGACAAGAAGAGGCTCCGGGATTTAAACCTCCACTCAGGCGCTTGATCTTTTCAAAGAATTTTCGAGTCTCATTCTTGTCGGTGCACATCTCTATCTCCTCACACTCGCGTCTTTCCAACTCCCTCTTCTTGCGCCTGAAAAGACGTCTCTCTGCACTCCTTTTCTCTCTATACCGCTCCTTAACAGCTCGCGTTACGCCTGCACGCAGGGTTTTTCTGTAGGCGGCGTCTTTCTCTGCGGTAGCGTCGCGACACTCCTGATCATACCACTCATTCCTCAGAGGCCGGTAGTAACCGATTACCTCCTCGGCAGCAGTAGTCATGGAGTGGGATATATGTGTCCACCGTGCGCATGTATCATCAAGTGGGGGAGTGTTCTGCATAAGCATCCGATAGTCGAGTGAAAATGCATCTGCTGTCTCTGGTGATTGCAGCTTACTGACGTCGAGCTTTCTCTGTGTGGGACTTCTCTTGTTATTTGCGACACATAGGCGTGTGCGCACCTTAGCTGCAACAAGGTAGTGTTCCGAGTCGATGTTGGCACCACGGATCGATTTCACGTCCATCACACTGGAAGCATGCCTTCCGTCAATCAACACATGATCAATTTGGTTTCTTGTACGATGATCTGGAGACAGCCATGTCGCTTTGTGGATGTCGAGATGCTGGAATCTGGTACCACCAATTACCATGTTTCGTGCTGCGGCGAAGTCGATCAGCCTCATTCCGTTATCGGAGGTGTTTTGGTGGAGGCTGAATTTTCCGACAGTTGGACCAAAGGTACCTTCCTTGCCCACCCTGGCATTAAAGTCGCCAAGCACGATTTTGATATCGTGGCGGGGGCAGCGGTCATAAGCTTCTTCGAGGCGCTGAAAGAAGCTCTCCTTGGTCACATTGTCCTTCTCATCCGTCGGAGCGTGGGCACATATAAGGCTGATGTTGAAAAATTTTGCCTTGATGCGGATTGTGGCCAGCCGTTCGTTCACAGGCGTGAACTGTGAGACAAGATGTCGTAGTCTCTTGCTGACCAAAAATCCACATCCTAATTCGTGCCTTTCAGCATGGCAACTGTAGTAGATGTCACAGGACGCTCTTTTGGAGCAGCCCTGTCCTGTCCATCGCATTTCCTGGAGAGCGGTGATGTCAGCTCTGTATTTTTCGAGGACATCAACCAGCTGGATAGAGGCACCCTCCCTATAAAGGGATCGGACATTCCAGGTGCATATCCGTAAATCATTGTCCTTTTTTCGTTTGCGGGGGTCATCAACAAAAGCGGTAGTCCTTATCCGAGGCATTTTAGTTTTTTTCATTGGAGGGGTTTTTTATGTGGCGGGTCCCAAACCCAACGCACAACCTCTAACCGAGGAGATTTTCGCCACTCACTTCAGCCGCCTCCCAGCGGGTGCCAGGAAGACGTTGCCCGGTGGTCGCCACATGGAGGGCCCCCATTAATAATAATGAAAGCGCCATCACAGAGTAAGCAGAGCAAGCTATATGACTACCCCTCATTAACAAATAAAGGTATCATCACATAACGCTCAGATCAAACTACATGACAGCCAGTGAGTTGACTTGCGATGAGTTCAACAAGGATTGCGCTAGCCCCACCTGGTTGAGGCAGTTAGACACGTTACCTTGCGAAAACACCACCAGACCACCAGTCCTCACAATAACATCACGCGTTATTTCAAGCATGTCTTTATGGGATATGTTCCACATTTCGAGTTCATCAATAAATTGGAGACTCAGGGTGGACATCCTCCTGCTTTCCAATGCAGGACACTGGCACAATATGTGCGCCGCTATCTCTGCCTCTTCCATGCATAATCTGCAAATGTCAGCATGTCTTTGTGGGGTATGTTCCACATTTCGAGTTCATCAATAAATTGTCGGCTCAGAGTGGACATCCTCCTGCTTGCCAATGCAGGACACTGGCACACTATGTGCGCCGTTGGCTCTGCCTCTTCCATGCATAATCTGCTAAGTCAGCATCCTTCCATTCAACATGACCCGTCTTGCTTAGAGTTAACCGTCCTAGACCGAGAGCCCTCCCCGATTCACTGCCCTTTGATAGCCTCAACGAAGCTTTTGCCTGTCTACAAGTGGATAAGTTCTCCCATCTCGTTAGATAGAGTTTCTTTATCCACTCTTCAACCTTTGCCTTCATCGTCCGGTTGCTAAGAGCAACTAGTGGTTCCGGTTCATAAAACTCAGCTTCAGATCCTTGTCTAGCCAAAGCGTCTGTGGCTTCATTTTGTTCTATACCAATTTGTCCCTTCACCCATATAAGAGTAATCGCATTACTACGAGCACACCCGTTACGTTTCTGACCACATTCGAGCGCCAACTTAGAAGATACCGTATGTTGTTGCAGTCGACCACCGCCTGGTTAGCGAGTGCTAGCAAGATTTTCTTCCCTTGCACCTTTCCATCCAGTAGATGGTCTAGCGCATAGATTAAACCAAGCATTTCTGCTTGATAGACCAATACGTATCTTCCCAGATTCAGAGTGCATGCCAGTCCCAACTCTTTGGAGAATATTCCAGCACCCGCCCTGCCATCCATTAATGAACCATCTGTGAAAATACTGATGTCATTTTCCTCACATACATCATGTGTGAGGTCCTCTTCAATGAGTGTTCTGTGTGACTTTTCAGTCATCTTTAGCCTTTACATTGCTATGTAACAGTGACAGGATGCTCCTGTGCCCTATCTTCGTGCCGAATCCATACCAATTATTGTTTTTCTTCAGACGTAATGATGTTAATGCCGCCGATTTCATAATATGCAAGTCCAACGGCAACAGCCCCAGAAAGACTTCCAATGCTTCTTCTGGGGTAGTCCGGATAGCTCCGGTAATCCCAATACAAACAATTCTTTGCACCTTATCTAACTTGCTTTTCGCGGTCTTTTGAGTGACCTTCGGCCACCAGACAACAGCAGCATACGCTATTAAGGGCCTTACCATCGTTGTGAAGATCCAGTGCGCTGCTCTGGGAGTAATTCCCCACATGAGACCAAACAACGCTTTTATGGCTTTACGAACTATGGTGCAGGCACAAAACTGCTTGGTTGCCAATCACAACGCATATCGTAGCAAAAATTCTGTACATCAATGCCAATCGAACAAGAACTATCAAAAGCGGACAAGAGCTCAATCCCCAAGGCCCCCCTAAATCAGTCACTAATGTTTACGCTTGCTCTTATTAGTCATTGTAGATATCACTTGAAAGGCAATACACCTTTCTAAAGCACTCTATTATAAGTTCATATTACTTTCACAGCGCTTAAAAAATGCGTTCAATAAAATGGAGAGCATAAGAAGATAATCTTTTTAAATCATTTTGACACTTTATAACCATCGCTTCAGTTGTTGCTCAGCTATCGGTTTTTCTCTTGTGTACTTTGTTGAGGTATGTATTATTCTTATTGTTATACTAATTTACTTACTTATGCTTACTTACTATATTATTATGTTATTGGACTGATAAATTGGATATTATAACTTTTGATAAAAGTTATAATATGTAAGTTATATACTTTTGGTAAAAGCTACAATATGAGTTTTTAATGCGGAAACATAATATTCTTCATTCTTTAATTAATTCTTTAATCGAATTAGGCCGAATCTAGCATGCTTCACCAACCAATTCTTTTCTTCCCTAGCTGGCGCTACTTATAGATTCCAAGCGCTGACAAGTTCTCCAGTACATGGTCTTTCCACCGGTGGTTACGTCTGCATCGCTCGACATGACTTAGCCAGCGCAGCAGTTGAATTTTAATGCGCTCATACAGCTCATACAGCTCATGGTTGTACCTTATTGGATACTCGTCACCCAACGCAAATAACCCCAAAGATCTTGCGTGGGACATGCTCTCATATGAGGTGGAAATTATCCAAGCTTCGGCTCCATATGTAAGGACAGGCAAGCATATGCAAGCAGGCAGGCATATGTAAAGACAGCCAGCAGCTGTTAGCAAGAGTGGTCCTTCGCAATATCCCCAGGCTGAAGTCATTACTGGTGTTAACGCTGTGTCCAATATAAATAAAGTCCTTCACTACTTCAAAAGCGAAGCTATAGTGACGTGCTGTTCAAGATGCCGGGACTCTTTGTTTGTAGAAGCTAGGTACTTCGTCTTGACATCGATCACCGTAAGCCCCATTCGAAGCGACTCTTTTTCCAACTCTGAGAATGCTGCACTGAACTGAGACATTGTTGTGTAGAGGTAATCCCTTAAAGGTATGTCGAAAGCAGCTTTATATTCAACAAAAATATGCTGTGTGTCGATCTGCCTTTCGGGGGTTCAGGATTTGGCACAAGATGATAGTAGATTCACTAGACCTGAATCCTGTAAATTCCTGTAAATTCCACATTTTATTAGTAATCAATAAGTATTTTCATTAATGCAACCATACTAATTATATAAACGTTCTCCCCCTAGACTTTAATTATTAAAGTAATTATTTTAAAGAAAATGAAAATTGAACAAAACAAGTATGTACTGATTATTGTAATGTGTTTATATAAATAGCATTACAAGACGATACACTAAAATTTAACCTGACTACACTTGAATCATTAAAATTGAATGACTTGCTATATGAGAAGATTTGCCGTTTAGCAACGTCCACAATAAATTAATCACTGAATGCAAACACAAATGGCAAAGTAGAGGTTGAATTGGTGTTAACACATTGGACGTGCAAGCATAGAAACGAATTATGACTGCGAATATCTTGTGTACAAAGCAAATTGAAAAGGTTGGTGCAGGGTAATACGACTGACACAGAGCGTGATTCATTCATTTGAATAAATTAAATATGCACTTTTGCCAGATATAATCGTAAAGCTCAAACAGATAAGAATTAAAGGAAATAGAAATGGCATTATGGAAAAAATGCGAGTATAAGTTTCATAACAATTCTCCTTTACATACATTTACTGAAAAGCAAACAATCAAAAAAATACTTTGTCATGCTGTGCATAAAGGCAAAGGTCTTACACAAATATATACTCCTGTACACGGCAATTAATTATAAAGGATATTCGTTTTGTTGTAAAATCCTCCATTTCCATAGAGTAGAATTTATAAATTTCAAATATAAAAGTTTTTACTACAAACGGTTAACTTGTTAGAATTTATTTATGGAAAAATATCAAAATATTTAAATAGTTATATAAATAAATACGATTAAATTATATACTAAATACTGTATTTCAAAAATCTAGCACCTGTTCGAAAAAGGAAATTATATCGTAACAGATATAAAAAAATCTCATTTTATTACCTCTAAATGAGGAGTAACTTTACAAAATATGGACCGCCGTTTCTCAAAACGTTGGCAAAATGAGTGATAATAAAAAGATCTCAATTTATTACCTCTAAATTAGGAGTAACTTTACAAAACGTGGACAATCGCTTCTCAAAATGTTGGCAAGTCGAGAAATATTTTTAACACGATGTTAATTCGCTCCATGGTATATAATATTAATACATATTGAAGGCAGTAGGGTTTGCAAAGGTGGATGGGACAGTGGCGGTGGTCCGCCCCGTGTGTCACCCGTTTAGGGGCATGTGTAGTCACTCTTCATATAGGCGGACAATTATAAACCAGACGATAAAAAATCATTTTTCGTATCCATGTTTTTAGATTTTGCCCATTCCTATGCGCATTGGCGCATTGGAGTGATCACCAATATTATCAATTATCAATTATCAATTATCTTTTGAAACGTAAATATTATATGTCGAAATTTATAGAGAAAATATCAAAATAATATATATATTTTTTTTCGCCTACTTGTTTTGGTGATACGATGGTGACTATGGATTCTGCCGTTCGGAACCGGCTAAAATAAGTAGGTCCCTTCTAATACTGTCCAAAATTTAACGCGAACAACATTACTGAAACAGAAGCTTGGCTAAAGAGCCTACTGTCCTACCGTGTTTGTCGATTTGTAGTATATGAAAAAAAACAGACAAAATTGTTTATTCGTACATGTTATACCTGAACATATTAACAAAACTATTGTTGAAGTGATCACTTGGCTTAAATTTGATGATTACACGATACTTGCAATGCATGAATACAATATTTGTTTGTGTCACAGATGCACGCATTTAATATGTGGTCACATTTGTTGATATACATATTATATTACACGCTGCACAAATAAAATTTGTGGAAATGGATGGAAAATTTGTATATTGCACGCATCCTGTAATCTTACCTTAATTACAAAAGTAAATCGATTTTCTAAAATAGTTTACACTTAAAAATAAAATAAATAAATGTACTTCAATGCTATTTATGTAACTTGTTTTTTGTTGTATCCAATTTTTACATCCGTTTTCAAAAGCATATTTCACGAAGATATGGTTGTGCTTGTTTTGTAGAGGATATACAATAAATTATGTAGTATCACAAAATTTTATATGTTGTCACGTATACTGAGTATACCGACTACATACAATATATACGTCTATTCATGGTTCGATTTAAATGGTACTTTTTATACACGAACGGGTTTCGAAAAACTAGTATAAGTGAATATTCTGTACTCCGCTGTATGTGTATATATATATTTCATCTCTTTTGAATATTATTCCTTTGGTAAAAATGGTAACAAATCGATCCCTATTTACAGTACAGAAAATCATCGTAGTGGAAGCGCATTATCATTGCACCAGAAAAGCTATTCAGCATTGACCGTTTTAAAAATTAAAAATTAATATATTAGAAGCGTTGAATAAGCCTTCTTAGTATCACATACAAGGTTCTATCGAGTATACTGTATGAAAGATTGAAGCCTATGCTTAACAACCTGATTGGACCTTATCAATGTCGCTTCAGACCTGGTAAATCTACCATCGACCAGATTTTCACACTACGCAAAATCTTGAAGAAGACCCAAGAAAAACAAATCGACACACACCACCTATTTGTTGATTATAAGGCCGCTTTCGACAGACCGGTGAGGGATTACCGGAGGGATTACTGGAAATATTGAGAAGGATCACTCTTGCTAACAGGTGTTACTTTGGGCTAAATAAGCAATTGAGAACTTGGGCCCTCTCTCGAGACACAAAAACCACACTCTGCAAGTCTCTTATATATAGCGCCGAAGCATGGACAATTTCCACCTCAGATGAGAGAATGCTTGCCTACGCAAGATCTTCAGACCTATGTGCCTTACTGGCCAGTATCGAATAAGGTACAACCATCAGCTGCATGAGCTGTATGTCGACACCGACATAGTTAAGCGCATTAAAACGCACCGGCCTCATGTCGAGCGAATGGAAGAACACGCTCCGGGTAAGAAGGTGTTATATTCGGAACCCACTGGTGGACGACACAGAAGAGGCAGACTTAAGCTCCGGTGGAAAAACTAAATGGAGAACTTGTCAGCGCATAAATCGATTCTCGATTGTAATGGCCACATAAGTACATAAGTAGGAATGAAGCCATAAGAAAGACATGAAGAAAGAATTGGGAGTGTAAAATAAGTGTAAATAAATGTAAAAAAGTGTAGAAGCTGGATGTTGCACATTTATGAACACAGATTCACATGTTAGAGATATTACAATATTTTAAATAAATAATTATTAAATTATGCACATTTTATGGTTTTTTCCTTTTGTGCGGTTCAAATGGAACATACCATATCTTCCATGTAAATTGAGGAATAGGTGTTCATCATTTCGGAGAAAGTTAAATCGATATGTTTCACACTTGCTATAAAATGATGCGACGTTCCCAAATAAATCGTATGTACGACGATTACATATTTGTTCACATTTGCTAAATACAATGTGACGTCCCCACTCTGTCTAAAACTGCTTCACAATGCAAACAAAATGTGACTGAACATCATTTACTCCATTTTTAAGGGAACATAAAAATAGAGCTTTTATTACAATATCGTACAATTTGTATGTACTCTTCCTCTATTTCTCTCTGTTTCTTGTTATTAAAAATCTCTTACATGATTTTGCTGATGTTTATATTATTCTACTCAAATCCTTTGATTGAAAAAGCAACGAATTTCTACGATATACGGAACTCTGTAGTGTAAAGTTGAAATTAATTGGCGAGACATTTTTCGTTAACTGTGAGGTAAGGAACTTTGCTTTATTGAATTATCACAACAGCTGACTGTTTTGTACCCTATCTATATTTGCTGAAAATGAGTCATGAGTATATATAATTCATATTTAAATCGTTAGAATAAGTAACTTTAAAGATTAGAAACATAGTAATTCATCATTTTGATAGCATTTTCTCATATACGATATCATACGACTACTACTCAAAATAAATATATAAAAATGTGGGGTTATTCAGTCTCATATGCCAATTACAATTTATCATTCTCTTTTACAAGATATATGTACTTACGTAAATTTATTAAATTTACATAACAAAATATGTCGTCAACATGATCATTATTATTATTATTATTATTATTATTGTCGTATCATTACTATTATTATTACTATTATTATATTACATTAACTCAGCAAAGATTGAACAAGTTGTGTTACGTATGTAATAGCTATTTATAAGAATACAATAAATTAAATGTTTACTCTGACTAAACAACAATTGACTATCCAATAATAGCGAACAACACATAGAGAAGAAAAATGGGAATGCATCTCTTTAAAGAAACCTAATTTTACAACTTCTCAAGGATTTGACAACTTGAAATCGCCACCAGCGGGTTATAGCCTAGACAGACGGCAGCCTAATTCCGGATTACCGGCGCACTTAATCCGAATAAAATAATAACCTGACAGACGGCAGTATTGCGGATTAACTAAACGGCTGATTGTTGTTTTATTAGGTCTGCTCACTTACATTACTATCACTATCAATTTCTGTCATCTATCACACTCGATATGAGAAAATCTACAAGAAGTACTTGAACTGAAAACTATCAGAAACTTGTAAATTGACATTCACCGTTCGTAATTGACAGCTGGATTTATTTGTTCGCCAACACTTTTCATGTTGAAAACTGTTAACAATTGTTGAAAGTTTTTTGGTAGCGAACACATCTAATATTTTGTAAAATGGATGGAGAAAAATTCACAATAGACAATTTTCAGCAGTGTTGCCATCGCAAATTGCCCTAATCCTCATTTATTTTGAGAATTAACTCATAGAGTTTATGCGGATTAACTGCAGTTAATGCCCGAGTTAATTCGAATTAACTCGGTAATCCGGAATTAGGCTGCCGTTTGTCTAGGCTATTACGAATATAACACCCTAGCTGTAGCGTGTTCTTCCATTCGCTGGACGTGACTTAGCCAGCTCAGCTTCTGAATTTTGATTTGCTATGTCGGAGTCGGGATACAGATCACACAGTTTATGATTGTACGTTGTTCGATACTTACCACCAAAGCAAATAGGTCCAAAGATTTGCGTAAGAATTTTCTCTCGAAAACTCCGAGCATTCTCTCGTCTGCGATGAAAATTGTCCAAGCTTCGGCATCATATGTAAGGACAGGCATGATGAGAGACTTGTAGAGTGTGATTTTTGTTGCTCGAGAGAGAACCCGACTTCTCAATTGCTTACTTACTCCAAAGTAGCATTCGATGTGACTCTCTTTCAACTCTGAGAATGATATACGATAAATCGCATCGGCATACGCTAATAGCATGACGCTTTTGTTAAAGATAGTGCCTTTATGTCGTAGATTAGGAGTTCGTCTTATTTTCTCTATAATAAGATTGGAAAGTCGCACGATCACCTTGTCGAAATCCCGTTCGATATTAATCGACGGGGAAAGGCCCTTCCTGTCATTATGCAAAGAGGAATGAGCTTTGCAAGAGTACCGAACTCAGACATTATTGTGTATAGGCAATCCCTGCCGAACTGCCGAAAACAGATTTATAATCAACAAATGTATTGTGTGTGCCGACCTATTTTTCTTCGGTCTTCTCCAGGATTTGTACCAGGTCTGAAAGCACATTGACAAGGTCCAATCAGGTTAAGCATAGGCTTCATTCTGTCACACAGTACACTCGATAGGACCTTGTACGTGATGCTAAGTAGACTTTCGTATATGCGGGATAGAGCACACTGAGGATCCAATCATCGAACACACTTTCATTCGACCATATTCTGCTTCTGAGCTGATGTATGCTGGTGAGCAGCTCGTCGCCTCCAGTTTTAAACAACTTCAGAGGCAGGCCACCAACAACAAGCGAGTAGTCAATCCGGTTTTCTTCGAATTAGAAAGAGAGTCACGCCTAATAGATTTTATAGTAAACGAGAGCAGTACTAAGGAGACAAGCAAAGAGTTATGTCATCTTGGAGCACCATCAAAAACGTCAGCAAGGAGCTCATGCTGAGGATATCTCTTGTTAAAAAGTGCTGCATTAAGCTAAGTCAGCAATTGAGAAGTCACAAAATAATACTTTATAAGTATATCATCATATCTTCCTTCTCATAGGACGCAGAAGCCGCTAGGAGTTTTCAAGAGAAAAATGCTTCGCAATTCATTAACTTATTTATTTAGATGTGAGTATCGAATAAGGTACAACCATGTGCTGTATATATCAAAATTGGCGAAAAAACATTTAATACCACAAAAATCAAGGTCAGATTGTTATGACAACCGCAGCAATCGCAAGCTAATTGTATAGAAATTTGAATAAAAGTAATTACTTAGTTATTAAAAACAAAACGTTTCAAACTTTCTGAAACATTATAATGTATGCAAATAACTAATTTTGATGAATTCTATAGTTTCTTGACGACTCATTTGTTCTACTGCTGTAATCATTTAGTTGAATAAATACGGGGCAATAGTAGCTGTTTGTCACTACTATACTATACCATGCTATATATATGTATGTACATATATTATATATGCGCTATACTATACTATAATACATATAAATGGTTATCCATTTCGCGGTTTCAAAAGTATAGGGCTAGAATTCGACATCTGTCAAACTGAGTTGTTAAAACAATTTCTTTCTTTTTCAGTTCAAAGTCTGACATTTGCGAAAATGGATCGCTTAACTATCGCATAACGCATTAAAATTGTAGAAACCTACTACAAAAATGGTGATTCTGCCACAGCCACATATCGTGCTTAAAGAGGAGATTATGGTTTACATAATCGTCCAACTACGCAAGCAATTGGCAAAATTGTGAAGAAATATGAAGAGACTGGATCGGTTACAGATATTGTAAGGCCTGTGCATCATCGATTCGCTCGTACCACCGAAAATATCGCTGCTGTAAGTGAAAGTGTTGCCGAAGACCCGAATGTGTCGATTCCTCGTCGTTCTCAGGAATTAGGACTGTCTTACGGCATTTGGATCTACACCTACATCCATATAAAATTCAGCTCACACAACAACTGAAGCCAGCTGACCATTCACAACGTCGTAGATACGTTGAATGGGTGCTTGAACCACAGGCGGTGGACGGCGATTTTTCGAACAAAATTTTCTTCAGCGACGAAGCACATTTCTCACTCTGTGGGTATGTTAACAAACAAAATTGTCGTATTTGGGGTTCTGAGAATCCTCAAGTAGTTGAAGAGAGGCCACTACATCCACAAAAAGTCACTGCTTGGTACGCTCTTTGGTCCGGAGGTGTGATTGGACCTTACTTGTTCGAAAACGACGATGGACCGACTGTCACCGTCAATTCGGAGCGTTATGGTCATATGATAACCGACTTTTTTTTGCCTGCTATTGAAGAATACGACTTAGAGAATATGTGGTTTCAACAAGACGGTGCCACATGCCACACAACTCGAGCGAATATGGCTTTATTGCAAGAGAAATTTTCTGGCCGCGTAATTTCTCGTCGTGGCGATATCAAGTGGCCACCAAGATCATGCGATTTGACACCGCTTGACTTTTTTTTTTTTGTGGGGCTACGCGAAAGACCGTGTTTATGCAGATAAACCTTTAACTCTTGAGCACCTAAAAACCAACATTCGTCACGTTATGGCTGAGATACCTCCCAATATGTGTCAAAAAGTGGTCGAAAATTACCTCAAAAGAATCGATGCTTGCAACAATTCGCGTGATGGTCATTTAAATGACGTAGTATTTCACACATAATGTCAACGTTCAAACTTTATAATAAAAAAGAAATATCATGATAAAAAATATTTTATATATTTTATATGTGTTTTATTTACATTTACTTTTGAAACCGCAAAATGGATAACCCTTTACATATATTGCATCGTCAACTACATACAAAACAATTTCTCTTATTTACAATTTTTTAGTTGTTATGTAACTAAAGAATTCTGATTCCAAATCGGTTCTATGCTTTTGGCAGAATGTGGAGGTGTAATGATAATTTCCATGTCTTCATTTCGTTTCTGCAGAGTGTTTAATTTACTCCTGTATAAGTTGCTTTAAGTACACTGAGAAAGCCAATTTAGCTGAACGTAACATTCAGAAATATTCAGGCTGAATGCTACTAGTTACATTTACTCCGCTCCTTTAAAGCCACGTTCAAGAATTTGAAGTCGGAACACGAATTTTTATTTTTACTATGCAGCGTTCAGCTGTTAAAGAACAACAAGCAATTTTTGCCGAACGAAGCACAAAGACAAGTTTTTATCACACGTTAGCCGAGCTTCTCTTCCATTACTGTTGTGCGTCTTAAATTTTGGACAATATTAGAAGGGACCTACTTATTTTAGCCGGTTCCGAACGGCAGAACACTTGTGACATCACTTTTTCTGAGCTTTGTCACAGAGTTCTTTAAAAAGCTTTTTCATGGCAAGTTGTTACTGTCGGAAGAATTGCCAATTGCTTGCCGACAGGTGGGTACCGTTCGAAAGAAAAATCTTATCGATATTAAATTTGTTATGCATCAACCGGGGATTGAACCACGACCTACAGATCAGAAGGCAAACACACTAACCACTGAGCTACGGCACCCACGTTTTGTATTGTTTAGCGAAAAGAGTCGATGAAATGGAAGCGTTATTGGAAAAGTTTCATTTGAAATTTCTGCTATCAAAGCTTGTAAAATATGTATCTATGTATATACTTAGATGTTATAAAATATGAAATAAATTTTGGATAATAAATAAAAATAAACCAGAAATTATTCTACTACATTTCCTGAACGTATCTCATAAAAAACAATCAAGCATACTTTTAGCAATGCAGAAATCGAACGCATTTAGTTAATAACTGAACACATATATACTATTGCATAAGCTAAACTCCATGTAGTAGGAAACTAGACGCAGGTTTACTGCTTTGTCAACCAAACGTTTGTGGTTAAAAACCAAACGTTCAGTCACTACTGATATTACTGAACATATGTAGTGGAAAACTAAACATACGTTTCCCATAAGGATTAACTCTATTCTCGGTTTTGTACATATTATCAGCGTTTACGGTGTAAAAAACATAATGAACATTTAGAAAAGCTTTACGTAATTTTCTCTGTGTAGCGGCTTTTCTATGTATATTGGGTTGTAGTTGTTTAAGGCTTTTTTTGGGATACCTTTCCTGATATCATATATAGTCTAACAGAAATTACTCGAAATATTCTCCTCGCCAGTTGGATGTATGAATCTTGTGCATGTTGTTTAGTAACAATCTAAACAATCTACTTACTCTATAACTGATATAAATATTTGTACATATATATGAATATGAAAAGTATGACGATATATTCGCATTAATTAAAAATTAAATGTCCCATAATGTGTAGCTGCCACAATAGCTATCAATCCAGAAATAGAGTAAAATCTCATACAGCCAGCCCATAAACCATATGTACTTATTGTTATACAAATTTACAATATATTATATATGCGAAACCAAAGCAAATAATCATGAGATTAATTTAAATTTTGTGATTTGATTGCAAAAAGTGACTATATATATTTACAAACACACTTATATGTATATATATATAGCGTCTGTGGCTAAATTTATTCCTAATCAAAAGAACTATGTTACTTTACTGATGGTTCAACTACGAGTGTCTAACGATACACTCGTTCTCGTCATTTATTACAAAAAATTAAAGTTAGGTACAAGAATATACAATAAAGAGTAAAAGACAATTAAAGGTGCCGTTACACTATTACATATGTGGTGCGGACACATACAATGTAGGAGAAAGAACAAAATTTTATATAACTGTGTTGTGCGAAAGGCACTACATATACATATATCGATACCATCGTCTCCGAAGAATTTTGACCAGTCTTTTTGAAGTTTACATATACTTTTATTATCCGCCACAGTGCTCTCGCAGTATATTTTCACGGCTGATTCTGACTGTTGGAAGAACTGTCAATAACTAGTAACCAATGTAATCACTGACATAAACGTACATCTCTAAATACCCATTATTCTTTTATGTGTTGAAAGCTACATACATACACATGTACATACGTACGTACATGTGTACATACCATATAAGACTTGCATTCATAAGTTTCTAATGGTTAACAACAATAGTTTCTGATTTCTGATACATGAAATGATACTATTAAAAACAATTTTTCAACCCAATATAGGTTTTAAGTTTATAAGAAGAAAGGTATTACGGTATTAATATTTTGTGAAATTGAAATTTATTCAAAATTCATAAACTTAATGGTAATAGATAACGGTATATTATTTATATACTTACAGAAGTATGTATACATATGTAAAAAAAGTATTGAAGACACAAAATACTATACCAATAAAAATGAGACCTTCGCCATGAGAGTCTAGGAAGAGCGGCTACTTTAAACTTCTACATCATAAGAGCTGAGGACACAAAGATGATCTGTGTCATTTTATCACGTCCAAACAGGCAAAGAAGGTAGGCAAATAATAACAAGAATATTATTGAATACCTCCGAGAAGATAACATTGTTGCGAGTTGCGAAGTGCTATCACACTTACATATAAGCGTGTAAGTAGGCGTATGATTCCTGAATATAGTATAC
This sequence comes from Megamerina dolium, assembly GCA_963854835.1. Taxonomy (NCBI): domain Eukaryota; kingdom Metazoa; phylum Arthropoda; class Insecta; order Diptera; family Megamerinidae; genus Megamerina; species Megamerina dolium. Next base: position 326,540 of record OY978526.1, read on the forward strand.
TGACGGTTGTGTTAATGTACATACCTCACAACGTAACTATCATCGTGATTATTATGTCTTATTACGTCTGAATCATTTCTATTGTCGCAAATCTTAAAATACTGTCGCAAACTTTTAATACTTTTATTTACCACACAAGAATGGATATAACAGAACGGAATGAAATGTCACTTAATAATCTATTGCATATAAAATCCGAATGGTTGTAATGGACAGGGTGAATCGTAAGAATCTGTTGATCTTAGATACTTCCGTCAATTTGATAGTTGTTTGTTATAAGATGAAGTGAAGTCGTCCAAAACAAATCAAAAGCGAAAATTAAATTCTTCAACACACATTTTTTAAAATATAAATTTAGTTTCACACATTTGTTGTGTTCAATTCGTTAACAAGTTCCAATTTTTGTCAGCTGTAGCAAATGTAATTGTCGTAAGGAAACATACCATTATTACTGTTATAACATTTTTTTCGTTTCTTTGCGCCACGATTCCGTTCCGTTAGGCCTATTATAACCAGCGCATTAGTTGATTGAATATAGTTGATACTTGAACTATTTCTACCACAATATATTATTCTCTAAGAATGTGGAAAGATGTGTCTTTTTCGTTATACGCCTATTTCAAGGCAATATATTAAGACATATGTTTTAGTTCGAGCACTATTCAGTCATGTCTTAAACAATGGAAGAGTCATGCTTTCACACTCTCAGTGACATTAATTTGCAAACTATTCCGAGTGGGAAATAGCAAACCACATAAACCTTAATACATATATACATAGTTCTATCTCAGGAAAGCTAATATACAAATTTGCGAGTAAATAATATATTCCCTACTTTCCTTATAAATATCTCTGTCATTTGCAGCTAAAGTAGAAATAGCAACAACAAACGTCAAATGTTAGTAAAAAGTGCTTGAACCGTTTTCATGAGCACACTCGAATATAAGTATGGTATATTTATGTTTGTAGTTATGTACCTATGTATTTGCACTTCATGCATTTTTTCAACTAAATAACTTTAATATAATATAGACGAGAGTAGGCACTTAATCGTATACTAGTAAGCTGGCATCAAATAATAGTGGCATTCATGCAATCGTATAAAAACCGTGTAAACCGCGAAAACTAAAGAGCTGCGAGAATGTATTTAATTTTCGAATGATTCTATTTGCTCTCAAAACATGTACAATATTTGTAAAGTGTAAAATATTAGGCAAATAGAATACTCCACTCACTTCTTGTACAAGAAATATTCCATACATTTATTTTTTCTCTTCGTATAAACGAATATTTGAGAGAACTACGAGAGTTTGTACTTTATAATCGTTGTTGCTTTTCATGACAGGCACTGATGACTTGTATTACTGCGTCCTACCATATAGGTGGAATTTACTTAATTTATGTATGTATGTATGTGGCACTTAAAGCCCCAAAGGGCTCATTGGCCGAGCTTCTCTTCCATTACTGTTGTTCGTCTTAAATTTTGGACAGTATTAGAATGGACCTACTTATTTTAGCCGGTTCCGAACGGCAGAACACTTGTGACATCACTTTTTCTGAGCTTTGTCATAGAGTTCTTTTTAGAAGCTTTTTCATGGCAAGTTGTTACTGTCGGAAGAATTGCCAATTGCTTGCCGACAGGTGGGTACCGTTCGAAAGAAAAACCATTTCGATATTAAATTTATTATGCATCAGCCGGGTATTGAACCACGACCTACAGATCAGAAGGCGAACACACTAACCACTGAGCTACGGCACCCACATTAATTAATTTATATTAAAGATAATTACTTTCATTTTTCTCAAAAAACTAGTGATTAGGCTTTGCCTTTGTATTTTTTACTTTTCTGCTAATTTTTGGCATTTTTATTTTGTTATTGTTACGATTGTATGAATCCCACTAATGAAAAAAATATGAAGCAACATCGACACTACTCATGTGGATTGTGGTTGACAGAAAAGTGTAAATTGAAGTAACCACCGTACGCACAACAGTACAAATATACGTACAACAAGGAAACAGCTATCAAGCCATTAGCATGAGTACGAAAGTAAACACTTTACATAAAGTACAGCATATTTGTTGTTGGTTGGCTATTTTTTACGAGTATGTATACTTGTTTCTGCCACTAAGCACAAAGTTTTATACAAATATCACATTCAATAGTATAGTGACAAAATCCCACCATCACAAACAAGCCACCCTTTCGAGAATAGTTAGCTAGCACAAAAGCAAAAGTGAATCAAACGACACAAATACACATAAATACTCGTACAACGCGGTGTCGGTAGATATGTTGAAAGTGTTCAAAAAACTAAATATGTATTATGCTTGTATAAGTATGTATACGGTTCTGAAAAACTTCTACCTGATTTTTTATATATTTTTTACAAAATGAACTGTTACACTCTATTCAAATACCCAAAGCGATTTTCTTGCTATATCTGGTTATTTGTGCGCCGATAATCGTACAAACGCTAAAATTTGATATATCAAAATATCAATGCTTTATTTTCTTTTTATCATAATTTACATACAGTAGACCCCAAATTCTCTAACAAATTTATATTATATTTCAAAAATCAATTCAATTTTTGATGCCACAACTTGGAGGTGGAAAACTCTAAATTTACTCTACAAATTCCTTTCAATAATACTATTTAGTTTGAAATTCCTAACCAAGTCAAATTATCAAGCATTATAATGTGTCGTCCACCAGCGAATTCCGAATAAAGCACCTTCTTCAATACACATTTTTTAAATACTTACCTAATATTTGTAAAATAAATTGTAAGAAAATTTGGCCGTCTCAAAATGCTTGTGATCGAAAGGTTGAAATATTAATTTACTATGGGATTTACCCTTTTATTTCTGTAGATAAAAGCTTAAAACAAACGTCTCAAAGTATAATGCTCTGCAAATCACACTACTAAATGTACATATATACATATGTATATATTGTACATTGTTCACATACGAGTTGTGCGTTGTACGAGTTTGTTCTCTTTCTTTGTAGAATAAACCCTGCGTGCAGGTGCTATGCGAGCTATTATGGAGCGTTAAAGGGGAATGAGGGGTGCGGAGATACGTCTTTTTATCTCTCCACGTAATTGAATGGCGGCGCTTCGAACAATTCCGCCAGTGGAGGAGACCCCGAACTCCCCCATCACAGATGATGGTGTAGATGTTCCATCACCTGATCATGACGATGTTAGAGCAGCCAGCTGAAAAACAATAAAGCTGCAGGTGCTGATGGCCTGCCTACCGAGTTGTTTAAGACCGGAGGTGATGAGCTGCTCACCAGCACATGCGAGTTCATAAGCAGAATATGGTCGGATGAAAGCATGCCCGATGATTGGAGGCTCAGTGATTTTTAACCCGTACATAAAAAGGAGACCTCACAATTTACGCCAAATACTGTGGAATAACTATTTTTAGCATCGCATACAAGGTTCTATCGAAAGTACTGTAAATTGAAGCCTATGCTTAACAACCTGATTGGACCTTATCAGTGTGACTTCAGCCCTGGTAAATCTACCATCGACCAGACAATCACACTGCGCCAAATCCTGGAGAAGACCCAAGAAAAACAGATCGACACACACTTCTATTTGTTGATTATAAAGCCGCTTTTAAAAACCCGGTAAATGATTACCTCTACACGACAATATTTGCAGTCGTTTTGACATTTTTTTTTATTTGTCATGTACTAGGTGGCGCTGTAGGCCAATGTTATTCAATTTCCCTCATTTTTCTTCGTTTTTGTTTTTAATAAACCTCAGAAATAAATTCCCCGTACCAAAAAAGTTTTTTAAAAAATTTTTTTAAGACCTTACACTAATTTATCAATAAATTGTGTTTATATTACACAAGGAGCTAAAGAGATGCACCTGGAGCACATTCACCAGAGTGTGAATGAGACGTTCATAAATACAATTGATGAACATAAAATACTGCTATTCAGTAGGTTAATAACTTAGATGAGCCTAAAATCAAACTTTCAGTGCTACCTGAAGCTTTAGAACAAGTTTGACCACTTCCCATCAAGGAGCAAATAAAACAAATGCAACTCCACAAGGAAGTTGCTGCTGGGGGATTTAAAATGTATACTTCAGGATGTCAAAAAAATCAAAATAAATGTTGGTATAAGTTTGGATCCCTTCCTCCAGCACGGTCAAAAAATGAAGTATTAAGATTTCGGTCTGTTAATAGCATCCATGAATCATAAATCTTATGTGGTATTTTTTAAATCATCTTCTTAGCAATAATATTGAAAACATGCTGACATGCAAATAATAGTCATGCAAATAAAATAGAGATAACTTAAATAAACGACACAAGAGGGATCATTTCAGTTTACAATGACATACAGTTGGTATATAACTTTAAACTAATTGGAATTATATAATAATAATTAACATAGCACTATCCCAGAGGGGAATTTTGACGCTCTCGTTTTGAAATAAGCGTATAGAAGAAAATCAAAAGACAGTTTTTGAAACCTATGATAGTGAAAAATTCAACTTGAAAATATTTTCTGAATTTTTACCTTAATTAAAATTATTTAAAAAATTTGTTAAAATTATTGTTATTCTTAAAAAAAATATTTTTAATCAAAAAATTTGTACTGAACTAAAGGGTTAATAATTTTAACACTACCTGGACAGATTTTGTCATTCCTCTTTCAGTGATATTTTGACACATAGTAATTATGACACTACCTGAACATGCTTTGGCCAGGGACCCGACAAGTTACAATTTAAATACAAAAAAGTCTTTCAAAAAAAGATATAACTGAAAAGTTCGGACGTATATTACTACTACGGAAGCATGGGAGACTTGACGCACTGAAGTATCTGGATTTTGTTCAATGAAGTGAACAATCTTGATTTTGACGTAATGTTTCTACGTTTGGCTTGATGTTGAAACGGTCGTTTATATTTGTTTCACATTTCACATTTGTTTCACTCGAAATTCATATTTTCACTTCACAAATATTAAATAAAGACTGACAATGCTGTCAAAAGCAGTTTGTACATCAGTCAAGGATTGCATCTAGTCACAACAAAAGAATTATTTGACATTTATTAATATTTATTAACGGTTTTTCGTCGCATTTTCTACCGTGAAACACACTGTACAATACATAGATTTTAATATATAAAAAAAATCTCCTTACAGTCGGCTGGGGCCGACCAAATTATACCCTGCATATGTAGATGTATATATAAAAAGTTTGCTCGTATATCCATCCTTTTCTTCCACTACTTTGTATAGGACCTACATTAAGAAGCAGGCGTACCTCACCAATTTTGGAGGATCAATTTCTGCCTATACTACTAAACTACATAGGTTGCAATGGGTTGACTTAGGCGTATTATTTAGGAAGTTATGGGTGTTTTAATGTTTAAGATAAATCCGACACTTTGTACGGAAGCTATATAAAAAGTGGGCGTGACTTATCTCTTTCCTGTATATCTAATTAATTTTTCAATATTAATCCACAAATTAAATTTGGTTGTCCTACGCTATATGGTTTGTAAGTTATGGAGCTTAAAAGTTTTAGTTTAATTCCCTTGACTTTGTATGGGAGACTCATGAAGGAGTGGGCGTGGCACACTGATTTTCTGCCAGATTTTTGTCGACTACGATATTAATTTAAGTGTCAATTATGGTTATTCTAGACAGAAGATTGCCGAAGTTACAGCTGTTTCAATTTAAAATTTGTATGGGGGCTACGATAAACAGCGGGCGTGGTGCTCCCATTTTCTGTGAGCCTAGTTGCTCGTACAATACTAATCCACACCTTAAATCTCGTTATTCTATGCTGAATAGTTTGCAAGTTATAACCGGTAACATTTTTTTTAATTTCCGCAACTTTGTATGGGAGACCCAAAAAGGAGTGGGCGTGGCACACTGATTTTCTGCCATATTATTTCCGACTACCATGTTAATCTAAGTGTCAATTATGGTTATTCTGAACAGAAGATTGTAGAAGTTACAGCTGTTTCAATTTAAAAGAAGTACAGACACTTTGTATGAAAGCTACGCTAAAAAGTAGGCGTGGCTCAACCACTTTTGGCGAGGTTATATAGTAGTATAATATAACTCTATGTGCCAAATATTGTTGTCCCAAGTGGTATATTATGTGAGTTATAGCAAGTTAAAGATTTTGAAAATTTCGAGGTTAGTCGCTTTGAATGCTTGGTGTGGGCGTGGTTATTGACCGATCATGCCCAATATCAATCCCCTCCGTACCCTTGGATCATAGGTTACTTGTGCCAAATTTCATCGAAATAGCTCAATATTTACTCAAGTTATCGTGCGAACCAGCCAGGTGACAGACAGACGGACGGACGGACGGACGGACGGACGGACGGACATCGTTAAATCGAAAATTCAATCGACGCTGATCACGAATATATATCCATGTCTATATCTCCGGAGATTCCTTCAAGTGGACACAAACATCTGACCGAAATGAATATACCATGCATATTGCATTATGCAGGGTATAAAAATCTAAAAATTTGTCATAAATTTAGTATTCTCTCCTTGCTCTCCGATTGAATGTTTAATGTCGAGGCTGCAGCGTAGATATGGATATTAACTTATATAGGTACGTACCGAATATAGGTACGGCCGAAAAAAATAAATCTAAGGTTGTGTGTACCAATTTTCTTCTAATCTATTTAATGGGACTTTAGATTTTTAAACCACGTTTATATTATATGTTATATTTTTTTATATTTATATTTTTAGTCCCCTTTTATAGTATTGGAACTCTTGATAATGATAGGTACTTGTCCATATCATTGAAATGGCTCAATCTTCGTGTCATAGCAGTGACTTCTACTACCACTGCTAAGAATATTGGAACTCTTCACATTTTGTGTATTGTTAAGGAAACAAAAGCATGAATTATCTCTTTTGTCTATAATAACTCTCCTATCTCAGTTTGTAGTAGCTAAGATTCTTAGGTAAAATTAGCAACTAAGCTTTTTATTTAAATTTAACGACTATATTTGCATCTACTTATGTTATTTCCCAACTCGTAAAGCAATTCATTTCATTCCACGGGGATATACGGAATTTCTGTCAAGATATCCGCTGGAAATGAGTTGTCATTGTAAAAATAACTCAGGATAAAAAAAAAGCAAAATAAACACAATATCATTGGATAATTAAGCACAATTTGAGTTTGTTTTTTTACAGCTTTATAGAAAAGTACTCGTCATATTATTTTTACATCTGTATAAATATCTGTATTTACATCTGTATAAATAAATAAAATTATTGATATCACTTTAAATTTGGTTATTGTAAAACATTTTAAAAAAATGGTCCTTTTGTCTTTGTAATGCTTATTGTTGTTGAGTTGTGGTTTAAAACAAGCATAAACGAGGTTATTACATATTTAATGTAACCACACAATAAATTTTATTATTATGCTGGTTTATTTATTATGGCAAATTTAACATTTTCACAGGAAGGATGCCCAATAAAGCGCATATAAAATATTTCTGCTATTAAACGCATTTATTTCTTCCACTTATAAAAAAAAAACACTAGCTCCGAAAGTATATAGATATGATATATGAATACGTATAGTACATACCTACAAGTACTCGTATACCAGCTGGATTGATTTACTGTTGGTTTTTATTAACACATATATATAATTCAATACGTTTGATTTTGTTTCAATTTTAGTACATATTAAAATTAATTATGTACAATAACATTCATATCTCTGTGAGACTATTGATTACATAAATACGATTGTATACATATAAATGTGCACTTATAGGCTCTGATGCTTCTCTGCGGGTTAAATTTTGGAAAATATTAGAAGCTTTTTCACAGTGCTCTTTTAGAAGCGTTTTCATAGCAAATTGTTACTGGCGGAAGAATTGTTAAGGAAAAATCTGTTCAATATTAAAGTTGCGCTTCAGCCGGGGATTGAACCCACGACCTACTATTCAGAAGTCTTTGGCTTTAGAGTAAATTTATTTCTTAACTCGAAACACTTTTTTCAAACGATGATTCAATTTTATTAAACTTTTTCCTCAATTTTTTTTTTTTTTTTTCAATGGCTTATTCGTCGCTCGCAGGGGGCTAAATTACCAGAAACGACAATATGCTGCAATGCTTGCTTACCATTTCACAGTTCACAGTTTTTATAAAGCCATTGTACAAGAACGTACTTTATTTGACACACAAACTTATACAAATGTGTTAGCATTTGTGTAGCCGACGTTGTATTAACGTTTCGTTAACAACAATCGAAGTTCCACACAGAGAAAGCTAGACGTTAGTAAGCTGCGATCATCAGAGACACCTGATGCTACACTATCGAATCTGTTTATTTAGAACACTCCGCCACTCCCATCATGAGTACTTGAATTGATAACATGAAAATAACTATCATAATATTTTCCACAATTTCTACGATATTTTCTATAAAAAAATCATTTGTATTATGTACAATTGTTGTTGCAGTTTATTGCAGCATATAAGCAGCAGCCATTGCAATTAAATAATTTGTTGCTGTACCGAAGGTAAACGTAAATGAAACACACTTCTGTTTAGAATTTCGATCAAATTTTTATTTCAGTACAATGTTTGGACCTTACCATTATATGTGAAATACAACATCATTCAAATGTCCTCCACGGGACCTCTCACAGTTCTTGAGCCTTGTGAGGTAATTTTCGACGATTCTCCGGCACATATCGGTTACTATTACTTAATTTTGAGTGTACTAATTGCTTGATCATGGATATAAACAACAGCACGTAGATTTAATGCTAGTGACGAGTAAGAAATATATTAGCAATTGTTACTACAATGCTAATCAAAATATTTGTACTTACTTATTTATTTATATGCCTATTACAACCGAAGTGAATTGATTTAGGCCGAATCTAGCATGCTTTGCCAGAAAGCTCTTTCCTTCGCTAGTTGGCGCCAGTTAGAAATTCCGAGTGCTGACAAGTTCTCCAGTACTTGATCTTTCCACCGTAGGTTAGGTCTTCTTCTTCTGCTTCGTCCACCAGCGGGTTACGAATATAACATCCCCTTAGCCGGAGCGTGTTCTTCCATTCGCTCGAATTGACCTAGTTATCGCGGCCGCTAAATTTTAAGGTGTCGGCATACGGCTCATACAGCTCATGGTTGTACCTTATTCGATACTCGCCACCAACTCAAATAGGTCCAAAGGTCTTGCGTAACACTTTTCTCTCGAAAACTCCGAGCATTCTCTCATCTTAGGTGGAAATTGTCCAAGCTTCGGCGCCATATATAAGGGCAGGCAGGATGAGAGACCTGTAGAGTGTGATTTTCGTTGCTCAAGAGAGGGCCCGACTTCTCAATTGCTTACTTAGCCCAAAGTAGCACACGTTAGCAAGATGTTGATATTACAGAATATAACTTCTCGTTATGGGAGAAGCAACAATATTGTATTGTCTGTTAGTGCAACAACGAAAGCTGCAATATATTTGCTGCAGATGAGATGTGTAGGAGGATTTGTTGTTTGTGATTGTGTGAGCGACGGGACGCCGATAAGCTCGTTCCGGCGATGGCCCCTTGCTCCAGATGATCAAGGGGTGCAAAGTTTTTTTTTTTCGATATGCTGGATGGTGAAAATCTTCATAGATACTGGATAGTCCGTACTACTGAGCATGCACTATTCACATGCTATGCTCCAATAGGTACCTACTTACTAAAAGCACCTCCCCCGATATCACCGTCCTGATCATCCTTGCGGTACCACCAGTCAAGGCATTCCTTCGCAAGGCAGAATTTTGAGTGATATTCACTCTCCCCTATTTTTGGTATGCTTTGCTTGTTCACTTAGTTGTAGTCTTTGCATCATTCTTGTAACGATGTCTGCTGAAGTGTCCCATCTTTCTTTGAGGAGAGCATCCATTGGGTAAGTCACTCCGGCGTTAACGATTGTAGAATTAACCGTTGAAGCTGGGAGCGTTCATTTACAAACCTAGCGCACTTCAGTAGCACATGCTGTGCGTTCTCCAATTTCGTGCTTGCAGTTGAGACACCTCGGGTTATCAACGTGTTTGCATTTATACAAATATTCTCTAATAGGTTGGGTGGTAATGAACCTCTTCGTGTTTCCTGGTGATCCACATTTTAATATTGGGTATCAGCGAACATATCACAATATGCCAAATTATGTCCTCCAATTCTACACGCTCAACCCGCGGTAGTTTCTTATTATCGCGAATGGAGTGCGCTTGAGTCGCTATGATGTCAGTAATGACAATACCGTCGTACATGATATTCCAAAGAAATGGTTCCAGGATACTTTGTAGAGCATTTAATGTATACGGCCAGTTTTCCGAATTAAATAAAGTTTTGATACCTGGTGTAACAACGATGCAGTATTCTTTACTGTCCCCTCCATCTTTTCCCTTCGATTGCTTTTTGTACAATTTCACACCCTTTGATAATAGCGTCGACAGTGCTGCGCTTTTTCCTGAACCATACTTCCATTTAAAGAGACCTGTTTCTCCTTTGGTATATTTTTCCAGTCTAAAGCACAGTATCTGCTCCAGTACTTTACCCGCAGTTATATGCTGAATATAACTTTAAGGGACGATATGACGACGGTTCATGTGGTGGTTTGTGGACTTTAGGTAGTAAGACAGGACGTATATGGCTGCGCATAAACTTCCGGTTTCATTTTAATAGCTGTCCTGAGTACTACATTTAGAATACCATCAAGATCTAGAGTTTTCTCGTTCCGGTTGTTTCAAGGGCATTTTCAAAAATGTCCATATCGAATTTATGAATACAATACCTAGATGGTCGCTATGCGTATATACATCCGACACTTTCCATTCCATAGCTCTTGCTTATTTGGAATTATTCGGTTACTAGAACGACGTCAATTTGTTGTTCAGCTATTGCTTTCTGTGTTACTTCATAGATTTATCTAGATGCACTTAATCATTCCGCTTTCTTATTTCTTTTAGTGCTGCTTTGTAGGTTGAGCGCCTATAATATCCAGATGGGTGTTCGTTTCCACCTTTACTTCCTGATTCACAAATAACACTTTTGGGCTGTGCTTTACACAGGTCTGCTCGATAGCCTCTGTTTCCACAGCGCATGCAAGTATCTGTGCGAGAGTTTGATGATATTTGTGGATGCAGGTGTTGCTGTTTTGTTGTTGGTGGATATTCAGATATACTCATGTTGGTGTCGGCTACCTGATGAGGATATTGATTTTTAATATGTACGAATTTTTAATTTACTATTCTTAATGTACAATTATTCTTTAATTGTAATATCAATTTATTAAGTTTCTCTAAGAGTGTAATCGAGGCAGAAAATATGTTGCGCGCACTGTCCACTTTGAAATATGTATAATTTGATAATTACAATATAAACAAATAGGCAAAAAGATATATTTTATATAAAGGATAGAATTACCAACCCACTCAAACGAGAACAATATAAGTATTTATATGGCCAGTAAATGCGACTTACTCTAGCGTAAACAACCGTCATTTCCTTGTTTTTATTTTTTCCGAAATAATTGATCTACATAAATAAATCTGAAGAGGATTTCAACGAATCAAAACCAATTCTTCGTTGAACACATTTTTCACTCCGACTACGACTCCTTTATGAATTTCAAATAAACGTCTTAGGCATAATAGACGCCCTACAGATAGCTGGCCATTTAAAACCAATACGTTTTCAAATAATAGTCAACCATATTAAAATGTACTGTATTGTTAAGGCTCTGAACATTGTTGCACTCTATAAAGTGAAGCACACACACCATTTATACGTAATATAGATATAATTCATTGAAAATAGAGCATCAACGCAAATGTTTTCTTAAATGTATCCAAATACCCAAAAGCGTTCACGAAACCTGGTATATATCAAATACAAGCGTATATGTAAGTACACAAAAGTTGGAATACTAGCAACATCCCAGTAGCGAAAGGTAATAGCTTGTATATGAGTTGGCATAACCTAAATGAGGACGTATCACTGAAATTTTCGCTTAATTTTGATTCAGCGATGCCTTGAGAAAATCAGAGCTGAACAACTCCCATATCCAGCGATATGAGTTGTGTGCATTACCTAATCATATACCAAAGGTTCAAAGTTGATCGGTTAAAAGCATTACCGAGTAATATACCCAAAGGTATGAGTCGTTCAGTTTATAAGCGAACACACCTATTGTTTTGTAAGTTGGATCGAGAAAAATTCTCAACAGAAATTTTTCAGCAGTGTTGCCATCGTAAATTGCCAAAATCCTCTTTAATTTTGAGAATTAACTCGTTGAGTTAATGCGGATTAGCTGCAGTTAATACCCGAGTTAATTCGAATTAAATCGTTAATCCAGCGATTAACGCTGCCTTCTGTCAGGGCTATAATGCTGAAAACAAATTCGCATACAAGAAGAATTATACGTCTTATATTATTTTTCACTGTCCATTCTTTTCTATCAATTATGAAGCTGTCCTCTCGCTTTTGTTTTCATTTTTAATTTCATCCCCTTCGTCATTATCGTCATTGTCACATTATTATTAATGAATTATTTATATTTACACTTTTATTTTTTTCGGCTTTAATTATTTAATTGTTTGTGTTTATTTTTATTATTTGAAATAAAAATAGTAATAATTATATAAATATTTCGCAATGGGCCTTTATCTGGCCTACGTGAACCCTGAGGGCGGCCACACTAACCTAACCATCTAACCTATATAAATATTATATTTATTATTAAAAAACATGGCCTTACAGTCGGCTGGGGCCGACCAAATTATACCCTGCATATGTAGAGGTATATATAAAAAGTTTGCTCGTATATCCATCCTTTTCTTCCACTACTTTGTATAGGAGCTACATTAAGAACCAGGCTACGTCACCAATTTTTGAGGAATAATTTCTGCCTATAATACTAAACTACCTAGGTTGCAATGGGTTGTCCTAGGCGTATTATTTAGTAAGTTATGGGTGTTTTAATGTTTAAGATAAATCCGATATTTTGTACGGAAGCTATATAAAAAGTGGGCGTGGCTTACCTATTTCTTGTATATCTAATTAATTTTTCAATATCAATCCACTCCTTAAATTTGGTTGCCCTACGCTGAATAGTTCGTAAGTTATAGCGGTTTATATTTTTAAAAATTTTCCAAATTTTGTATGGAATCCCCATTAAGAAGTGAGTGTGGCATGTTGATTTTTTGTCAGATTATTTTCGACTACCATATTAGCCGAAGTATTAATTATAATTGTTCTAGACACAATGATGCAGAAGTTACAGCTATTTCAATTTAAAAGAATTTCACTCATTTTGTACAGGGGCTACGATAAACAGTGGGCATGGCGCGCCCATTTCCTGTAAGCCTAGATGCTCGTACAATACTAATCCATACCTTAAATCTTGTCGTCCTATGCTAACTGGTTTGTAAGTTATGGAGCTTAAAAGTTTTAGTTTAATTCCCTCGACTTTGTATGGGAGGCCCATGAAGGAGTGGCCGTGGTACACTGATCTTCTGCCAAATTATTTTGACTACCATATTAATCGAAGTGTCAATTATGGTTATTCTAGAAAGAAGATTGCCGAAGTTACAGCTGTTTCAATTTAAAATTTGTATGGGGGCTACGATAAACAGTGGGCGTGGTGTGCCCATGTCCTGTGAGCCTAATTGCTCGTACAATGCTAATCCATACCTTAAATCTCGTTATTCTACGCTGAATAGTTCTCTATGTGTCAAATATTGTTGTCCCAAGTGGTATATTATGTGAGTTATAGCAAGTTAAAAATTTTGAAAATTCCGAGGTTAGTCGCTTTGAATGCTTGGTGTGGGCGTGGCTACTGACCGATCATGTCCAATATCAATCCCCTCCGTACCCTTGGATCATAGGTTACTTGTGCCAAATTTCGTCGAAATAGCTCAATATTTACTCAAGTTATCGTGCGAACCAGCCAGGTGACAGACAGACGGACGGACGGACAGACATCGTTAAATCGAAAATTTAATCGACGCTGATCACGAATATATATCTATATCTATATCTCCGGAGATTCCTTCAAGTGGACACAAACATCTGACCAAAATGAATATACCTTGCATATTGCATTATGCAGGGTATAAAAATGTATATTGTATATTGAATTCTTTTTTTATACCCTGCATAATGCAATATGCATGGTATATTCATTTCGGTCAGATGTTTGTGTCCACTTGAAGGAATCTCCGGAGATATAGACATAGATATATATTCGTGATCAGCGTCGATTAAATTTTCGATTTAACGATGTCCGTCCGTCCGTCCGTCCGTCCGTCCGTCTGTCTGTCACCTGGCTGGTTCGCACGATAACTTGAGTAAATATTGAGCTATTTCGATGAAATTTGGCACAAGTAATCTATGATCCAAGGGTACGGAGGGGATTGATATTGGGCATGATCGGTCAATAGCCACGCCCACACCAAGCATTCAAAGCGACTAACCTCGGAATTTTCAAAATCTTTAACTTGCCATAACTCACATAATATACCACTTGGGACAATAATATTTTGCACATAGACTTATATTATCCTACCATATAACCTCGCCAAAAGTGGGTGAGCCACACCTACTTTATAGCGTAGCTCCCATACAAAGTGTCTGTACTTCTTTTAAATTGAAACTGCTGTAACTTCTACAATCTGCTGTATAGAATAACCATAATTGACACTTAGATTAACATGACAGTGAGAAATAATCTGGCAGAAAATCAGCGTGCCACGCCCACTCCTTCATGGGTCTCCCATACAATGTCGAGGGAATTAAACTAAAATTTTAAGCTCCATAACTTACAAACCATTTAGCGTAGGGCAACGAGATTTAAGGTGTGGATTAGTATTGTACGAGCAACTAGGCTCACAGGAAATGGGCGCACCACGCCCACTGTTTATCGTAGCCCCCATACAAATTTTAAATTGAAACAGCTGTAACTTCGGCAATCTTCTGTCTAGAATAACCATAATTGACACTTAAATTAATATAGTAGTCGATAATAATCTGGCAGAAAATCAGTGTGCCACGCCTACTCCTTCATGGGTCTCCCATACAAAGTCGAGGGAATTAAATTAAACTTTTAAGCTCCATAACTTACAAACCATTTAACGTAGGACAACGAGATTTAAGGTATAGATTAGTATTGTACGAGCAACTTGGCTCGAAGGAAATGGGCGAGCCATGCCCACTGTTTATTGTAGCCCCCATACAAAATTACTGAAATTCTTTTAAATTGAAACAGCCGTAACTTCGGCAATCTTCTGTCTAGAATAACCATAATTGACACTTTGATTAATATCGTAGCCGGAAATAATCTGGCAAAAAATCAGTGTACCACGCCCACTTCTTATTGGGGCTCCCATACAAAGTTGAGGAAATTTTAAAAAATTTAAACCGCATTAAGTTAAGAACTATTGAACGTAGGACAACCAAATTTAAGGTGTGGATTAATATTGAAAAATTAATTGGATTTACAAGAAAGAGGTAAGCCACTCCCACTTAGTATATAGCTCCCCTCATAACATACAAAGTACTTCATCAAAGTCAACCATATTTCGGGTGTAAGTTAGTAGTATATGCAAAATTTCTTTCGCAAAAAGTAGAAATAAAAGAAAAAGATAGATATGCGAGTAAACTTTTTATATATATATATCTATATATGCAGGGTATAATTTGGTCGGCACCAGCCAACTGTAAGGAGATTTTTTTATATTGAATTCATATAAATGGATAGTGCACACAACTGAACAACACATTTTCTGGGTATATGAGTAGCTATTGCATACAACTGAATAATGACTGACAGTAATGCGCATAACTGATCGACTCATATCTCTGGGTATAAATTCCCTAGGACATAAAAATAAATAAATATGTGGCACTTCAAGCCCCAAAGGGCTCATTGGCCGAGCTTCTCTTCCATTACTGTTGTGCGTCTTAAATTTGGATAGTATTAGAAGGGACCTACTTATTTTAACCGGTTCCGAACGGCAGAACACTTGTGACATCACTTTTTCTGAGCTTTGTCACAGAGTTCTTTTAGAAGCTTTTTCATGGCAAGTTGTTACTGTCGGAAGAATTGCCAATTGCTTGCCGACATGTGGATAAAATTTAATATCTTATCGATATTAAATTTGTTATGCATCAGCCAGGGATTGAACCACGACCTAAAGATCAGAAGGCGAACACACTAACCACTGAACTACGGCACCCCTAGGACGTCTCTGTGTTAAAATTCATCGATGAATTCAATGGTAATGCCCTCACTTAAGCTATTACCAACTCATATTCTATCTAATACCCTTTGCTACTGGGTATTTATAGACATACCTATATGTACATACATACTTATAGATTATGTATGTGCATGAGCGTGTTTATTTATATTTGCAATGCAAAGCAAACCACAATTCAAAACACAAATTGCCAGTTGAATGCAATAATGTTAGCTTTGGGAAAATTAATTACAATGCAGGTTATTCAGGTCGACTCGTCACACAAATATAATGACAATTTCGGCAGTGATCACATGGAACATGCTTATGCAATTTAAACCAATTCTGACATCTAGTGAATATGCAAATGTGCTCAAGGTAAAATCATTTTTAAGTATGTATGCCTATGGAAGGCCAATCGTGTATGTGTTTGTTGTAAATTCCTTGAGAACTACAATATAAATGAATTAATGGAATTTCAAAACGAATTTAAAATGAAATAATACACAAGAATAATTTCATATACATGTTCACAACATCATTATTTCACAATACTTTAAGAAGTAAGAGTTTAATTTGAATGAATTTTTAACAATTCCTTCACAGAAGTATCTTTAAAAAAGAAAATAAATATGTAGCACTGATAAGCCCCGAAGGGCTCTGTGGTCGAACTTCTCTTCCATTACTGTTGTGAGTTTTAAATCTTGGACAGTTTTAGAAGGGACCTACTTATTTTATCCGGTTCCGAACGGCAGATTTCTTGCGACGTCACTTTTTCTGAGCTTTGTCAGAGAGTTCTTTTAGAAGCTTAGAGGTAGACGTATAGTAGACGTACCATTATTTTAACAACTATTCTCCACTTCTTTGCACTTAAATTTAAGTGGTATCAATAACGTTTCAAATAATTTCGTACACGAATGAAGGTGAAGTAAACAAACAAAAACAAACACATTCAGAATGAAGAAGAAGAAATAAAGAAGAAAACAACAAACACACGAGTTTGATACCATAAGGAAACAGTTTCTGACCATATAGGGCGCAACCAAGAGGAATCTTTTACAATTGCTCTGCCTCTATTAATATACCTTGGTCAGAGCTAGTCTTTATTCATTTTAAATTTCACATTCAATTGGCCGTATGCCGTACGATATTGCTTCGGACAATCGCTTCACCACAAGCATACGTTTTCTCATTGTTTTTTTTTTTCGCTGTACCAAGCTGTACCAACTACTACTTACAAAATATATGAATATGTCGTATAGCGATTATATTGGCGACCAATATATAGGCCAGCAACAGCGAAAATAAGTATAATACACCAGAATAATATTAACAAAAATGGCTACGTTTTCGGGTATAATTTTCTGAATTTGTAGGATCAATTTCTGGAAATACAAAGTGTGGTTCATTTACGCAATACACATCGCGTTACAAAGGAAAAAGATATCCTGCAGTGCTGCAAGAATTCATAACCACGATCACTGTGTACAAAGATATTGAGTGATTTTCAGATGCAGATGCTTTACATGGAATGTCAATATTACTAGAAGATTATGCAGCTACATGACGAATAGGCGTAAAAGGCACTACAACCATTTTCACCTCCGCATTAGAACTAATACGTACCACATTCTCACCGCCATATCCCGATTGGAAAATTTATTTAAACATCTTCGAAACGAGACAACAACCTACAAACAGTTTCATTTGCAATAAGCGTTTGCCGTTTTCGCAACTAAAAGGTACTGTTTGTGAAACGGTACAAATAAAGATGATGCGAGGGCGGTCCAAGAACTAGCCGACCTAACAAAGAAAACAACAAATTTGGGAACATTTTTCTTTATTTTTCAACATAATCGCCTTTTAGCTCTACACACTTTTCCCAGTGATATTCTATAGCTTCGATACCCTGTTTATAGTATGAATTGTCTAGCACATTAAAATAGCCATCTACCGCAGACTCCACCTCTTCATTGTTTGCAAATCTTCTACCACCAAGCCATTTTTCAAATTTGGAAATAGAAAATAATCCGAAGGAGCTAAATCTGGCGAATAAGGTACGTTCTGAAGCAATTCGAGTTTAACTCATTGATTTTGGCCATCGCAATAGCGGATGTGTGAACTGGTGCATTGTCTTGATGAAACAACGCTTTCTTTTTCGCCAAATGCGGCCTTTATTCTTTAATTGCATCACTTAAATGCTGCAACAAATTAGCATAATACTCGCCGTTGATTGTTTTTCCTTTTTGAAGATAATCAATAAAAATTATCCCACGTGCATCCCAAAAAACAGACGCCATAACTTTGCCTGCAGATGGAGCTGTCTTCGCCTTCTTTGGACACGATCCTCCCCTTTCAGTCCACTGTTTTGACTGCTCCTTTGTCTCAGGTGTGAAGTGGTGGACCCATGTCTTATCCATTGTGACTAATCGACGCAAAAACTTATTACTGTGAAACATCCCCAAACACTCTATAGAAACATCTTCACGACGTTGTTTTTGTTATATTGTGAGCAAACGCGGCACCCATTTTGCACACAGCCTTTTCATCTCTAAATTTTCGGTCAATATATGATGTATAGCACTTTTTGAGATGCCTGTAATTTCAACTAGCTCACGCACCTTCAGCCGGTGATCATCCAATACCATTTTGTGGCTCTTCTTGACCGTTTCTGGCGTGGCCACTTCAATTAGTCGACCACTACGGTGTTCGTCTTGGCATCTCGTACAACCTCGTTTAAACTCTGCCACCTAATATTTTATGGTCGTAAACGAAGGAGGAAGCTCCCCCAGAGTAGAATCCAGTTCGGCTTTAATATTCGTTGGACTTAGACCTTTCAAATGAAAGTATTGAATTACATAACGGTAACCAATTTTTTCCATGTTTTCAAATTCACTGAAGTCGTTAACTTTCGATGGCTCCAAAAAAAATACTAAACAACGTGGCGCCTTGGAACTTAAAACATATGTTTTATAAGGTTGCCACTTTTCACCAAAGTAATTTTTTTTAAACTACTGCCGCCATTTATATATCAGGTCGGGTAGTTCTGGGTCCGTATATGGTCTCTTGTTGGTTGCAATTAGAGATCGTGTACACAGAGCTGCAGTAACAACATTCAACCAATTTGTTATTCATTGTCTAGATGAGAAATTGTTTTTGTACCGCAAAGCAACTTACGCCGTCCGATATTGAGAAAGCTAGCTAAGTCACCGATGATCCAAAGCGTTGTTCGTATTGCAGACTACGTTGGCATACTGTAAAAGTCTGTTTCAGCATAACAAGGAGTTGCAGCAGATGCAATTAGAGCCGGCGCAATGTCACAGAACGCTACCTCAGGCACTCCAATAAATACATCAAAAAAGCGTGCAGCCACATTTGCGTGTTGTCGATGTAGCTCACCTGGCGTGTACTGTGCGAATTGTCCAAAATGTATCGGGTATAATAAAGGGAGTTCCCAATACTTGGCCTTCAACAGTGTATCAAAACCATTGTAGGCAGATCTACTCTATCCGTCCATATTGAAATATTTGGTTTGAAAATTGAAATCGCAAATTTGAAATATTTCAACGAGCAAAGTCTGTGTTTTTTGTGAAGGTAGACGTCACAAAAACGTCTCAACAACGCAGAAAGTACTATCAACTATTTGAGATATAGCTTCCTGGATCAGACTTTGTGGAGGAGGCACGCATTGTGTTGAATATGGTACAAATCTTTTGGTATTTGGAAGATGAGCCCAAAGTTAAGTATGACTTTGCTGGAATGAACAATACAAATAAATAATTTTCTAACTACTACTTTCTTTACTTATGTGGCCATTAGAACCGAAAATCAATTCAGGCCGAATCTAGCATGCTTCGCCAGACAGCTCTTTCCTTCGCTAGTTAGCGCATGCGCTGATAAGTTCTCCAGTACTTGGTCTTTCCACCAGAAGTTAAGTCTTCCTCTTCTTCGTCATCCACCAGCGGGTTCCGAATATAACACTTTCTTAGCTGGAGTGTGTTCTTCCATTCGGTCAACATGGCCAAGCCAGGCAGCCGCTGAATTTTAATACGCTCTACAATGTCGGTGTCGGCTTACAGTTCATACAGCTCATGGTTGTACCTTATTGGATACTCGTCACCAAGGCAAATAGGTCCGAAGGTCTTGCGTAGGACTTTCTCTCGAACACACCGAGTATTCTCTCATCTGAGGTGGAAATTTCCAAACCTCGTCGCCATAAGTAAGGACGGCATGATAGAAGACTTGCAGAGTGTGTTTTTTTTTCTTGACTTCTCAAGTGCTTATTAGACCAAAGATGTTTATTTAATGTATCATCTATAGCACTATGTATTTATGAAATAGTTTGATGATTTTAAAATAAACACTTTACAAATTGTTATCCTCTTTTTTTAATTTAATTTCCAGAATAAATAGATTGCGTTTACCTCAAAAAGTAGAGTCAATTCAACAAAAATATTATTATTTTTGTATTCAAGAGACCAAAATTACCTCAAATTAACTAAGGAATCTCATGCGGCAGAATCAGTGTGTTATTTGTTGATGTACTCATACATTCGCACATACCCATTTAACTCACCAACAGTATTGTTTCAAAATTTATCATTACCATTGTCGCCGTCCGTTGTGCTAGTATTGTTGTGATATTAAATTAATGTAAATTCCGTACTTAAATGAATGAACTATTATTATTATTATTATTAATGTTGGTTTTAATGATTTTAATGATCAATTAGTTTAGATCGTAGGTATATATGAGTATATTGCAGAATAGTTGCAAAATCTCGTTTAAGGAGTTTTTTACAACAAAATGTAAGCTTCCAGCTATTTAAGCTATTTCGAAAAACCCTCCCAAAACCTTTACATGAATCACCCCATCAGAAGCTAATATAACTAATTCGATCACAGGCATTACAAATGGACATTAATTTCTAATTAGAGCATAGATTATTTCAACGAAATCGAACAACCAATCAATTTACTTGAAATGAACTAACAATAAATAAAAAAAAAAATGTGTACTAACAATAATCGCTCTTAAAACGTACTCACTGATTATCAATTAATCATTTAGTACTTTTTAACTTCATTATGAAATTGTTTGTTTACCATGGTTCATTTATTATACCCTGCATAATGTAATATCCAAGGTATAATCATTTCGGTCAGATGTTTGTAACCACTTGAAGGAATCTCCGGAGATATCGAAAATTATATATATTCGTGATCACTTAAATTTTCGATTTAACGATGTCCGTCCGTCCGTCCGTCTGTCTGTCACCTGGGTGGTTCGCACGATAACTTGAGCAAATATTGAGCTATTTTGACGAAATTTGGCATAAGTAACCTATGATCCAAGGGTACGCAGGGGATTGATATTGGGCATGATCGGTCAATAACCACGCCCACGCCAATCATTCAAAACGACTAACCTTGGAATTTTCAAAATCTTTAACTTGCTATAACTCACTTAATATACCATCTGGGACAACAATATTTGGCACATAACCATGCCAGAAATTGTCGAGCCACGCCTACTTTTTACAGTAGCTCCCATATAAAGTGTCTATACTTCTTTTAAATTAAAACAGCTGTAACTTCTACAATCTTCTGCCTAAAATAATGATAATTGACACTTAGATTAATATGATATATATATATATATATATATATATATATATATATATATATATATATATATATATATATGTGGCACTTAAAGCCCCAGAGGGCTCATTGGGCGAGCTTCTCTTCCATTACTGTTGTGCGTCTTAAATTTGGACAGTATTAGAAGGGACCTACTTATTTTAGCCGGTTCCGAACGGCAGAACACTTGTGACATCACTTTTTCTGAGCTTTGTCATATATATATATATATATATATATATATATATATATATATATATATATATATATATATATATATATATATATATATATATATATATATATATATATATATATATATATGTGGCACTTAAAGCCCCAGAGGGCTCATTGGGCGAGCTTCTCTTCCATTACTGTTGTGCGTCTTAAATTTGGACAGTATTAGAAGGGACCTACTTATTTTAGCCGGTTCCGAACGGCAGAACACTTGTGACATCACTTTTTCTGAGCTTTGTCACAGAGTTCTTTAAGAAGCTTTTTCATGGCAAGTTGTTACTGTTGGAAGAATTGCCAATTGCTTGCCGATAGGTGGGTACCATTCGAAAGAAAAATCTTATCGATATTAAATTTGTTACGCATCAGCCGGGGATTGACCACGACCTACAGATCAGAAGGCGAACACACTAACCACTGAGCTACGGCACCCATAGTCGGAAATAATCTGGCAAACTTCTTATTGGGGCTCCCATACAAAGTCGAGGAAATTAAACAAAAAATTTTAAGCGCTATAACTTATAAAATATTTAGCCTAGAACAACGAGATTTAAGGTGTGGATTAGTATTGTAAGAGCAACTAGACTCACAAGAAATGGGCCAATCACGCCCACTGTTTATAGTAGCCCCCATACAAAATGACCGAATTTTTTTTAAGTTGAAACAGCTGTAACTTCTGCAATCTTCTGTCTAGAATAACTATAATTAACACTTAGATTAATATGGTAATCTTGCCTAAATATGGCAAGTGTAATGTAAAAGTAAAGTCGGTCGTCAAACGTGAAACGTGGTGGTAACGCGTTTTGTCAAATGTGGCTTTTACAAGCCCAATGAAAATGAGACATCTTGATTTCTTCATTCTTGAGCAAAATCTGATTATTTCAAATAATGGACTATATATGTTATTTTCATGCTACCAGTATTTTCGCATTGCATCCACTATTTTGCTAATGACAAATCTACGCATACCTGGTTGTGGACGTTTTTATATTCCTTCTCATTGGTTAATTCTTATTGAATCTTATATACACAACGAATAATCATTTGATTGAAATAATCGATTATTTTCGTGAAATTTACGACTTAATTGTATCGTAAAACTTCGATGATTAATCGAATAATAGTAAATTAATCGTAGACATTTTGAAATTTATTAAATTCTATTGCATAATTATCTAACTTAGCGTACAACGGACAAAATTGTTGAATCAGTAGCAAGTTAATGTAAACGGGGTAAAAAATTTATATACTTACTCATAACTATGTGAACGTAGTATAATATCCACAAAACTGAGTGTTCGGCAGTGCTACATAATTAAGTTGTAAACAGATTCACTGCGCCCTCAACATTGCGCCTGCAACGACGACAAGATGGCGTCTGCAGCAAAAGTTGTATTGATGACTGTGCTCGTAACGAACTGAACGCGGAGACGACAACATCAAAATTTCATAAAAAAATATTTCCCCAAGGTGATATAATTTGATATAATTTGAAATTTGAAAAGAAAAAATGACCCCACAGTCGGCTGGGGCTGACCAAATTATACCCAGCATATGCAGATATATATGTATAAAAAGTTTGCTCGAATATCCATCTTTTTCATTTATTTCCACTTTTTGAGAAACAATTTTTACATATAATACAAATTTACAACCGAAACATGGTTGACTTTGACGAAGTACTTTGTAAGTTATGGGCGGTTTAAAAGGGATAATTTACTTAAGATAATTCAAGGCTTAGTATGCAAGCTATATAAAAAGTGGGCGTGGTTTACCTATTTCTTGTAAATTTAATTAACTGTACAATATAAATCCACAACGTAAATTTGGTTCAATAGTTCGTTCAATAGTTCGTAAATCGTTTAAATTTTTTAAATTTTCGCAACTTTGTATGGAACTTTTCTATATCTCAGAAGATTCCTTCAAGTGGTTACAAGCATCTGACCGAAATGAATATCCATATTTTTATTTTATTGCCACTACTTTGTATAGGAGTTACATTAAGAAGCAGGCGTGACTCACCAATTTTTGAGGAATAATGGCTATAATAATATCAATACCTTAACCTGAAATATGATTGACCTAGGCGAAGTATTTTGTAAGTTTTTACAATATTAACCCACACCTTAAATATGGTTGTCCTACGCTAAATAGTTTGTAAATTATGGTGCTTCAAAATTTTTGTGGACCGTAGCTCAGTGGTTGATGTGTTGGTCTTCTGATCTGTAGGTCATGGGTTCAATCCCCGCGTGAAGCATAACAAATTTAATATCGAAAAGATTTTTCTTTTGAACGATACCGATTTTTCCGGCAGTATCAATTTGCCATGGAAAAGCTTCTAAAAAAACTCTGTGACGAAGCTCAGAAAAAGTGATGTCGCAAGAGTTCTGCAGTTCGGAACCGGCTAAAATAAGTAGGTCCCTTCTAATACTGTTCAAAGTTTAACAAGCACAACAATAATGGAAGAGAAGCTCGGCCAAAGAGCCCTTCGGGACTTTTAGTTTAAATTTAAAAAAAGTGCAGACTTTATGTATGGGAGCTACTATAAATAGGGGGCGGGGCTGACCCATTTAGGGCGGGATTGTGTAACAGTATAACATAATACTACAGCCAAAAATTGTTGTCCTAGATGGTATATTAAGTGAATTATAGCAAGTTAAATATTTTGAAAATTATATTCGGCCTAAATCGATATTCGGTTGTTATGGCCACATAAGTAAGTAAGTAAGTAAGTAAAGATTTTGAAAATTCCGAGGTTAGTCGCTTTGAATTATTGGTGGGGTCGTGGTAGCCGAAAAAGCGAAGACGAGCGGACAACATAACATATTGTATGTGAGGGATGTACAAAAGAAATTAGACGAACGGTACTTTAAAACTATGTTCAAGAATCTAATATTGGTGGTGTAGAGCACATTTTTAAGTTTGTATTGTTGTCATTTTTGTTTATATTCTTTTTTTATTTTATTTTTTTTTATTATTGCGATGACGAAGGCAATGTAAAATCATGTAAACACAAATGAGATTACGCCAAAATGGAAATAAATCGAAACAAAGTTAATAATTTTGTATGCAAAAGCACCACATGGAACGAGACATAGAGTGAACTGTTTTTTTAATGCGAGAGAATTGTAGCAGAACACAGTCAATTTATGAGACTCGTTTACGTATGGTCAGCATCAATGAAATTGGATCTTTTTCTCAGAGTTTCATACATAATCAATTGTGTTCAGTTTGGTTTGACATTTCATCGTGAATAGACTAACGCAATAACGCTTCCAAATTGTGTCACCACGGTTCAGTTCAATTTCACGGTCGAAATAAACGTCTATCCGAGTTACGAATTCGACTTATCCAACGATGATTTCATTTTTACCTGTTGATCTGCTTCTACTACCCACGAGTTGTCTGATCCATACCACATTCATCTGTGCTCAAATTACCGTTTCTGATTTTGCTGAAATTTCTTTGTTTTATATTTGCATATATATTTGCATATATATTTGCTGTACCGTTGTTCAATGATAACTTTGTCCAGCGTAATACCAGTCGATTCTAATGTAACGTTAAGCCATGATTACCCATATAAACAACGTCAATTAAAACGTCTTCGATTAGCAATCCCTGTCTAGTTTATTATATTTATTTTGTGTTGTTGTTTGTTAGTTTGTGTTGTGTTGCTTGCGTTGTTGACGGTAATCATTGGCCATATGTCCTCGTATTATTTCGTTCCACCAGTGACCCTAATTCCGCCCGATGCAATTCGATCTTATTTTATTGTCATTAGTGATTAATAGCTTCCTCGATCAATCTTTGAGACATCTGCAATACTTCTGCGGCATAACCTTTTAGTGGAACAAATAAAGCAACAGTCTTGTCGTTATCGTCCATTGATTCTTCGAAGCTGTGGTCTGGAACTGAAGTTTGAATATGTTGAATGGCGTACTTCCGTTAAATGTTAGTGGCTTTAATTTGAATATTCTTATATTCTGAATTACTGAGTTTGTGCTATGTTTTCTCAAACTTTTCCGGTTATCGACATGTTCTTCGAATTCCGTTATTTATTCATTAATTCCTTCAGAAATTTTCTTATGTCTGTAGTCAATTCCTTATTAAAGGTATCTTAATTCACTAATAAGGATTTCTTGGTGAGCAGCATTTTCTTGTAGCTATTGTTGTTGCTGCTGCAATATGATTTTTATGCATTCCATTAGTTGACCATTCGAATCTTTCTTTTGTTAATTTTCATCGTGCCCAACTGCGAATATCTCAGTCGATCGATCTCGATCTTATTTTATTGTCATTAGTGATTAATAGCTTCCTCGATCAATCTTTGAGACATCTGCAATACTTCTGCGGCATAACCTTTTAGTGGAACAAATAAAGCAACAGTCTTGTCGTTATCGTCCATTGATTCTTCGAAGCTGTGGTCTGGAACTGAAGTTTGAATATGTTGAATGGCGTACTTCCGTTAAATGTTAGTGGCTTTAATTTGAATATTCTTATATTCTGAATTACTGAGTTTGTGCTATGTTTTCTCAAACTTTTCAGGTTATCGACATGTTCTTCGAATTCCGTTATTTATTCATTAATTCCTTCAGAAATTTTCTTATGTCTGTAGTCAATTCCTTATTAAAGGTATCTTAATTCACTAATAAGGATTTCTTGGTGAGCAGCATTTTCTTGTAGCTATTGTTGTTGCTGCTGCAATATGATTTTTATGCATTCCATTAGTTGACCATTCGAATCTTTCTTTTGTTAATTTTCATCGTGCCCAACTGCGAATATCTCAGTTTCATCAAAGAAATAATATTCCTCTACATTCCTCTACCTTTGTGGTTTACTTTATACTAAGTCTTGATCAACCCTCAATAATTAAATTGGCACTTTCGGCCATAAAAAGTTAATTATCACCGATCTATACCGCTTTCCATTGACAGAATCGGTGTCACCAGCTTCATTTTGGAAAACGTATGGAGTTCCACCAGGCCAAAAACCATACCAAATCAAACGAGAATCGGAAATGATTTTCTTTAAAAAATTGCTCTCATTTACAAGCTATTCCAAGGCAAACTCAGCAAGATCACGACGTTTACAATGATCCAATGGCTTCGATGCTTAAGTGAAAACAATTTTATAAGGATATAAGCTCAAAACGTTTCTTAAAATCAGTCAGGTTGCGCTTAAAGACAACCCAAATTGTTGAGAACATCTTGGAATCGACAAAGTTCGGTCTTCAGCAACACTTACCTAAACTCCAGCAATATTGTAAATATTTCAAGCGGATCTCTGTCTCATTGGCACTTGAACATTATGTATTGAAAACATACACTCAAAATTTTCAGCAATTCCGCGAATATCAAGCACGGGTGGATGATTATTACCACCATAAGATGGCAAAAGTGCACAAAAGTTTAAATTGTAAACATTATTGAATACATTAGAAAACGAAAGATATATCATGAAGACATGGTGAAATCATCTCTATTGAAAACCCCGATACTTGCTAATAATCCTCACATTCTGTCTGGTATGTGCATCGGTAGAAACCTGGACAGAATTAGTGGATGAAAAATCAAGGAGAAAATCAAAGAAAAACATTGTTGGTTTCACGTCGTCAGTGTTTATCGAAATGCATATATGTACACCAGACGAAAAAAAGATTTAGAAATATAATTGCATTAAAAACGACTGAGTGTTTTCAGGTGTTTTTATACGCTGCACAAGTGCATGGTATATTCATTTCGGTCAGATGTTTGTACCCACTTGAAGGAATCTCCGGAGATATCGAAAATTATATATATTCGTGATCACTTAAATTTTCGATTTAACGATGTCCGTCCGTCCGTCCGTCCTGGCTGGTTCGCACGATAACTTGAGTAAATATTGAGCTATTTCGACGAAATTTGGCGCAAGTAACCTATGATCCAAGGGTACGGAGGGGATTGATATTGGGCATGATCGGTCAATAGCCACGCCCACACCAAGCATTCAAAGCGACTAACCTCGTAATTTTCAAAATTTTAACTTGCTATAACTCACTTAATATACCATCTGGGACAACAATATTTGGCACATAACCTTGCCAGAAATTGTCGAGCCACTACTACTTTTTATAGTAGTTCCCATACAAAGCGTCCGTACTTCTTTTAAATTGATACATCTGTCACTTCTGCAATCTTCTGTCTAGAATAACCATAATTGACACTTAGATTAATATGGTAGTCGGAAATAATATGGCAAAAAATCAGCGTGAAAACATACACTATTCATAAACTATTTAGAGTAGAACAACGAGATTTAAGGTGTGGATTAGTATCGTAAGAGAAACTAGACTCGCCACGCACACTACTTATAGTGTGCCCCCATACAAAATGACCGAATTTCTTTTAAATTTAAATTGCTGTAACTACGGCAATCTTTTGTCTAGAAGAACCATACTTGACATTGAGATTAATATCGTAGTCGGAAATAATGGGCATGAAACCAGCATGCCACACCCCCTTCTTAACGGGGCTACCATACAAAGTTGCGAAAATTTTAAAAATTTTAACCGCTATAACTTACAAACTATTAAGCGTAGGACAACCAAATTTAAGCTGTGGATAAATATTATAAAGCTAAATAGATTTCTAGGAATAAGGCAAGCCACGCCCCATAACTTACAAAATACATATATATATATATAAAATAAATATGTGGCACTTAAAGCCCCAAAGGGCTCATTGGCCGAGCTTCCGACTATATATCTATATATATATATAGATATATATATATATATATATATATATATATATATATATATATTTATATATATGTAT
Source organism: Megamerina dolium (assembly GCA_963854835.1). Lineage (NCBI taxonomy): Eukaryota > Metazoa > Arthropoda > Insecta > Diptera > Megamerinidae > Megamerina > Megamerina dolium. Next base: position 355,504 of record OY978526.1, read on the forward strand.
ATATATATATATATATATATATATATATATATATATATATATATGCAGGATATAATTTGGTCGGCCCCAGCCAACTGTAAGGAAAGGAAGATGTTTTAGCTGTTTGCTGTTTAGCAAATTCCGGTTACGATTTTCCACCCAAATATAGAGAAATCACACTAGGTCCTTTCGTGTACGTAATAGTTTTTAAAAATTATTACTAATTTATATATATATATATATGCAGGGTATAATTTGGTCGGCCCCAGCCAACTGTAAGGAAAGGAAGATGTTTTAGCTGTTTGCTGTTTAGCAAATTCCGGTTACGATTTTCCACCCAAATATAGAGAAATCACACTAAGTCCTTTCGTGTATGTAATAGTTTTTAAAAATTATTACTAATTTTACTAATTCTTACTGGAAATGTGTTCGCGTACGCCAAAAACCAGTGAAAGAGAGGAAATTGAGAGAGAAAATTATTTCCCCTCTGTGATAATTCTTGAAAATTTTTACTGGTAATATTTCTACTAGTAAGAATTGGTAAGGTTGAAAAAACAGCTGTGTTTATTACAAAGTTTATCAGAAATGAAGAAATTATGAAATCGTGTGAAAATTTTAATTTTGTGAATTTTAAATTATAAACGAATAACAATAATAATTATCAGTGAATTTAATATAGATAATGTGAGTAAATATTAATTTAATCCATAGATATATTGGTAACTTCAAACATTTTTCTTATTACAAAAAAATAGCAGCCTCCTGCAAAAAGGCAGCGCACAAGCGATACGGATATAAACTTTGAAGCCACCGCTACACAGAATGTTTCTACTCCGCCTGTACAACGGCACAGGCAATTGTACTACTGCAAATTAAAGGGAGTGAACAAACTTTGTCACTTCATAGTGAGCGTATTTTTAATTTTATATATCTCGAGTTTCTGTTTGTATAAAATTATATCGCTAAAAATGTCCTATTGTGGAACATATTCAATTTAAAAAAAATCTCCTTACAGTCGGCTGGGGCCGACCAAATTATACCCTGCATATGTAGATATATATATAAAAAGTTTACTCGAATATCCATATTTTTCTTTTATTTCCACTTTTTGAGAAACAATTTTTGCATGTACTACTAATTTACACCCGAAATATGGTTGACTTTGACGAAGTACTTTGTATGTTATGAGGGGAGCTATATAATAAGTGGGCGTGGCTTACCTCTTTCTTGTAAATCCAATTAAATTTTCAATATTAATCCACACCTTAAATTTGTAAGTTATAGCGTTTTAAATTTTTAAATATTTTCTCAACTTTGTATGGTAGCCCCATTAAGAAGTGGGCGTGGCATGTTGATTTTATGCCAAATTATTTCCGTCTACGATATTAATTTAAGTGTCAATTGTGGTTATTCTAGACAGAAGATTGCCGAAGTTACAGCTGTTTCAATTTAAAATTTGTATAGGGGCTACGATAAACAGTGGGCGTGGTGCGCCCATTTCCTGTGAGCCTAGTTGCTCGTACAATACTAATCCATACCTTAAATCTCGTTGTCCTACGCTAAATGGTTTGTAAGTTATGGAGCTTAACAGTTTTAGTTTAATTCCCTCAACTTTGTATGGGAGCCCCAATAAGAAGTGGGCGTGGTACGCTGATTTTTTGCCAAATTATTTCCGTCTACGACATTAATCTAAGTGTCAATTGTGGTTATTCTAGACAGAAGATTGCCGAAGTTACGGCTGTTTCAATTTAAAAGAATTTCAGTCATTTTGTATGGGGGCTACAAGAAACAGTGGGCATGGCGCGCCCATTTCCTATGAGCCTAGTTGCTCGTACAATACTAATCCATACCTTAAATCTCGTTGTCTTACGCTAAAAGGTTTGTAAGTTAAGGAGCTTAAAATTTTAGTTTAATTCCCTCGACTTTGTATGGGAGACCCATGAAGGAGTGGGCGTGGCACACTGATTTTTTGTCCGATTATTACCGACAACGATATTAATTTATGTGTCAAATATGGTTATTCTAGACAGAAGATTGCCGAAGTTACAGCTGTTTCAATTTAGAATTTGTATGGGGGCTACGATAAACAGTGGGCGTGGTGCGCCCATTTCCTTTGATCCTAGTTGCTCGTACAATACTAATCCACACCTTAAATCTCGTTATTCTACGCTGAATAGTTTGCAAGTTATAACCGGTAACATTTGTTTTAATTTCCGCAACTTTGTATGGCAGACCCAAAAAGGAGTGGACGTGGCACACTGATTTTTTGTCCGAATATTACCGACTACGATATTAATTTATGTGTCAAATATGGTTATTCTAGACAGAAGATTGCCGAAGTTACAGCTGTTTCAATTTAGAATTTGTATGGGGGCTACGATAAACAGTGGGCGTGGTGCGCCCATTTCCTTTGAGCCTAGTTGCTCGTACAATACTAATCCACACCTTAAATCTCGTTATTCTACGCTGAATAGTTTGCAAGTTATAACCGGTAACATTTTTTTTTAATTTCCGCAACTTTGTATGGCAGACCCAAAAAGAAGTGGGCGTGGCACACTGATTTTTTGTCCGATTATTACCGACTACGATATTAATTTATGTGTCAATTATGGTTATTCTAGACAGAAGATTGCCGAAGTTACAGCTGTTTCAATTTAGAATTTGTATGGGGGCTACGATAAACAGTGGGCGTGGTGCGCCCATTTCCTTTGAGCCTAGTTGCTCGTACAATACTAATCCACACCTTAAATCTCGTTATTCTACGCTGAATAGTTTGCAAGTTATAACCGGTAACATTTTTTTTTAATTTCCGCAACTTTGTATGGCAGACCCAAAAAGAAGTGGGCGTGGCACACTGATTTTCTGCCATATTATTTCTCACTGTCATGTTAATCTAAACGTCAATTATGGTTATTCTAGACAGAAGATTGTAGAAGTTACAGCAGTTTCAATTTAAAAGAAGTACAGACACTTTGTATGGGAGCTACGCTAGAAAGTAGGCGTAGCTCACCCACTTTTGGCGAAGTTATATAGTAGTATAATATAACTCTATGTACAAAATATTGTTGTCCCAAGTGGTATATTATGTGAGTTATAGCTAGTTAAAGATTTTGAAAATTCCGAGGTTAGTCGCTTTGAATGCTTGGTGTGGGCGTGGTTATTGACCGATCATGCCCAATATCAATCCCCTCCGTACCCTTGGATCATAGGTTACTTGTGCCAAATTTCGTCGAAATAGCTCAATATTTACTCAAGTTATCGTGCGAACCAGCCAGGTGACAGACAGACGGACGGACAGACGGACGGACGGACGGACATCGTTAAATCGAAAATTTAATCGACGCTGATCACGAATATATATCCATGTCTATATCTCCGAAGATTCCTTCAAGTGGACACAAACATCTGACCGAAATGAATATACCATGCATATTGCATTATGCAGGGTATAATAATAAATTAGTGCAATAATAAATTAGTGCCGCTTTTATTTATCCCATGTATTTTTCTTTGTAACAAATAAAATACATAAAAAAAACAGTTCGTTTTTAATCTACGTATTTTTCTCTTCCGTCTCAATACGGAATTTTTCTCGATAACGAAAATAATTAAATAAATCAAAATTTGATTTACATAAAGGGTTATCCATTTTGCGGTTTCAAAAGTAAATGTAAATAAAACACATATAAAATATTTTTTATCATGATATTTCTTTTTTATTATAAAGTTTGAACGTTGACATTATGTGTGAAATACTACATAATTTAAATGACCACCACGCGAATTGTTGCAAGCATCTATTCGTTTGAGGTAATTTTCGACCACTTTTTGACACATATTGGGCGGTATCTCAGCCATAACGTGACGAATGTTGGTTTTTAGGTGCTCAAGAGTTAAAGGTTTATCTGCATAAACACGGTCTTTCACGTAGCCCCATAAAAAAAAGTCAAGCGGTGTCAAATCGCATGATCTTGGTGGCCACTTGATATCGCCACGACGAGAAATTACGCGGCCAGAAAATTTCTCTTGCAATAAAGCCATATTCGCTCGAGTTGTGTGGCATAAGGCACCGTCTTGTTGAAACCACATATTCTCTAAGTCGTATTCTTCAATAGCAGGCAAAAAAAGTCGGTTATCATATCACCATAACGCTCCCAATTGACGGTGACAGTCGTTCCATCGTCCTTTTCGAAGAAGTAAGGTCCAATCACAAACAGCGCACCAAGCAGTGACTTTTTGTGGATGTAGTGGCCTCTCTTCAATTACTTGGGGATTCTCAGAACCCCAAATACGACAATTTTGTTTGTTAACATACCCACCGAGTGAGAAATGTGCTACGTCGCTGAAGAAAAATTTGTTCGAAAAATCGCCGTCCACCGCCTGTTGTTCAAGCACCCATTCGACGTATCTACGACGTTGTGAATGGTCAGCTGGCTTCAGTTGTTGCGTGAGCTGGATTTTATATGGATGTAGGTGTAGATCCAAATGCAAAATACGCCATAATGTGCCGTAAGACAGTCCTAATTCCTGAGAACGACGAGGAATCGACTATTTCCGATATGTGGCTGTGGCAGAATCACCATTTTTGTAGTAGGTTTTTATAATTTTAATGCGTTGTCCGATAGTTAAGCGATCCATTTTCGCAAATGTCAGACTTTGAACTGAAAAAGAAAGAAATTGTTTTAACAACTCAGTTTGACAGATGTCGACTTCTAGCCCTATACTTTTGAAACCGCGAAATGGATAACCCTTTACATTTTGAGTAATGGTATTGGCCACCAACGAAAGGCTTAACAATTTAAAAGGTGATTAAATGTGCTAATGTGAATATAACAACCACAAGCAGCAGCACCACAATCACATCAACCGTATTAGCAACAACAATAAATAAAGTAGAACAAATGGAAGAAAATCAACAGCAACAACAACAGCAATATTACCTGCCCAACATCAACAACAGCAAAAATACCACAAGATACAAGCTCACATGACCTGGTAAAGTTGGTAGAAATTTCGGATCATACGGTATTCATGAGACGCGCCATTTTATATTCCTCTACTTAAGTTAAGTAAATTTATATTTTTATTATATATTATTTTATTATTAAAGAACGATTTATTAAAAATAACTTTAATTTATTAGAAATCAAAAAGCACTCGGTAATTGAGGTAGCAGAAAAATCAGAATTCAACCAAGTTATGAGCTCACCGGCATCTCTCTCACATACACACTATTATTGCAAATGAATAATCTAAAATTTTATATATGTATGTTGGTATTTTTAATTTGAGCTATATCTAAATTAAATTTACATATATTTAATAAAATAACATATGCGCAAAATATTCTACCATGTAGTTGTTTTTATTTATTATGTATCAAAACATTTAATGGTGTCAGAAATGGTAAGTGTTAATAATTATAAATGTATTATTTGGTTATCTGCGTTTTGTTCCTTTTATTTCGAATGGGAACCGTTTTAAGAGACATTACACTGTGAATATTTTGCTGTCAAATCAATGTTATTGTTTTTGTAGCACAACAACGATTGCATTAATTTGACAGCAAAACATTTATAGTGTAATATCCCCAATACATATAAAACAGCTGGTTTGACATATCAAGTAGTTTACTAGTAAATGTTACAAATTTTCCGTTCGCGTACTTTTTCACTTTGTTCTCATTTTAGAGCAGATTTTTCTTAAGCTCTTGAATCGTGTTGATAGAGAAATTTTACTAGTGAAGTACGCGAACGGACCAACTATTACGTTTGAATTCAATCACGTAAATCTTGTTTTCAAGAAAACTCGGTTTGAAAATTATTGGACCACCGTGTAAATTGTGTTAGAAACATGCAAAAATTATATCTTCGTTATTAGAGATTGTAGTAATTAACTTTAGTCAAATCTAATGCTTTCCACTAATACACTACATAATTAATTATTGTACTTTCCTCATAGATTAGCGAAAGTAACTGGTTAGTTTCATCAGAAGTAGGATATTTAAATTTATTGTATATGACTTCTTTTTCTACACTCCCATTATCCAATATGCGCAATAAATTACGAAAAATATCAGCAGAGTATAAAAATGCCAATCAATCAGCGCATCGCCAGCATAATGTAGTGTGATTAATAATTTGTTTGTTTCGCTCATTAAGATTACGATTATTCTTTGCACAACAGCTTTATTTGGTTATATACAATTAATTTTCTCTAATTAGGTACAAAGATGAGCAACGTATTATAGCAATCAAAGCTGCATGAATGCACATTCGTTTGTATAGCAATGTTTTTCATTCGAACATTCCATGTTTGATATTACGATATTAAATTTTTTCATTAATCTATTCTTTTTTTTCAAATACCTAAAAAATAATCTAGCTATTAGCCTCAATATAATATAATAGCTGTCATCATGTAACACCTTATTAAATGCAACTAAACAAATATATGGAAAATGTTCCAGCACAACGCTGTTATAGCCAAGACAGACGGTAGCCTAATTCCGGATTACCGATTTAATTCGAATTAACTCGGGCATTAACCGCAGCTAATCCGCATAAACTCTTTGAGTTAATTCTTAAAATAAAAGAGGATTAGGGCAATTTGCTATGGCAACACTGCTGAAAATTGTCTATTGTGAATTTTTCTCGATCCATTTTACAAAATATTAGGTGTGTTCGCTTACAAAAAACTTTCAACAATTGTTAACAGTTTTCAACATGAAAAGCGTTGGCGAACAAATAAATCCAGCTGTCAATTTCGAACGGTGAATGTCAATTTACAAGTTTCTGATAGTTTTCAGTTCACGTACTTCTTGTAGATTTTCTCATATCGAGAGTGACAGATAACAGAAATTGATAGTGATAGTAATGTAAGTGAGCAGACCTAATGAAACAGCAATCAGCCGTTTAGTTAATCCGCAATACTGCCGTCTGTCTAGGCTATTAGATTAAAGTTAAACTCTTTAAAACAAGGACCAAAAAATTCTTAGCGGCTTCCTGGAGGTTGAGCAACGAAAACGTGGGCTCGTATCTGGATTATTCTACAATTCGTGACATTACTATACAGGGAGATTCACTTACGAAAATAACGAAAAACGTCACCCTCAATCAAGACTGCAACTGCAAAATGGATTAAAACAATATCTCCAATTATCCGCCACCCACCAACAGCAAAGGTAAAACACCCACCGTAGTTCTTAAGCAGACATTCCTTGGAGCTTGGAGTCCTGGTAGCTAGTGCTTATATAATTAGTTATAATCTTAATTATAATTTATGTTAAATAAATAATAATGATAATGCATAGTCGAATATATTATCTTTTAAGTCTCTGATATGGTACTTACTGTAGGATATTTCTAATACAAACCCTAGAAGGCGAAGCCACGCAAAAATGAGCAAAAAAGAGCAAGTAAAGTTTAAACTATCGAATTATATACACAAAAGTGTCATGCTGTTAGCGTATGCCGATGAGATTGACATAATCGGCATGAACACGAGAGCAGTCAGTGCATCAATCTCAGATTTGGCAAGAGAGTCGCATCGAATAAGTCTTACAGTGAACGATGACAAGACGAAGTACCTAGTGTCAACAAACAAAGAGTCTCAGCGTCTTGCACAACACGTCTTATCAACAAATGTGCATTTACGTAACAAAAAAAATAAAAATGTAACAACAATCCAATAAATGTTCTTATATGTTCATTATTTGTGACACACCTGCCCGTGCCCATGTTTGTGGTAAAAAGGGTAACACTGCACTCAATGGGTGCTCTAAATGCACGTAAAAAGCTCAACGAATTAAAATTGTAATAGTTTTCCTTTCATTTACTGGGGATCCAAATCTAAATGACACTGATTTTACAATAGGTATGATAAATATTTTCATTTACCGTTCTATAAAATATCTTGAAGAAAAAAATTACAAAATGATAATGCATATAAGCGCCAATAAAGTTGATTACTAAAGTAACATTAAGTTATCGCCTCTTTTCACTTCTTTAGCGCCTCATATTCCAAAAGATTTTGTGTGGAAGCCCAAAGGATTTTGTAATTCGTTTATTTTTATTCATTCAAGTATTCTTTACTCGGTTCTCTGAATTCTGTATACCATATTCATGCATTCTGCATTTGCTTCTATGTAAGGCATTGATGTTGTAGGGTTAAAAGCATTTTTTGTAACTGCGCAAATGTTCAAAAAGTAAAAAACAACAATCGATGAAGGGCAGAGCCAAACTCCTTTGTACGATATACACACTTGGTGGTTCAGTTGTTAGAATAATTTATTTTAGCAAATTCAATTTCTTTTTATACATAGTTTTATGTATGCTAATACATAATCACTCTTACTTCGAAATATAGTTCATTGTTGTTGGTTACATTATTCGATAATTGATATACATATGTATATGTTATGTTAAAGAGATTAATAAAGAGAAAAATATGAGCGCAGGTTAGTGGTAGGCTAAATATATGCAAATGTGTGTGTGTTTATACTAATTTGCCTAAAATGATAATAACTAGCGAGAGTACATATTTTAGTATGAGCACAGCGTTAGAATAAATGCAATAAAGAATAGAACAACATGATTGCATTGAGGTGAATGATCGCACGACATTGACCTTGATATTTAAAGAAATGATTTTAAGAACAAAATAGAGTACATACAGTGGCTCCCAGCTTATTTCGTACAGTGACAGTTTAAAAATTGCTGCAGTCGTAATTCCTAATATACCAAAATTTGAACAAAATATAAATGCCATTTTTGAAAGGAAGGTTTGTTTTTTATTTTCCAAAATTTACTTTTTCAAAATTTTAGTGTTTGACACTATAAAAAAATAAAATAAGAAAAAAATAGGAAAATTCATGTCACAGCTTATTTCGTACAGTCTCTTTAAGTTCAAACTAAAAACAAAGTAAGTTGATTTTAATATTTAGTATGACATCCCTTAGCGTTAATGACAGCCTGGAGTCTACTTGGCATTGAATCCACCAATTTTTGAGTGATGTCTGGTGTGATTTTTTTCCATTCCTCCATCAGTACCTTCTTTAGGTCTTGCTTATTAGAAATCTTGTGTGTTCTTATTTTATTGTCCAAAATAGACTAAAGATTTTCAATCACATTCATGTCAGGTGACTGTGGTGGTGGAGACATCAAGTGTGAGCAGTTCAAATAAGCCAAGATTGCACAATCCCAGATTTATGTTTTGGGTCATTATCTTGGTAATACCGAAATTCTTCCCGCAAACCCAGTTTGTCTGCACTTTGAAGTAAATTGTTTTTCAGAATCTCGAGGTACTTCATTTTGTCCATTGTTCCCTCAATAAAAACCAATTCACCTACTCCGGCTGCTGACATACAGGCCCAAACCATCACGCTACCGCCACCATGCTTCACTGTGAGCTTAAGGTTCTCCTTGTTTAGCTCGGTATTAGCTTTACGCCAAACATATGACATTCCGTCCGAGCCAAAAATATTAAACTTAGACTCATCCGCGAAAATAACGGTATTCCAGAACGCAGGAGTATTAATAATATGCTCTTTGGCGAAGTCAAGTCGGCGTTGTATATTCATTTTCGAAATGAATGGTTTCTTTCGGGCTACTCGACCGTTCAAGTCATGATTGCGCAGCACACGTCGGACAGTTTCAGCACTGGATGATTTTCCTATTTCACGCTGAACCTCTGCAGCCAACTTCGGAGCGGATAACTTTGGATTTTTCTTAATTTTTCGTACAATATAACGCTCGTCTGATGCGTTGAAAATCTTATTAGGTGCTTCTCTGCCCTTGTTCTCCAACCGATTTTCGCGAACGAAGCGTTGAATGATGTATTGGACAGTTGAGGCACTTAAATTTGTCATTTCAGCAATTTTTCGCACACTCTGACCTTTCCTAAAATGGTTAATTACCAGTTTACGCTGTTCCATCGTTGTACGATGACCCATAAAGCTAAATGTTTAATTTACAGCACTTTAACTATTTAAAATAATAATAATAAAAATTGTTATAATAGTTAAAAAGGTCCAAAAACTCATACAATTCAAAAAAACTTTGTAACTGCGCGGCAGAATGAAACTTACTTACATTGAAGTTTGTGTACGAAATAAGATGTGAGCTGAAAATCAGCTGATCAATAGTTTTTCTCTCTTGCATAACAAAAAGAAAAATTTTTGGGGTTCCCCGTTTTCTTATTAGGTTTACTAAACACATACACAGACATCTACATTCAAAACTTATCGATAAGTTTTTTAGTTTCGATGTTACAGCCATGTACATTAAAATATATACACTGTACGAAATAAGCTGTGAGCCACTGTAAGTAAAACCAAAATTATGTTATGCAGTTGTTCTCAATCGGTAACCCAACAGATGGCTCGTTTATTTTCAATTATTAGGATACACTTCTTTGTAAAGAGTTGCTAATTCGGTTCTCTTCAATCCTTAATGCAAAGTGTACTACATAAATTCGTTCGACGGTAATGTTGCCAGTAATGCTGCAACTAGCCACCGACGTAGCGTACGTACGTACCGCCCGTACGTAAGAACATACAAAATTGCATTGATTTTCTCCGCTACGAGCAACGTCTACGTCACCGTCATACGGTGGTGAGTTTTCGTTAACACGACATTCCTATAAGATAGGTCGTGTCAGCTGATACGTTCTACGTTTTTACGTCGGTGGCTAGTTGCAGCATAAGGGCTTACGGCCCTTACGGAAAGAGTTATCGACGCCTATCGTCTACATCGATTTCTTTTACATTTCTGTGGTACTCGTGTTTTTTGCTGCGTTATATCATTGTCATTTACACAACCACATACAAAATGCATTCGAAATTCCAGCGATTCCATTCTCAATGGCAAAAATATATCCAAGTAGTCAGAGTAATACAATACACTTCTGCAGCCACTTAATGTTGTATCTATCACTGACACAAACACATATTCATACCATTTCAACACCATTACCATTCTATTTGAATAGTACACACCCAGTGAGAAAGATCGTAAGGTGCTTATGAAATAATGCATTCTGTCCTCCTGAATTTGTAAGAGAAGTCGTAAGCATGCCCAAAAAAAGGCAGCAACCTGGTATTATGTTTTGTGCATCATTTGTATTTTATTGTATTTTATGAGAAGAGAGCATAAAGAATGAGCAAAAGTAACGGCATATGATATTAGTAAACATTTCAATCGGTGACACGTATCTATAAATTATACTAAAGAACAAACTTTTTAAAAAAAAAATCTCCTTACAGTCGGCTGGTGCCGATCAAATTATACCCTGCATATGTAGATTTATATATAAAAAGTTTACTCGAATATCCATCTCTTTCTTTTATTTCCACTTTTTGAGAAACAATTTTTGCATATACTACTAATTTACACCCGAAATATGGTTGACTTTGACAAAGTACCTTGTATGTTATGAGAGTTCTAAAAGGGCTAATTTAAAGATAATTTCGAGACTTAGTATGGGAGCTTTATAAAAAGTTGGCATGGCTTACCTCTTTCTTGTAAATCCAATTAATTTTTCAATAATAATCCACACCTTAAATTTGTTTGTCCTATGTTGCATAGTTCGTATGTTATAGCGGTTTAAATTTTTTAAAATTTTCGCAACTTTGTATGATAACCCCATTAAGAAGTGGGCGTGGCATGTTGATTTTTTGCCAGATTATGTACAACTACCATATTAACCTAAGTATTAATTATGATTGTTCTAGACAGAAGATTGCAGAAGCTGCAGCTATCTCAATTTAAAAGAAATTCAGTCATTCTGTATGGGAGCCACTAAAAACAATGGGCGTGGCTAACCCATTTCTTGTGGGTATATTTGCTCTTACAATACTAATCTACACCTTCAATCTGGTTGTCCTACGCTGAATAGTTTGTAAGTTATGGCGGTTAAAATTTTTGTTTAATTTCCTCTACTTTGTATGGGAGCCCCAATAAGAAGTGGGCGTGGCACACTAATTTTCTGCCAGATTATTACCGACTACGATATTAATTTAAGTGTCAATTATGGTTATTCTAGACAGAAGATTGCCGAAGTTAAAGCTGTTTCAATTTAAAATTTGTATGGGGGCTACGATAAACAGAGGGCGTGGTGCGCCCATTTCCTGTGAGCCTAGTTGCTCGTACAATACTAATCCATACCTTAAATCTCGTTGTCCTACGCTAAATGGTTTGTAAGTTATGGAGCTTAAAAGTTTATTTTAATTCCCTCGACTTTATATGGGAGACCCATGAAGGAGTGGGCGTGGCACACTGATTTTTTGCCAGAATATTACCGTCTACGTTATTAATTTAAGTGTCAATTATGGTTATTCTAGACAGAAGATTGCCGAAGTTACAGCTGTTTCAATTTAAAATTTGTATGGGGGCTACGATAAACAGTGGGCGTTGTGCTCCCATTTCTTGTGAGCCTAGTTACTCGTACAATACTAATCCACATCTTAAATCTCGTTATTCTACGCTGAATAGTTTGCAAGTTATAATCAGTAACATTCCTTACCCACTTTTGGCGAGGTTATATAGTAGTATAATATAACAATATGTGAGTTATAGCAAGTTAAAGATTTTGAAAATTCCGAGGTTAGTCGTTTTGAATGCTTGGTGTGGGCGTGGCTATTGACCGATCATGCCCAATATCAATCCCCTGCGTACCCTTGGATCATAGGTTACTTGTGCCAAATTTCGTCGAAATAGCTCAATATTTACTCAAGTTATCGTGCGAACCAGCCAGGTGGCAGACAGACGGACGGACGGACATCGTTAAATCGAAAATTTAATCGACGCTGATCACGAATATATATCTCCGGAGATTCCTTCAAGTGGACACAAACATCTGACCGAAATATTGCATTATGCAGGATATAAAAAGAAACATGGTAAATATGTAAATATGGTAAATATTTTCGATTATTTAAAATAAATTTTTATTTGCACTTGATTTATTTTGTTTATCTTTACAATAATTTGACGTGTTGTTGAAATTTCCCAAGCACATTCCAGTAGCCTATTCACAATATTGCTGTTTTTTTACTTTGCAACCCTATAACTTAGGTCGCTTAACATATAAGCGAGTTCAATTGAACTCGCTTAAAATATGCGACGTCGCTTATTTTTGTTGTTTGCGTCTGATTCAATAAATAAGCATCAGCTCTTATAAGGGAGTTATAAATGGAAAAAAAAAACTCAATTTTTCCCTGCTTTCCATTTGTACCTTACGCCTGCCTTACAAAATAAACTGTATTGGAATAGAAAACCGAGATAATACGATTCGCAATACTGCATTCCACGCGGTTTATTTTAGTAAAGGGTAACGTAAGGATGCTCAATACCATTTGTACTCTCCGTAAACCTGCTTACATAAAGCGGCTAAGCCTTAATAAAAGTAAGGGGGATTTGGAAAGGAGCGTACAAGGCCTCGCGGATGAAAAATAAGGAGGTTATAACGCATTATGTCATGCTGCTGTGTCCCACTGGACATACATACGCACCCTTTTAAAGCATTCTATTACAAGCCTGCATTACTTTTACAGGCATTGTATAGAACGCTTAAAAGTCCTTATATGAAAAGGAAGAAGATCATTCTTTATTAATCATTTTGACATTATATACAGTGTTGCCGTTTTGGATATTTTTAACCAAAATTGCTTAATTATTTTTATTTACAAGCATTTTAGTTATTTGGTTGTTATGCAACATTTTTGATTTTGTTACTTTTTGGTGCAACTTCATAAAAATGCATAAAAAGATCCAACTACTTTTTGACTACATTACGAAATTGGGCATAATAAATTGGGCAAAATAAAAACGTAACATTTACATAACATATGTTATAAAAAAGACAATTTTTATTCGTAACAATATTGTACTTAGTTCATATTTGTTTTAGTAGTGACTCGGAACCAAGCTGCTCAAAAAATTCCGGGGAAAGGAAATTTCGTATAGGGCGGCAAAGACATTCCACTAGTTGGAGGCAAAGAATGGTGTCTTTCTGAAAAGCCTGTTAAAAAACGCTAAATAATCACATCTCATATTTGCGAAAACATGCAAGCAATGCAATTCATACTCAAAACATACGAATAAAAGTACATCAAACCAAAATTAATGCAAAAGCAAGTAGATTTGGCATAATATACGTTGGTCATGTTTTGTATCCAACGCAATATGCCATTTGTTTTAATTTACTATTTGCCTTATTTACTTGCTACGAATTGCCCAGAACCTAAAATTGCGAAAATGGTTAAATGCAGACGTACAAAGGCGACAAGAATTACAAATATTTTGGGAAGTAGAACACTGGCGAATATGTGGTTGCTTTTTTCCCAAAGTTTGACTGACTATATATCCATCACTTCGGTTGTTGTTCACTTTTCGGTTGTTCACGCACTTCTTAAAAGCAATTAAATCAAAGCGAGAATGTAAGGCTTTTGCAAAAGGATGACACGCAAAATTAAGAGGAATCCCCATTTTTTACGATTTTTTTTCTTAAAGGTGCCCATCTGTCGGTAAGTAATTGTCAATTTTTCCAGTGGTAACAATTTGCTATGAAAATTGCTTCTTAAGGAGCTCTGTGACAAAGCTCAAGAAAAGTGATGTCACAAGGGTTCTGCTGGTCGGAACCGGCTAATATAAGTAGGTCCTTCTAATTCTTTCTTCTTTCTTTATGTGGCCATAACAACCGAATATCGATTTAGGTCGAAAATAATATGCTTCGCCAGCCATCTCTGTTCTTTGCTAGCTGGCGCCATTTAGAAATTCCAAGCGCTGTCAGGTTCTCTAGTGCTTGGTCCTTCCACCGCAGGTTAGGTCTTCCTCTTCTGCGTCGTCCTCCAGCGGGTTCGGAATATAACACCTTCTTAGCTGGAGCGTGTTCTTCCATTCGCTCGACATGACCTAGCCAGCGCAGCCGCTGGATTTTGATGCACTTTACTATCAGCATACAGCTCATACAGCTCATGGTTGTACCTTATTCGGTACTCGCCACCAACGCAAATAGATCCAAAGATCTTGCGTAGAACTTTTCTCTCGAAAACTCCAAGCATTCGTTCATCCGAGGTGGAAATTGTCCAGGCTTCAGCGCCATATGTTAGGACAAGCATGATGAGAGACTTGTAGAGTGTAGTTTTCGTTCTTCGAGAGAGGGCTCGACTTCTCAATTGCTTACTCAGTCCCATGTAACACCTGTTAGCAAGAGTTATCCTACGCATGATCTCCAAGCTGACGTCATTACTGCTGTTAATGCTGGTTCCAAGATAGACAAAGTCCCTTACTACTTCAAAAGCATAGTTTTCAACAGTGACGTGATGTCCAATACGCCGGGACTTTTTGTTTGTTGACACTAGATACTTCGTCTTGCTCTCGTTCAACCGTAAGACCCATCCGACGCGACTATCTTTCCAACTCTGAGAATGCTGCACTGACTGCTCGCGCGTTCATGCCGATTATGTCAATATCGTCGGCATACGCTAACAGCATGACACTTTTGTTGAAGATAGTGCCATTATGTCGTAGATCAGCAGCTCGTATTATTTTCTCCATAATAAGATTGAAGAAGTCGCACGATAACGAATCACCTTGTCTGAAACCCCGTTCGGTATTAAACGGTGCGGAGATCTGTTTTTCTTGGGTCTTCTCCAGGATTTGTCGCAGTGTGAAAATCTGGTCGATGGTGGATTTACCAGGTCTGAAGCCACATTGATAAGGTCCAATCAGGTTGTTGAGCATAGGCTTCAACCTTTCACACAGTATGCTCGATAGAAGCATGTATGCGATGCTCAGGAGACTTATTCAACGGTAGTTGGCGCAAATTGTTGGGTCACCTTTTTTATGTACAGGCCACAGAAAACACTGAGCCTCCAATCATCAGGCATGCTTTCATCCGACCATATTCTGAAACAACTCGGCAAGCAGGCCATCAGCACTTGCAGTTTTGTTGCTCTTCAGCCTTAAAATGTCCGTTTCAACCTCGTCATAGTCAGCATCAACACCATCATCTGTAATTGGGGTTATCGGGCAAACTCCTCCACTGGCGGAATTCTTCGTAGCATCGCCATTCAGTAACATGAAGAAGTGTTCCCTCCATAGGCTCAGTACACTCTGGACATCTGTAACCAGATTCCCATTTCCATCACGACAAGAAGTGGCTCCGGGATTTAAACCTCCACTCAGGCGCTTCATCTTTTCGAAGAATTTTCGAGTCTCATTCTTGTCGGTACACATCTCTATCTCCTCACACTTACGTTTTTCCAACTCCCTCTTCTTGTGCCTGAAAAGACGTCTCTCTGCACTCATTTTCTCTCTGTAACAGCTCGCGTTGCGCCTGCCCGCAGGGTTCTTCTATAGGCTGCGTCTTTCTCTGCGGTAGCGTCGCGACACTCCTGATCATACCACTCATTCCTCAGAGGCCGGTAGTAACCGATTACCTCCTCGGCAGCAGTAGTCATGCACCACGGATCGATTTCACGTCCACACACTGGAAGCATGCCTTCCGTCAATCACCACGTGATCAATTTGGTTTCTTGTTCGTTGATCTGGAGACAGCCATGTCGCTTTGTGTATGTCGAGATGCTGGAATCTGGTACCACCAATTACCATGTTTCGTGCTGCGGCGAAGTCGATCAGCCTCATTCCGTTATCGGAGGTGTTCTGGTGGAGGCTGAATTTTCCGACAGTTGGACCAAAGGTACCTTTCTTGCCCACCCTGGCATTAAAGTCGCCAAGCACGATTTTGATATCGTGGCGGGGTCAGCGGTCATAAGCTTCTTCGAGGCGCTGAAAGAAGCTCTCCTTGGTCACATTGTCCTTCTCATCCGGTCAGGTCCTTCTAATACTCACACAAAATAACACGCATAACAGTATTGGAAGAGAAGCTCTTCTAGTGTGTCCTTCCGGCAAGAGGACAGTCGCAATAACCTAACCTAACCTCAGGCCTTTGCTCTTATACTTGTTTTATGGTGCTTTTTTAAGGCCTTTTAAGCAAAACGAGAGGATGACACATTTGTTTTTGGCTCATTTCATACAAAAATGTAGTAGAAAAAAATTACAGGGAGCTAAGGCCTACATGATGCAAGGAAAAGCCTTTTTAATGCCTTTGTTTCTCCTTTTTCTACTACTGGGTATGTACAGGCTAGAAAGTATATATATAAATACAATTCATAAACTTGAAAAAATTTCTTAGTTTTCGTATTTTAGACTTTATTCTTTTCTTACTTATTGCACTTACTACGAACGAAAATGAACATAGCAAATCATTCCAATTCAATCGATTCAACATCAAAGCAGATTTACATGTTATACATCACATTTAAGTGACAAAACGTCATTCACACTCTTATACTCCTATATTTAAAAGTACATGCATCGATTAACAAGCACATGTACTTCCTTGCCTCCAAAGTAGATATCGTTTCGCCTTGAAATGATGCTGAGTGGTTTTGCATTTTAATATATTGTATTGTGTATATGTATAGGTATATGGTGGAGTGCATTAATGTCGCAAAAATTAGTTTGAATCGAATTATTTTTAATGAATAAAACATTATCCGACATTATTGCACAAATCTGTGCAATGAGTATCAGCAAAATGTTCGACAATATTGCATTTATTTCTTCGACATTAACTCGGAAAAAGCGTAAAATTGTGTGGCTACAAATCGTATAACAAAATAAGAAACTACCGGTGACTAGAGTATTTTTCAAAGAATTCGTGTCTCTAAAACCAATTTTGACCCTATGCGTGTTTATACAAAAGTAATTATTGTAATGTATTTGTATGGATGGCAATACTTAAGTGTCAAAATGAGGGAGACAAAATTAATTTTAGACCTATGTTAATCATTAATATGTAGTTTCGTTTTTTGCTATGCAATTCCTAAAGATTTTTTCGCCATACTACTATCAAAAACTTACTTTTGACAAAGCTTAATAATAGAAATGTTCGTTATTACTATCTATGGTCTTTTGGCATTTATCTGGTAGATAATGGATCCCCTCGCGATAGAAACTTCAACTTTGGAGAATCGCTGGCCAAGTAAATATGACTGCATTGATCTGAATAAATGGAAGTCGGAAGGAGACAAGTCTGGATGAGCGTTGTCATGCAGCAACATCACTTTTCGACTTCCTTGGTCAGTAAATCCTTCTTTCTCTCCACAGCATTACATAATTTGATCATTTGTTGTTGTTAACGTTCAGCTGTGACAGTTTGACATGGATTTTCATAAATCAAATTTTGAATTTCTTTTTTGGAGCACTGGTACGTGAATCATCCTCATGGCAAAAATTGTCTCGAAATCTTACAAACTAAAAATACCCAATATAGCAGGCGAAATGAATGCGTTTAAGTATGTTTTTCAACTTCGGACAGAATTTATTTGTACACCTTTTAATTTGAACCGCCCTAATACACATATAGACACACATCATGAATATGGAGATATCAAATTCATGCTGTTTTTAGATGAGTGTTTTGTGAATTGAGACTTGCATTCATACAATGTACAGGTTGGTTCAAAAGTATTGAAAACGACACCAGTGTATTTCGATTTGTCATCTCATTTTATTTAATTTTTTTTTTTTTGCAATTAAATATTTGTCAGACAATGAAATTTGAAGGTGGTGTTATGCTGCTTTTGAGATGCTTTCATGGTAGTCCAATCGGCATACTGCAACAAATCCCTGGTATAATGAGGGCCATTGATTATATTAATATTTTCGAAGACTCGTATTTACTTATTTTGGATATATTTTAGGCAGAACAGGGGTAAAAAATAGCGTCATTCAGGAGAACGATTCGAAGAACGCCGCTACAATAAGAAAGAGGTGGTTAAATGGAAATGGGATCAAACTTATAAATTAGCCTACGCAGTCTCCTAATGTGAATCCCATCGAACATCTCATTTCCACAGGAAAAAATCCTCCAAAGGATGAACTTTGAGAGCATGGGAGAAAATTAGTCCTGACATCTTGTAAAAAGTATGCAACACACTCTTTTTCCAGAAGACTATTAATGCTATTGGTCGGACTGTGAAGTGTTCCATTAACACAAGACAGTTTTATTTTCATTTTATTATTATTTTATTGTCTTTCATCTTTTATTTTAGATTTTTCGTTAATTATTTTATAATTTTCATCATCAGCACTCAAACTAACACCAATATTTTGCTTACAGACAGTTTTTGCTTCTATAAATTCCTTGTTTCTTCGAATGTGTCCATAATGTGAATCCAGATGAGTCACGCAATTTTTTTGTTTTGTCGTTCGCAAAACGATGGCAGACGGTCTCGCAGCAGAAAATTATCAAATCAACTTTTTGAATATTCAAAAAAAAAAAAAAACACTTCCAATAACGTACCAAAAAAGAACCAAAAACAAAAATAAAATAGTAACTGCAGTTATGGGAATCATGCAGTATTTGTTTTTATGTCGAAATTGAAACGAACAAACCTAAATAAATGTTAGGTACATATTGACAATTAAAACATTACAATAATACTTTTCAAAATTATATATTGTAATTTATTGTTTGTTAATAACACTATTCGATAGTTAAAAAATCTCCTTACAGTCGGCTGGGGCCGACCAAACTATACCCTGCATATGTAGATTTATATATAAAAAGTTTACTCGAATATCCAACTTTTCTTTTATTTCCACTTTTCGAGAAACAATTTTTGTATGTACTACTAATTTACACCCGAAATATGGTTGACTTTGACGAAGTAAAAGGATTTTAAGATTTTAAGGCTTAGTATGGGAGCTATATAAAATTGGGCGTGGCTTACCACTTTCTAGTAAATCCAATTAATTTTTCAACGTTAATCCACACCTTAAATTTGGTGTCCTACGTTGAATAGTTTCTAAGTTATGGTGGTTAACATTTTTGTTTAATTTCCTCAACTTAGTATGGGAGCCCCAATAAGAAGTGGGCGTGGTACGCTGATTTTTCGCCAGATTATTTCCGACTACCATAGTAGTTAATTATGTTATGATTGTTAATTATGATTGTTCTAGACAGAAGGATACAGTAGTTACAGCTATTTCAATTTAAAGGAAATTCGGTCATTTTGTATGGCGGCTACTATCAACAGTGGGCGTGGCGCGTCCATTTCCTGTAAGTCTAGTTGCTCCTACAATACTAATCCATACCTAAAATCTCGTTCTTTTACGCTAAATGGTTTATAAGTTATGGCGCTTAAAAGTTTTAGTTTAATTCCCTTGACTTTGTATGGGAGACCCATGAAGGAGTGGGCGTGGCACACTGATTTTCTGCCAGATTATTACCGACTACGATATTAATTTAAGTGTCAATTATGGTTATTCTAGACAGAAGATTGCCGAAGTTACAGCTGTTTCAATTTAAAATTTGTATGGGGGCTACGATAAAGAGTGGGCGTGGTGAGCCCATTTCCTGTGACCCTTATTGCTCGTACAATACTAATCCATACCTTAAGTCTCGTTGTCCTAGGCTAAATGGTTTGTAAGCTATGGAGCTTAAAATTTTAGTTTAATTCACTCGACTTTGTATGGGAGACCCATGAAGGAGTAGGCGTGGCACACTGATTTTCTGCCAGATTATTTCCGACTACGATATTAATTTAAGTGTCAATTATGGTTATTCTAGACATAAGATTGCCTAAGTTACAGCTGTTTCAATTTAAAATTTGTATGGGGGCTACGATAAACACTGGGCGTGGTGCGCCCATTTTCTGTGAGCCTAGTTACTCGTACAATACTAATCCACATCTTAAATCTCGTTATTCTACGCTGAATAGTTTGCAAGTTATAACCGGTAACATTTTTTTTAATTTCCGCAACTTTGTATGGGAGACCCAAAAAGGAGTGGGCGTGGCACACTGATTTTCTGCCATATTATTTCCGACTACCATGTTTATCTAAGTGTCAATTATGGTTATTCTGGACAGAAGATTGTAGAAGTTACAGCTGTTTCAATTTAAAAGAAGTACAGACACTTTATATGAGAGCTACGCTAAAAAGTAGGCGTGGCTCAACCACTTTTGGCGAGGTTATATAGTAGTATAATATAAGTCTATGTGCCAAATATTGTTGTATATTATGTGGTATATTATGTGAGTTATAGCAAGTTAAAGATTTTGAAAATTTCGAGGTTAGTCGCTTTGAATGCTTGGCGTGGGCGTGGTTATTGACCGATCAATCCCCTCCGTACCCTTGGATCATAGATTACTTATGCCAAATTTCTTCGAAATAGCTCAGTATTTACTCAAGTTATCGTGCGAACCAGCCAGGTGACAGACAGACGGACGGACGGATGGACGGACGGACGGACATCGTTAAATCGAAAATTTAATCGACGCTGATCACGAATATATATCTATGTCTATATCTCCGGAGATTCCTTCAAGTGGACACAAACATCTGACCGAAATGAATATACCATGCATATTGCATTATGCAGGGTATAAAAATAGCAGGGTTCTGACAACGGATATTTTCAGCAGTATTATAGAGAAAGTTGTGGGGGAAATGTTTGTGGAATATATTCCACATATATGGGTCATTTATGTCCTTTTTTTAAAAGCCATATAAAATACCCATAAAACATGTGAATAACGTTTAAAAATGTACCACAAAAATATTACCCATAATATTTTACTGTATGCCTCTGAACACACTAAATTTAACCTCCAAATTTAACATAAATGACAAAAATATGCCTAAACCGCAATTGCCTCTTAAAAGTTATTATCGTACTTATACCGATTGTTGCAAAAACTTCACAAAAAACTTAATTACTTATTTTAATTTTAATATAAATATCATCATAGCAATTCTACACCATCGTGAAACAATATCTTGTACAAATCCACTATTAGAGAGTTCACCATGTTGATAAGACTTTGTTGCCAATTGATGTTCAAAATATCCAGTTCAAAATACATTTTGTAAATGTGCTCAACTTTGCTGTTGAAAAGTTATGTTCATTCAGCGTGTGCTGACCACACAGACCTAGCAAAATATTTTTTTTTTAAATTAAACATTTTCCAGAAAACCCGAAATTTAACATTCGATGTCAAAATATTAAAAATATAATACAATTAAGAAAGAAGTATAAAATTTGCAAATTCTACTTTCTCATTCGCTTCTTTATGGATCATTATGCATTGTATAGTCATATTTATATTGCAATTAACAAAGCAATAACAAATTTGCAAACTTTACTTGCTTATGCATTTCTTCATTTATCATTAGGTTTGCTAAGTTGTGTAGGTGAGTAAGTTGTGAATCAAACAGCTGATTTTGATTATTCCTTTTATCAAGTTCTGTTATTCTTGTTTGTTTAAGCCCAATGACTTATATGAAATCGAATGGGCCTGATAGAATTCGATGCAATGAACCAATATGGTGAGCTTAGCGCATGAATAAGGATCGCTCGGTTTCATATGCCAATTCGCTGTGGTAATGGCGAAAGGTGGTGAAATTTTGACCCCCGAAAATTATTCCGATGTAAACTTTAAAAACGTCGATACACGCATATTTTTTAATAGACCCCTCTATCTAAATCCGTTGTCAGAACCTTGTTATTTTGAACAATTTATAAATTGTCTATAAGTGTAAGGTGTCTTGACACTCCTCTCGAGCAGCTAATGTGTTTACTAAGTATTTACTACTACTGGACTTGTAGACTACGGTACACTATTTAACAGATCATAAATAGAAATGTGAAATTATTTCTGTTATGTGCTCACATAACTATGCACAAGCTTATATTATTACAACACATTTTTGTAATTTTTTTTTATGCAATTACGTTGAATGATATCACTCTATCTCAAGGTAATTCACTTAAATTGATTGCTTTTACAGCACGCACAAAGGCTCACCTACGCATATACAGACAATTGTACGTACATTGCACAGTCAGCTTAAATTGCAATTATATGATAACAACAAGTACCAACTTTTAAAGACAATAATGGATTTTTTTACGACTGAAAAAGGCACTATAATCGGTCAGTATTGCGCATGTATGTTTATGCCAACATAACTGCTCGAAAATTTATCCGATTTCAATGCTTTTAATTACTTCTTAAAACTTAAATTAAGTTTCATGTGAATTCAAGAAAAACAGATTTTTAATGTATGTTTTTTCTTTAGGCGCATTTGCTACAAAACTTCTGAATCTATTTTGGAATGTTGTAATTTGATTAAAATCCTGTTTTCGTGACTATAGCTGCATTCTTTCCTAGGCGAGTTGCAAAAGAACACCAACTCGCATATAACTTCCCTTTTACTTGCATACTTAACAACATACTTCCCTTTAGTTACTTAACAACGCTGGTGGTATATATGGTTATTCGTGAAATTTGTAAACGAAATAAAAACAAAAAGGAAGCAATTTTGCGGAATCTGTGGTAAATATATTCGTTTATTTAATATAATTTTTGCACTTGCTTTATTTTGCTTAGTTTTGTTTATATATACAATAATTTGACGTGTTGTTGAAATTCC
Source organism: Megamerina dolium (assembly GCA_963854835.1). NCBI lineage: Eukaryota > Metazoa > Arthropoda > Insecta > Diptera > Megamerinidae > Megamerina > Megamerina dolium. Next base: position 378,990 of record OY978526.1, read on the forward strand.
TCAAGCACATTCCAGTAGCCTATTCACAATAGTGCTGTTTTTTTTTACTTTGCAACCCTATAACTCAGGTCGCTTAAAATATAAGCGAGTTCAATTGAACTGAGTGTACTTCTGCCGCATAGGCTTTGTCATCGAAAATTCTGCAGAAAGCAAAAATTCGAAGAGGCAACGAATAAACTTTGTCGCTCAACATGCTAGGAACCAAAAGAACAGAAACTAAAGAAATGTATGCATTTTCAGTTCGCTTATTTTGGATGCGTATTTCTATACGATCGGTTTCACATATCTTTTCTCATATGAAAAAATAATACATGGCATATATTCCCACTGGATTACGCAAATATGTGCGTGCAGCTTCGGCTAAAATATGGTTCAACTAGCCAAAGACGTAGCGCCCGTTCGTACTTGCCATTAGTTAGTTTAGTTTCGATGTTACCTGTTTTGTTTTTCTCTTCAAATAAACGAGTAATTGGTATTATTTGGTTATTTGAAGCAAACTACGGATATTATACGTTATAGTTTTTGTTGGTTTACCTTACAGACACTGATGCTTTCTACTACTGCGTTTTGCAACGCAACCAAATTGTACTAAGTGCCGTTTATTTTTATGTATGTTGTTTTATCTATTTTATTTTTGCTTATAACATATGTTAGTGCCTGTATTAAAATGTAAAAAGGGAAAATGAGTATTTGGGAATACTTCCATATGCAAATGTTGACATTCTATTCATTATATGAAAACAATACATTCACTCCATTTCATTCTATTGCCATTCTATTTATTCTAATTCATACTTGCTAAGGTAGCATGAAAAATAACGGCTATTCTAATATCAATGGAGTAACATATTTTGAAGAAGTAAGCAAATGCATTCCTCAATAAATGAATAAAAAAAACTGCTTCAATAAATAAGGTAAAGTATTACATTACATTATTCTCATGGATTCTATATATTAGTAGACCGTAGACGCTAACAAATATCCTCAATATTTGCGGTTCAATATTGACACCCTATATTGAAGCTCAGACCAATACGATTTAAATCACATTAGTATTAAATCATTAGTATTCATTTTGGTCAAATTAATCCCGCTGCATGGATGTGATGGTGGGATGTTTGAATGGTTTGAATGGATATTAAATCTTGTAGCTATTCAAACTGTTCTTCAAAATGCGTAAATATTGATAGAACGCTCCTACTTTTGACAAAGTATTATGTTCAGAAATGCAAACGTATTGTTAGGGATGAGCAAAGAAAAGCAACATGCGCATCGCTGATAATTGTGATGACAAAAATTTACTGGCCGAAGCAACAAAAAATTAAATAAAAAATTATGTTGGTTGTCATCTTCACCATCATATCCGTCAACATCCAAAACACAACATAGCTATTACGAACAAAAGCAAACATTTTTTTTTTAATTGAGAAATTCTACTTACAACTAATCTTGACAACTCTTGTTTTTTTGGTATAATTATATATAAATTAATATTGTATGCAACTAAAATGAATGAAACAAAATAAATTTTAAAAAATAGGGGCAGCTGAAAAGAAAGTACTACAATTTAATAAATAATTTAATTTTGAAGTCGGCGCCATAGAAATTTCCACTTACTAACAAATAGTTGGTTGGTTCTTTGGTAATAAACATCTTTGGCGCTGACTTTAGAGAGAAATTATTAATTAAGTTTTAGTACCTTCTGTTCAGTCGACCCTCTTTTTTTTCCAAAAAATTTTTACGGCAATAACAGCATCATAAAATAAGTATATACGTGCACGTATAATACTGCAAACGAAAATAAATTGATAACGTTAAAAATACTTGGTATATAAAAGAAAGAATCAACATAGTACATCGAATGTACGTACAATATTTCAGTGTGCCATTTGCCAAAAAAAAAAAATAATTTGAAATATCAACATTAATTTCTTGATATTTCACACCAATTTCATAAGTCATGGTAAAGTTAGAGATACGTAAACGTTTCTAATGTCAAGCAAATTTTAAGCGGATTAAACACATTTTCCAACATAATATCGTAATTTTTATTCTGCTTTTATGTATGCAATATAACAAATAATAATTGAAGTACTTATATTTCTATTTTGCTCTCCTCCTTCCAAACCAACCAAATGTTTTTCATATTAGTCTACCTTAACTTTATTACCAAAATCAGCTGTTTTTAAATAATGTCGAATTGGTGGCCAGCATACTTGCATTTTTATTATCTATAATAGAATTTTCTAGGCACCAGTATTTTGTATGTATAACACATCTTTAGTGCAAAAAAAAATACTTTGATCGAAAATGCATTACTGCGTTAATACTGCCGCAATCCTGCACGTTCCCAAGAGCAACGTCTGGCGACATCGTTTTGTCAAGCGTCCATAAATGCAAATATAAAACAGCTGTCGCACATTAGTTGAGCAAATCATGCAGGGCTACACAAGCTGGTAACAGAGTGAGTTATCGCAATACCCCAAGATAGAATTGCCATTCGTAATAGGGGTGTTATATACACTTTTTCCTGCGCAAGTACAGGATAGCACGCCCTGACGAAAAAAAATAATAAATTGCCCATATAAGACGTGGCTCAAGATCAGAGTTCAAATTTGCTATAGATATTTCTTAACATTATTTCTAAATTCGCATTCGCAATATGAGAATCAAAACAAAATTGTATACCTTTTCACTGATATATAACATTTTATACCTATATATCTTTAGAGTTATTATCAAAAATATAAATACGAAAAACATTTTTTATTATCGAAAATTTAGTACCATATTAAAGGTCGTACATACCTTCATAATGGTGTATAAAACATATTTTAAAAAATGTTTATGTATTTTTGATATTTTTATCAAGTTGATACTTCATAAAGTCTTTTCATTATGGACGGCTTTCAATACAATTATCCATATCTGGTCTGGTGGTATTTTCACAAAGTAAAGTGTCTGACTAACGAATCCCGGTGAACCTAGCGCAATCCTTGTTGAACTTAGTCAACTCACTGAAGATGCGCTGTGCGCTATGTAATGAGGGTGCCATCATATAGCTAGTTCTGCTTGCTATGTGATGGCGGCTTTATTTCTTAATGGGAGTCCTCCTTGTGGCGACCACCGGGCAACGTCTTTCTGGCACCCGCTGGGAGACGGCTAAAGCGAATGGCGAAAATCTCCACAGTTAAAAGTTGCGCATTGGGCTTGGGGCTCACCACATAAAAACTCTAAACAAGCCTCGGAGAAGGACTACCCCTTTTATTGATGACCCCCGCTAACGAAATAAGAGCCGCGATGTACGGATATGCACCTGGAATGTCCGGTCCCTCTATAGGGAAGGGCTCCAATATACAGCTAGTTCGCGTTCTTAACAATTATAAGGCTGACATCGCCGCACATCATGATATATACTACACTTCCCATACGGATAGGCACAAACTCGGATGTGGCTTTATTGTCAGTACGAGACTGCGACATCTTGTCTCGCAATTCACACCTGTGAATGAACGGCTGGCAAGACTCCGCATTAATGCAAATTTTTTCGACATCAACCCAATATGTGCCCACGCCCTGACGGATGAGATGAAAAACAACAAAGCTGCAGGTGCTGATATTCTGACTGCCGAGTTGCTTAAGACCGGAAGAGATGAGTGCTTACCAGCATGCACGAGCTCATAAGCAGAATGTGGTCGGATGAAAGCATTTTGATGATTGGAGGCTCAGTGTTCTCTGTTCAGTACATAAGAAAGAGAACCCCACGATTTGCGCCAATTACCATGGAATAAGTCATCTTATCATCGCATGCAAGATTCTATCGAGAGTACTGTAGATTGAAGCGTATGCTTAACAACCTGATTGGACCTTATCAGTGTGGCTTTAGACCTAGTAAGTCTACCATCGACCAGACCTTTACACTGCGCCAAATCCTGGACAAGTGACCGATGGCAAGACATAGTACCTAGTGTCTACAAACAAACGACAAAGAGTCCCGGCGTCTTGGCTCGCCACTTTTGATAACTACGCTTTTGAAGTAGTGAAGGACTTTATCTATCTAGGAACTAGCATTAACACCAGTAATGATGTCAGCCTGGAGATATTGCGCAGGATCGTTTGATCAATGGAGAAGTCGAGCCCTCTCTCGAGAAAGGAAAACCACACTCCACAAGTCTCTCATCATGGCTGTCCTTACATATGGCGCCAAAGCTTCATTCGTCGTCTATTCGCGACGATAGATCTTTTTCTATCGTCGTCGCCATCAGCAATGGCAAAAGAGAAACCATTGTGACCATGTTTCAAATTTCCGTGTTCTTAATTGAAAGCAAAAATTATTCAGAATTTTTAAAATTCGAAATAAAAAAGTTTTTATTATATAAAAGTTATTTTAAAAGTTTTGCTCTTTTTTTTAAATTTTCTATTTGTTATATTTATCCCATTGCGTTTTAAAAGTTTTCCTTCCCTGCAAAAAAATACGACTTGTCTTAAAGGAATCACACTTTTGATCTCTTTATATGGAATGCTTTCGAGCATGTCTTATGAAGAAACTAATTGTTTCCTTTTATACCAGAACGGGCATAAATGTAGATAGACGCCTTCTGTAAATAGATTAGTCGCACGGTTAGAAATTTTCATTTAAATTATTTGACAATTTACCAATTTTTCCTCTTCGATTCAAACTTGGGTACCGATCCATAATAATTTATACTCATTAATTGCATTATAATTCTCATGTAAAAAAAAGGTTTTGTAATTCGCCGTGATTCGAACTTGGGTACAAATCAAAAAAATGTATTTTTATTAATTGCATTATAATGCCGATTCATATATTTCAAATTTAAATGTATTTTGAATGTATCGTGTGTCTTGCTATCGTATGTTCTATAACTGTCGCTCTACCACCTACGCTAATCTTTAACATATTATTGCTGACTTACACGCTAATCAATTGAAAATGTAGAAAATCTCTAAATATATTAATTTAAAAATTGAACCTCAACGTATCTCTAAAGAGACCGATCGGAAACTAATTAATCTCCGATTGATATTTAAAGAGATTAATCCCGGACTACTCTGTTTAGAGATTAGTCGCACAATTTTTGCAGAGTTTTAAAACATGGTTACCTTATCGGCTGGAATCACATACATACAAGTTTTGGTATTTTCCAAGAGTATGTTTAAGCAAGCGAAATTTCAAGGTCATGAAGACAGATTTTTTAAATTACTTTCGTCGTGAACACTGCAAGATAAAGTCCAAAGAATTAGACAACATTTCAAACGATATTATCCACAAATATATACATAAAGTATATAAACGTGGTAAGTGACTCCTTTTATCTCAATGCAATACAACGATATAGCAGTGTTCATCATGAGCACCTGCCAATATGGCCTTATCTCACGACACACAAAGCGTAATGTATCAAATTGAAGCGTTGATAAGCGTCCCGTAGGATTGGAAAATCAGAAGCGAACCTCCAGGTTCCTACGGTACCATTTGAGGCACGTTGAATGGATGTACTAGCCTCCTTGGTAGGGATCGAGGCATACCTAAAACATCTTCTGATCTAAGAGGTCACCACCCTGGTTGTAATGCAACTCCACAACTCTACCCGCGTGTTCTTTGGTTACCACAACCACCACGAAAACCTCCCCGAAGGACCGTTCCCAACAATCAAGGGATTCCAACCTGATCACCCGTGGTACCAAATTTAAAGTCTTTTGGTAAGACCTCGTATCCGAAGCTACTACCAGTTTCAGGCCCATTCGGCTCCGGACTGGTGACCGGGAATTCAGTGCAGTACAGTACAAAGTACAACGTATTGTAACTTCTCGATAATATTAGCAAAACTCAGTAAAATTGAAAAATACTCTCTGGACGAGCGTCCTAGAGGTCGCGTTTAGTGAAACAAATAACAAAATTGAATTCCTTATTCTCTTCCGGATATAACCTCAAGAATTACTGACTTATGTGGCCGATGATCGATTTAAGAGATCTAAAGAATTACCTACAATTGGAAATGGTAATTTTAGCATGGTAATTTCCTTCTTCCTCGAAAGAAACAAGCTTAAATGAATATCTGATTTTCGTTTCTCTTAAAACTTTTAAATGTAAATTACTATAATTACAATATGTAAAATAATACTTAAGAGATCCCAAAATGAGAAACAATTATCAGCTCGGCAGTCAGAATTACTGGATGTGTAAGTAGAAACTGTAGAAACTAAAGATTATATTACAAACCGGTTAAAGGGAAACGCATCGGAATCCCTTATTACAAATCAACAACTTCCACAGTTCACACATAAAATCTTAAGAATGAACTTTTATCATTATGTAAATCGCCAATTAAGTTTACACAAAAAAAAACGAATGTAAAGGTCACTTGATTATTTTTATACCAACCAATTTATTTATATGCTACACTGAAGCTACGTACTATTAAAATGTATTTTGCTTTTTCAACCGGCAAGATTCTTTTATACCAAACAGACGAAAAATAAAATTGAGTGCAAAGGCGACTAATTTGCTTAATTTGTTACTTCAAAGCATGTTTATTTTTAATTATGTTGTTCAAATATTCTACGAAACTCTTAATAACCAAATACGCAAAAAACAAAGCTAATTTTAAAGAAGCTCGTTAAAAAAATTCAGTTTTAGTGTTCAAAGGATACCTCTCATTTTCTTAATTTGGAGAGCTTTTTTATTCAACATTAGCAGAGGATAAGTATAATAAAAAAAAACACAAAAACTTTTAATGAGTTTTACTTCAACCATTACTGGTCTTACTTAAAGGGGTTTTCCCCGCTTCTCCAAAAACATCCACTATATTTGCTTGGTGCACAACTTTGTGTGACTTTTAGGGTTTATTCTCAATGCCATTGTTTTCAAATTGTGTCAAAATGTTGAATTGTCTTGTTACTGTTGCTATCACGATTAAGTACTCTTATTTAAAATTTAAACTTTTGCTCTTCCTAATTCCTTCTGTTTTATTTGCTTAATTAGGACTGTTAAAATTAAAAGCTGACAGTACTGTATATGTTATTTCAATAGCAGTTTGCGACATATCATATATTGAGACAATTTCAAATTGGTTTTCTTTAATTTTATCTTTTGATTTTTAAACATAAAATATCTTTCCGTGACCTATCCTAAGAACATGAACATTTTAATTTGCTATCACATAAAATCGAACGAAAGGTCTAAAGTTGAATGTCCAATGTTGTATGTTTTTGAAAAATGTAACAATGAAATTGGTTTTCCTTGATTCTATCTTTTGATTTTTTGAATTAAAATACCTATCCACAACCCATCCTAAAAACATTTGAAAAATGTGGCACGATATTTATCGTAATTTATTTATTCCATAATTAAGGAGTCATATATGAGGGGTAGTCATATAGCTTGCTCTGCTTACTATGTGACGGCGCTTTCATTATTATTAATGGGGGCCCTCCATGTGGCGACCACCGGGCAACGTCTTCCTGGCACCCGCTGGGAGGCGGCTGAAGTGGGTGGCGAAAATCTCCTCGGTTAGAGGTTGTGCGTTGGGTTTGGGACCCGCCACATAAAAAACCCCCCCAATGAAAAAAACTAAAATGCCTCGGATAAGGACTACCGCTTTTGTTGTGACCCCCGCAAACGAAAAAAGGACAATGATTTACGGATATGCACCTGGAATGTCAGGTCCCTTTATAGGGAGGGTGCCTCTATCCAGCTGGTTGATGTCCTCGAAAAATACAGAGCTGACATCACCGCTCTCCAGGAAATGCGATGGACAGGACAGGGCTGCTCCAAAAGAGCGTCCTGTGATATCTACTACAGTTGCCATGCTGAAAGGCACGAATTAGGATGTGGATTTTTGGTCAGCAAGAGACTACGACATCTTGTCTCACAGTTCACGCCTGTGAACGAACGGCTGGCCACAATCCGCATCAAGGCAAAATTTTTCAACATCAGCCTTATATGTGCCCACGCTCCGACGGATGAGAAGGACAATGTGACCAAGAAGAGCTTCTTTCAGCGCCTCGAAGAAGCTTATGACCGCTGCCCCCGCCACGATATCAAAATCGTGCTTGGCGACTTTAATGCCAGGGTGGGCAAGGAAGGTACCTTTGGTCCAACTGTCGGAAAATTCAGCCTCCACCAGAACACCTCCGATAACGGAATGAGGCTGATCGACTTCGCCGCAGCACGAAACATGGTAATTGGTGGTACCAGATTCCAGCATCTCGACATCCACAAAGCGACATGGCTGTCTCCAGATCATCGTACAAGAAACCAAATTGATCATGTGGTGATTGACGGAAGGCATGCTTCCAGTGTGATGGACGTGAAATCGATCCGTGGTGCCAACATCGACTCGGATCACTACCTTGTTGCAGCTAAGGTGCGCACACGCTTATGTGTCGCAAATAACAAGAGAAGTCCCACACAGAGAAAGCTCGACGTCAGTAAGCTGCGATCACCAGAGACAGCAGATGCATTTTCCACTCGACTATCGGATCTGCTTATGCAGAACACTCCCCAACTTGATGATACATGCGCACGGTGGACACATATATCCCACTCCATGACTACTGCTGCCGAGGAGGTAATCGGTTACTACCGGCCTCTGAGGAATGAGTGGTATGATCAGGAGTGTCGCGACGCTACCGCAGAGAAAGACGCCGCCTACAGAAGAACCCTGCGTGCAGGAGCAACGCGAGCTGTTAAGGAGCGGTATAGAGAGAAAAGGAGTGCAGAGAGACGTCTTTTCAGGCGCAAGAAGAGGGAGTTGGAAAGACGTGAGTGTGAGGAAATAGAGATGTGTACCGACAAGAATGAGACTCGAAAATTCTTCGAAAAGATCAAGCGCCTAAGTGGAGGTTTAAATCCCGGAGCCTCTTCTTGTCGTGATGGAAATGGGAATCTGGTTACAGATGTCCAGAGTGTACTGAGCCTATGGAGGGAACACTTCTCCACGTTACTGAATGGCGATGCTACGAACAATTCCGCCAGTGGAGGAGATTGCCCGATAACCCCAATTACAGATGATGGTGTTGATGTTCCACCACCCGACTATGACGAGGTTGAAACGGCCATTTTAAGGCTGAAGAACAATAAAGCTGCAGGTGCTGATGGCCTGCCTGCCGAGTTGTTTAAGACCGGAGGCGATGAGCTGCTCACCCGCATGCACCAGCTCATAAGCAGAATATGGTCGGATGAAAGCATGCCTGATGATTGGAGGCTCAGTGTTCTCTGTCCTGTACATAAAAAAGGAGACCCCACAATTTGCGCCAACTACCGTGGAATAAGTCTCCTGAGCATCGCATACAAGGTTCTATCGAGCGTACTGTGTGAAAGGTTGAAGCCTATGCTCAGCAACCTGATTGGACCTTATCAGTGTGGCTTCAGACCTGGTAAATCCACCATCGACCAGATTTTCACACTGCGCCAAATCCTGGAGAAGACCCAAGAAAAACAGATCGACACACACCACCTATTTGTTGATTATAAAGCCGCTTTCGACAGTCCGGTAAGGGATTACCTCTACGCAACAATGTCTGAGTTCGGTATTCCTGCAAAGCTCATTCGACTTTGTAGAATGACACTGCATAACTCTCGTTGTGCAGTGAAAATTGGGAAGGACCTCTCCGCACCGTTTAATACCGAACGGGGTTTCAGACAAGGTGATTCGTTATCGTGCGACTTCTTCAATCTTATTATGGAGAAAATAATACGAGCTGCTGATCTACGACATAATGGCACTATCTTCAACAAAAGTGTCATGCTGTTAGCGTATGCCGACGATATTGACATAATCGGCATGAACACGCGAGCAGTCAGTGCAGCATTCTCAGAGTTGGAAAGAGAGTCGCGTCGGATGGGTCTCACGGTGAACGAGGGCAAGACGAAGTATCTAGTGTCAACAAACAAAGAGTCCCGGCGTCTTGGACAGCACGTCACTGTTGACAACTACGCTTTTGAAGTAGTAAGGGACTTTGTCTATCTTGGAACCAGCATTAACAGCAGTAATGACGTCAGCTTGGAGATCATGCGTAGGATAACTCTTGCTAACAGGTGTTACTTTGGGCTGAGTAAGCAATTGAAAAGTCGAGCCCTCTCTCGAAGAACGAAAACTACACTCTACAAGTCTCTCATCATGCCTGTCCTAACATATGGCGCTGAAGCCTGGACAATTTCCATCTCGGATGAGCGAATGCTTGGAGTTTTCGAGAGAAAGGTCCTACGCAGGATCTTTGGACCTATTTGCGTTGGTGGCGAGTACCGAATAAGGTACAACCATGAGCTGTACGAGCTATATGCCGATATTGACATAGAAAAGCGCATCAAAATCCAGCGGCTGCGCTGGCTAGGTCATGTCGAGCGAATGGAAGAACACGCTCCAGCTAAGAAGGTGTTATATTCGGAACCCGCTGGACGACGACGCAGAAGAGGAAGACCAAACCTCCGGTGGAAAGACCAAGTACTGGAGAACCTGACGGCACTTGGAATTTCTAACTGGCGCCAGCTAGCGAAGAACAGAGATGGCTGGCGAAGCATGTTATTTTCGGCCTAAATCGATATTCGGTTGTTACGGCCACATAAGTAAGTAAGTAAGTAAGTAATTAAGGAATAAACAAACAAAAAGCCCTTAACTCTGGAAGGGTAACGTTATTTTTCATCTTGTAAATGTAATGTTCGTCGATTCGACGAACTTCACTTTACATTTTTTGAATGAGATCACTTAAAAAGTTTATAAAAAATATATTTTAAATAATTAACATAATTTAGGAGCTTAGAACTTAAAGCAAGAAGCAAAAGAAAACTAAAATGTACCTTTATTTTATACAAGAGGTAGAAAGCTCAAGTTTGTGTTCCCCACAAACGTTTTTCCTGCATTTTTCGCACCATAACTAAGTCATAAGGCGTTTTGGGTATGGGCAAAATCCACAAATGTTTCTTTTGATCTTTTGCTCAGCTACGGCTCTACAAGTATTGCGTGAAACTAAAGGGTTATCCATTTCGCGGTTTCAAAAGTATAGGGCTAGAATTCGACATCTGTCAAACTGAGTTGTTAAAACAATTTCTTTCTTTTTCAGTTCAAAGTCTGACATTTGCGAAAATGGATCGCTTAACTATCGCACAACGCATTAAAATTGTAGAAACCTACTACAAAAATGGTGATTCTGCCACAGCCACATATCGTGCTTAAAGAGGAGATTATGGTTTACATAATCGTCCAACTACGCAAGCAATTGGCAAAATTGTGAAGAAATATGAAGAGACTGGATCGGTTACAGATATTGTAAGGCCTGTGCATCATCGATTCGCTCGTACCACCGAAAATATCGCTGCTGTAAGTGAAAGTGTTGCCGAAGACCCGAATGTGTCGATTCCTCGTCGTTCTCAGGAATTAGGACTGTCTTACGGCATTTGGATCTACACCTACATCCATATAAAATTCAGCTCACACAACAACTGAAGCCAGCTGACCATTCACAACGTCGTAGATACGTCGAATGGGTGCTTGAACCACAGGCGGTGGACGGCGATTTTTCAAACAAAATTTTCTTCAGCGACGAGGCACATTTCTCACTCGGTGGGTATGTTAACAAACAAAATTGTCGTATTTGGGGTTCTGAGAATCCTCAAGTAGTTGAAGAGAGGCCACTACATCCACAAAAAGTCACTGCTTGGTACGCTCTTTGGTCCGGAGGTGTGATTGGACCTTACTTGTTGGAAAACGACGATGGAACGACTGTCACCGTCAATTCGGAGCGTTATGGTCATATGATAACCGACTTTTTTTTGCCTGCTATTGAAGAATACGACTTAGAGAATATGTGGTTTCAACAAGACGGTGAAACATGCCACACAACTCGAGCGAATATGGCTTTATTGCAAGAGAAATTTTCTGGCTGCGTAATTTCTCGTCGTGGCGATATCAAGTGGCCACCAAGATCATGCGATTTGACACCGCTTGACTTTTTTTTGTGGGGCTACGCGAAAGACCGTGTTTATGCAGATAAACCTTTAACTCTTGAGCACCTAAAAACCAACATTCGTCACGTTATGGCTGAGATACCGCCCAATATGTGTCAAAAAGTGGTCGAAAATTACCTCAAAAGAATCGATGCTTGCAACAATTCGCGTGGTGGTCATTTAAATGATGTAGTATTTCACACATAATGTCAACGTTCAAGCTTTATAATAAAAAAGAAATATCATGATAAAAAATATTTTATATGTGTTTTATTTACATTTACTTTTGAAACCGCAAAATGGATAACCCTTTACTTCAAATATCCTCTACGGTTTAATAATTGCGTGACTAAACATATTATAAGTGCAAATCAGATAACTGGTTATAAATGCTATGTTCAAAACTCCGAAGAACATGCACAAAGGCGAACGATTACCTTTACTAGAATACGACGTAACACTGCACAACTGATCGAGAGTGCTGTTGTAGAACTGGACCCTACAAGGCCTTTTATTTTCGGCGTTTAGAGATCCTTCTTCGTTGCAAGAAGACTCCGTGACAAAGCTCAGAAAAAGTAATGTCCGAAGAGTTCTGCCGTTCGGAACCGACTAAAATAAGTAGGTCCCTTCTAATGCTGTCCATACGTGGTAGTGCTATTTCGGCGACGAACAAAATGTAGGAGGGTGACATTTTGAATACGATTAACACATATAATGTAAACAAACATAACACGATCGTGTAACCAACAAAAACAACAAAACTGTATGTACTGATGGCTTGTCTGCCGATTTATTCTAGGCCGAGCAGGAGCCAAGCAAATACAAATAATTACAATAGAAAAAAATATAAATAAAAGCTAGAAGCAAATGACAATAACAACAACGGCAAGCTTTACTACAGGCAATATTGCGGTTCTGATGTATGTAACAGTTGGGCTCAAAAGTTCGCTTTTATTATTGAATATAGTTGCATTCGAGGGCGAAACAAAGATTATAGCAAACATAAAATTTTTCGATACCATTTTTGCAGTACGATTGCTCATTTCGCCTCGTTAAAATTTTGCAAACCACTCCTCAACGCAGAGTCCGAATAATGTTTATCAGGCCAAGCCTTATTTTTTTTCACAATAACAAAAAGATGCTTTACTCACGATACCATATCTCACGAACCAACTGTCCGACACCACATACATAACATTTCGATAGTGCCACATTGATATTGTATTATATTTTATTATTATCTACAGAATAGCACATCCTACATACCATGAACACCTAATTAAATATAGAGAACAAATTTAACTTAAATCTACTTATAAAAAATAAAAAAAATCCATTACTTTATGAAAATTGTTGCACATACGAATACATCTTGTGATTAGCTAATTTTAAGCTTAATTGATCTTATGTATTGCATTAATAGGCGTTTAAGCTTCAATTCACGCACTGGAATATAGAAATTGAACAGGTTAATTAGCTCTAAATGCCGTTAGCCATATCAAAGACAAATAATAAAGACAAGTAAATTCTTCTATGATTGTAGACCAGGCAATTTTCTTCTACCAATGTAAGATGGAAGACCATCTTTCCAACGTAAAAAAAAAATTACAACAAAATCTTTAATTTAAGTTATAATTATAGACGATATTACTAGGCTTTTTAGAATACGTAACTATACAGCATTTTTTTCTATTCAGATATGTGTAAATGGTTGTTAATGCATGTTGTGGGTGCCGTAGCTCAGTGGTTAGTGTTTTCGTTTGGAACACAACACAATCTGACTGATCACAAACCAATAAAGAAAGCTTTACATCGTCAGCGAACATAAGACATTTATCTGAAGCAAAATGTTTAGGTAAGTCATTGATGAAGACCGAAAACAAAAGAGGTCCAAAATGTGTGTCTTGCGGTATACCCGATCACTCATTGACAAGAATATTTGATTTAGTTGACCAATTTTCACAAATAATTTTCTATCTCTTACAAAGCTGTGGAAAAAATCTAAAAGATTACCGATAATACCATAGTTTGTAAATTTTAACAAAAGAATCGAATGGTCCACTTTGTCGAAGGATTTGGAAAAGTTTGCGTAAATGAGATCTGGTTGTGCATGCTGTTCAAATGAATTGATGATTCTATTAGTCCATGTCGATCTACCTGGAAAAAAAACCTTTGTTATCATTTCTGAAAGATAGACGCAAGTCGCTCATCCAGACTTGAATTAGACGTGAAAACCCCTCAATATTGGGATTGGAATTGGATTTTAATTTTGAAATTGTAAGCATTACGTCTTCTACAGAAACTATAAAGGACGAAATAGTGCTTAAATATGAAGAGCTACAACTTGCAGATGAGGAATTATTATACTTCTCATAGACCTTTTGAAGTGATGACAGCACTCAAAATTATTTCTTACACGAAGAAAATTTTGATCATCGGTTGCACTGTTGCTTTTTTTAAATAAATGGCTAGAGAAAATTTCTGACACAAAATCTCGTACGAAATAGCCGGATTTTCGATATGAACAATCGACAGTATTCGAGAAGTCATTCATCGGTATACAATTTGGTTTAGAATGCCACGCATTCAACTTGATTGTTATTAAAGTTATAAAATTCAAAATTATTTTTATTAGAGGGTGCAATACAACCCTGCAATGCAACCCTAGGTGTATTGTGCACCCCATCATGGACTAGAGTATTTCTATAAGTCCAGCATTCATAAGGAAGTGAGTATGGATCCTACCCTAATGGACTTCAGCAGATTTTCCGGTATTATAAATTCCACGAAGTTTTCCTTTCTTGTGTGCATAAGTACTGGGCATGTTCCGAACACATGTTTTGCATGTTTTTCCGGTTTATCCCTTATGTTTTAGATATACCTCCCCATTTATTTTTATTACTGAGCTCTGCTGAACTCCATATGCATTGAGTCCCTCGGCATTCCGACTTCAGGATGTAGTTTTATTAGAACACTATATTTCTTGCGATCCATCCATCTGCTCGGTCCGCTGTTAACACCAGCCATTCTGATGATAGCCCTCTTTGCTTGGGACTGGATGTGAATGTGAGGAGATGTAAGTTCTAAGAGAATGTCCAATGATGTTGTTGGACATGTACGCATAGCTCCTGTTATACATACGCATGCTAGTCTCTGAATCCTGCCGAGTATGGTGGTAATAGTTAGAAGCTTTGTGCAGTTCTCCCAGATGACAGCTCCGTAGCTTATCATGGGTCTAACGATTACAGTGTATATCCATCTCAGTATCTTTGGTGTGCAACCCCAACTTTTCCCTGCTATCGATTTACAAATCATAAATATTCTAGTGGCCTTTTTCGCCACAGTTTCTATATGTGTCCTCCATCATAGGCGCTGGTGTAGTATTTGACTCCGCCTAGAAATTTGACTTCTTTTTGTAGCTCTATGTCTGCACCGTCTAAGCTAATAGTTTTTAGATTCCCAAGCTTGTACTTCTTAGTGAATGGAGCAATTGCGGTTTTTGCTGGGTTAATGCTCAGCCCCACTTTGATGCACCATCTTTTTGTTAGTTTTAATCCTAGCAGGATTCTGTCACATAGAGTATTTTCGAACGTTCCTCTACATATTATGACTATATCATCAGCATAACCCTGAAATTGTAATCCAGAGTTATTTACTTCCACATGAAGTTCATCTACTACCATACATAAGGGGTGATAGCACTCCCTCTTGTGGGCATCCCCGTGAGGTGTTTGCTATTATGCTTCCTGTACTAGTTAGTATTTCTACCTTCCTAGTGGAGAGCATGTTGCTCATCCATAATGCTAAAGTCTGATTAACAGCTCTATTAATCAGGGCTTTATGGATGACTTCATGTGAAGTGTTATCAAATGCACGTTCTATATCGAGAAAAGCGCATAATGCTGTCTCTTTAATTTCTATATTTTCCTGGATTGCGTTAGCTAATTGGTAGAATGCAGTTTCTGAAGATCTGCCTGCTCATGCCTTAAAAATGCAATAAAAAGTGTAGAAGGATAAGAATTTTTAATTTTTATATTTAGAACACACTCCTCGATTAGTGGACAATATCAACCAACCAACCAACCAAATGTAACGGAAATTATGTTTATTTTAAGTATGTAAACCAATATTTGAGAAATATATCATAGACAAAAAAGTATCTAAGATGTCACAATTATGATAAATGGATGCGAATTTGGAAACAGTGGAAACAGGTGTTACGGACCAATGAATCCGAATTCAAAGCTTTCGGGAACAAAAGGCGAATGTTCTGCAGTAGAAATCAGACGAACGATATCAATCTGGTTCTGTTAAGCCTATAGTAAAGTTTGGAGGTGGCAGTATGATGGTCTGGACTCTTCTTTGCTATGATGGTGTAGCCGATTTGGTGAATATCGGTGGAATAATGCGGAAGGAACATTACCACTGATAACTTCAGAACAACGGTATTCCACCTGGCATCGGTTTGATAGATGAGGTGTTCGTGCTTCAGCAAGATAATGACCCTGAACATATATCCAAACTCTGCACAAACTACATCAAACCGAAAGAATACAACGGCACTCTTCAATTCATGGAGTGGCCAACCCAATCTCACTTGTGGAAATGTTTAAAGATTGCTTGGGAACAACTACAACGCAGGTCGAATGAATGCCCAGAATCTGTAAGGCTATGGCCTCAACATGTGATTTTTGTTTTATTAATAAAAACTATGTGCTGTGAAACAATGAAAATTCCTTCATGGGCCAATAAATAGATAGACAAATACGCAAAATATGATTTTTTAAGTGTTTCTAATCCTTTGCAGAGTTGTGTACATATATATGTATATATATACATATATATATATATATATATATATATATATATATACATATATATATATATATATATATGTATATATATACATATATATATATATATATATATATATATATATATATACATATATATATATATATATATATATATATTATATATATATATATATGTATATATATATTTATATATATATATATATATATATATATAGGTATGTCTGTACCATTCTTTTTTGAGGGGTTATGTTAAATCACAGGTTAGCCAACGTGTGAGCCACAATAGTCGCCATACAGCCCAAAATGCAACATAGAGCAGTCATCGAAAGTTGGTGCGACCGGATAAGCCAATACAAAATTTACCAAATTTGGCTAAATTGTCTGCGTTTTATTTGAATTTCAAATCCTATTGTTCTTAGTAGGAAACCCTTTATTTAATATAAGTGACGTACCTATATGTATAGATAATATCGTTGATGTACTTTCTGGGTGGCATCACCTTCTATACATAAGAGTATGCGTACACTTGTACTTGTTGTGTTACTCGATTTCCATTAGTGGTAAATTTGCTAATGACATTGTTATTAAATTGCTTCATATTACGTAAATTCTTCAGTCATAACACTTCATTAATTACGCCAAATTTGACACAAAGATGTGACTGTTCAGAATGGACTTGAAAGTAATCTTATGATCTCACGTGTTCTGAACCTTAACGATAAATTTACTGCCCATATAGACATTGTACAAAATTTCATAAATAAAAATGCGTACATACCAGATTATCTATACAAAGATGTGGCTGTTCAGAATGGACTTGAAAGTAGTCTTATGGTATCACGGCTTCTGAACCTTAACGATAAATTTACTTTTCATTTGGACATTGTACAAAACTTTCATAAATAAAAATGTGTACATACCACCAACTTTTGTGAGGAAGCGCATTTTTGTTTCAAATATATTGTAACATAGTATCGCATGAATCTAAACACAAACACTTATAATACATCGCAGGTAATCAAGTACAAAATTTACTATTATGTTTAGGTTGGTTTAGGAATTCTAAGTCTTTATGCATCTTACTGCTACTGAACAATAAAGTTGTAACCCAATAGTTCTTATGTTTGCATTACAATCGTACTTATTATGTTATGTAGTGAACTCCTCTTTTCTTCAGGAATGGCGAGACATGTCGATACAG
The DNA here is from genome assembly GCA_963854835.1 of Megamerina dolium. NCBI lineage: Eukaryota > Metazoa > Arthropoda > Insecta > Diptera > Megamerinidae > Megamerina > Megamerina dolium. The sequence continues at coordinate 396,976 of OY978526.1, forward strand.
CTATTGTATTATTTTCAGTGTATAGGAGTATATAAAAAAGGACCTATAATTGGCAAACTACGAAAATATCAATCAATTGTGTGGAATTCGATTTCAAACGTGATCCACGCTTCTTCATAACTTTTATTTTTTTGTTCAATTTTCATTGGTTATTTTCCTTTCTTTTCATAAATTCCCTAAATGTATGTTTGAGTAAATGTATGTATGAGTATACATTGGAAAGAAATCGATGTATAAGGATTATTTCGAGTTCCATTGGTATACCCCTCAATTTGAAACCTTGACTTCAATGGACTTCAAACACATTTTTAGTATATGTAATTTTCGTCAAAATTGAAAACTATTAACTAGTTCTCAAGTTTGCTTTCATTTTTATATTATATGGAGACTTGTCAGACATATGAGCGCTGCTAGAAAATGTCGTACAAAGCTTTAATGTAGGTACATTATATTACATCACAAGTTACAAAAATAAAAACGGTAACTAAACACGCTCATGCGCAGATATCGCCAAGTTAGGTCTTATCACCATTTTGAATGAGAGCCCCTCAAAACTTCACAAAATTACTAGCTATCCCATAGCTGGTGTACATATATTTACACGCTGGGTTTATATACATACATGCAAATCCGGTCGCACCAACATTCGATGACTGCTCTATGTTGCATTTTGGGCTGTATGGCGACTATTGTGGCTCACACGTTGGCTAAAAGCTCGTCAATAATTTTGGGTTGGCTGGGTAAACCTGTGATTTAACATAGCCCCTCAAAAAAGAATGGTACAGAAATACCTGAAATACCTAAAATTTACACTTTTATATTTACCATCCAATACTGGCTCCATCTGGCATCTGAAGAGTCTGGATGAACAAAATTAAATTTTGTGTTTAATTCCCTTTCCAATAAAGTATTTTTTATTTAAATCGGCCAACTTTTTTTATTAATTTTCTTTCTTTTATTTATAACTTTTTCAAGATCCTTAGCGCTAGGTACAAACAGCACATCGCCAAAATACATACTTATATCTTCTTTCGTTTATTTATTGTAACGAACTCAGTTTTTCCTTAAGTACGCTCGCGGTTGTCCGGATTCAGTTACAATATAAAGTGAAAAATAGTTTTTCTTTAAGTATTCGAAAATTTTATTTCAGTTCAATGTTCAATAGTCAATGTTATTTTAGTTCCTAAAGAGTAAGTGTACAACCTTTTTGCTCTTCCAGTGGAAGCTTTAACACTTTTCTTCCACAAATACCTAGTCAGTAAAACCTTCTCACTGACTCCGGTCGTGGGTGTAAAAGAGGGTGCTAAGAGTCCTTTCTGTGCTTCTATTGCCTCTATTTATATAAATAAAATATGTATTGCCACATGTATGAGTACAAATATTTTAACGATATAATAACAATACATACTCGTATACTTGTATCTACAATAATTCGAAAGATGAGGTTTTAACAATTCATATATAAATATAAATCAATTATAACCCTTTCAAAATGTAAGATTTTGAAGGTATTCACTAGTGTTGTAGCAATATTAAAGCTTTTTCAGATCCAACCGTTTGGATCCTCACAGTAACCACTTAGTTTAGGTACTATATAAGTTGTGTAAGCACTTTTGTGCAGCAGCCTTCCGCTGGTCTAATAAAAGAAAACTAAACTTGTTGGCTTATAGAACCTTGCTGAAATTTATTAAAACGAAAAAAAAAATTTTCATCTACGAATACAAATTTGGCTTGATTCTAGGAACGTAAATAAATGTATGATAGGTGCAAGCTGCAACTCTATTTGTAGTCATTGTTGTTGATGTCTAAGTAATCAGTGATCAGTGATCAGTAACAGCTGCAACTGCGGCAAAAGTTATTGCTGTTGTTTCATTTGTTTTGTATAACAATGAGCCACAAAACTGCAAGTAGTGCAAGTTAGCATAGGAGCAGAGTTAGCGTGGGAGTAATGTGATGCTCGGAGTGGAAGTGCAGTTGGCGTGGGAGTGTTATCGTCCACGATTAATCTCTGTTATTTGTGACATTTGCATTGACTTGCCTCAATATTTCTGCAATGGTTATGTCGTTTCTTTGTTGAGGTTGTCTTATCGTCCATATTTTAATGGTTTTATTATTGTATAGCTTAATCAGTACTATTATGACTAATACTGAAATTGTGGTCCACTTTATAATAAAAGAAGTTCTATTTTCTATTTTGTTCCATTTGTGATGACGCTGGCATCGAATATTAGTAGAAACGTTCCGTTAACTTTTGTTTCGCTGTTTTTTCTTCCTTTACGACAAACTGGTTATCGTTTAATAGCATTACCCCTTCTTTGATCAATTCTTTTGCTTTGTAACTCTTTGGGTTACTTGTGTTGCACCGTGCAGTATTCTGGTTAAGCAAATCTAGTAAGCAACCCCTTTCGCGTATTATTTGACAAAAATTAGTGGTTGTTTTGTTGGTAAGATATAGAAGTAAACACAAGCACAAACAACATGGGAAACTTCAATATAGACATGGGTTGTAAAGCCATACCAAATTTTACAGCACATTTTAAGGAAGTAAATACGTTTACGGTGACGAATAACACTACTATTCCGTACTATTTTATTAAATATATCTTTGTAAATATTACCTCAAAAATTTTTTTGGTAGTTGCAAATTTTCCTTATTTAATATTTAATATTTTGTAAAAAGTAAAATATGTAATGAATGCCTAAGGAAATTCTTACTCAATTTTGGTAATAAGATAGAAATACTGAATAGTGAAAAGTGAATACTAAATACTGAGTAGTAGTTTAGTATTTTGTAAAAAGTAAAATATGAAATGAATTCCGAAGGGAATTCATACTCAATTTTTGTAATAGAATATAAAAAATACTGAATATGGCACTTATAAGCCCAAAGGCCTCTTTGGTCGAGCTTCTGTTCCAGTACTGTTATGCGTGCTAAATTTTGGACAGTATTAGAAGGGTCCTACTCACATTAGCCGGTTCCGGAGGGTATAAGCCTTGTAATAACTCGGCCAGGGGGCTCTTTGGCATATAAATTGTATTGCTTACACAAATAACGTAGTTTGTACACATGTACATATTGACTTAAAAGATTTATCATTTACATATGTATTCATTATACATATTACAATACAAAAATATTGCCTGCACTATCTAGTAGCAGGTGTAGAAACTAAAAACTCTTCAACTAGTGTGCAAAAGAAACTTTCTTATTGAATTTGTTATATATAAAAAATTTAATGTTTTAATGAAAAAACTTTAAGAAAATTGTAACTTTTCGTAAAGTTGGCAACAACAATAGCATGAATGTACACATTTATGTATGGTATATATATTTACTACATATATTTGTTATATATGGTTACTACATATATTTGCACATTGTCGTTCATTGCTCAGTATTTGTTTCTCATGCGAGTATTATATAATTATGCTTGTAGAATGGTTGATGTTTTTATCTGCATTTGCTCGTTGTTGTTACCGTACCGTACTATAAGATTAGAAGACTGCACCCATCAGAGAGGATTTGTGAGCGCTGTGACGTGTCACTGGTTCAACTGCGAAAAAAATGACAAAATAGCGAACAAATTGAAAAGAAAAATGTAAACAATGCGGAATAATATATGAATAAAGCCACCACTGGACCAGTATGACGTCACATATACAGCTGATTCTGTCAAATTCACTGAGAATCGGTTAGCGGTAAAAGATGTGCGCAACCTTAGTATTCTGTCATCCATAACTGTAAGTAAATACGTGAATTCTTTGAGATATGTACACTTAGCAGAAAAAGTGTACATACAAGAAGTAAACAATTCTTCGCTGCACTAAATACCAATAAGGAAACAATTTTTCTCAAAAGAAATTATTTTTTATTTAAATATTAGAGTATTATGTTTACTTTAAGCCCAAATACATTAAATTATAATGTACAGAAAAATTATGAGAAATAAAAGAATTCAAAAGTACCTGTTAATTGGTCAGAAAAAGTCTACGTACAGAAACGAAAACGGGACTTCCCCGCTCATTTGCTCGATCGCTCGTGCCATAAAAAGTTGTTTTTTCACAAGATCTATATTTAATACGTATCGTGGTTCGATTTTGTGCTTTGAATAATCTATTTCAAGAAGTTTAAGAAAGACGAAAGAAAGGTGTACATTATAATTTAATGTATTTAGGCTTAAAGTGTACATAATACTCTAACATTTAAATAAAAAATAATTTCTTTTGAGAAAAAATTTTTCCTTCTTGGTATTTAGTGCAGCGAAGAATTGTTTACTTCTTATACGTACACTTTTTCTGCTAAGTGTACCTATGTAGTACAATAATAAAAATTGATATTCTTAAAGAGCGACATTTAAGATTAGAATGGAAACAAGAATGATAGAATTAGAAGATTGTGCTAATGGATGTCCAAAAGTGTTTCGTTCTGGGCAACACATCACAATATTATAATTATATTGGCGAGTTGTCAAACTCGCATAAGATTTGTAAACATTGTATACATTTCAATTTGTAAAATTAAAAGGAAAAAAGTAAGAACAAATACATATATGAGTTTAGAAGAAGGTAATTTAGTTTTGCACTTTATTCCAAATTACGTTTTTATTACACAATATTACAAGCAGTCAACAAAAGTTCATATTGATAACCTAGTAATGTAGTAGGAGAAATGAAAAGCATAGGTAACTATTGTACTTACCAAGCAAATACAATTTTGCAAAATAAAAATGTGTACTTCCTTAAAATAGACTTGTCGGGCTATCCAATAAGCTATTCGAAAGAAGGTAACATAATTGACGGGCTTGTTTGATCCCCAGCATATGCTGGGACACTGACACCGAACTTAAGTAAATGCGGCAACCTTTTTAAAGGAAGGTAGGATAATAAATTTAAATTTGCTGTAGCTTCTTCAATAAATTTTGAGGTGACATTAAATACAATATTAACTGATTTATGTATGTGAATAAATTATAAATTATAAATTATATATTATTATAAATAAAAATTATTGAAGAGCAGAAATATCAAATCTCTATATATACGAGTATTATATCTTCTGTATATATCTACATGAAACAAAGTGATAAAAAGTGTATTTCCCTCTGCGCCTGAAATTTTCTACAAATTTTGTTGATTTTTTTTTTTAATGTAGATAATTACGGTTGAAAGGTAATTGGCTAAACAAATTTTAGAATATTTCAAAAACATTTTTTTTTAAGTCAAAAAGAGAAATTACATAAAATAAGCACACGCTTATGTATGAGCAACATGCATTCACTTCAATGTTTATGCTCAGCGATCTCAGAAAATGCAAGTTTGCGAGCAAAAGCTATGGAGTAATAGGGTAAGATCCCAATGTCGCTAGACCTATATTGTTTTCTCAGTACTAAATTTTAGGAATAGTGTTATATGTATTAAAGAATGTATGCGTATCTGCTTGCTTGGCGGTCCTTTTATATGTATCAGGTAGTAAAGTAACATAAAAACATCACCTAACTATGTTAAATTCAAAGTGCTGGTTTTTATGGATGTTTCACAGAATATTGTTAAAAATCAATATTCAATATTGCCATACCCCTATCGTCAGCCTTAACTCCGCCACACGCTTTAAAGATCGCAAAAAATGACTCATACTCTCTTATGTTCGAAGTCACAAATTTTATATATAATACTTAGAGGACTATTTAAATACCTCTTGTAAAGAGCCAGGCTTTGGAACTCATTTCCTAACAACTTACGTCATGTCACAAGCAGAAGCAGTTTTAAACATTTAGCTATCAAATATTTTTCAGACTAACCGATATGATGGAATTTCTGATTAATCAGTTATCCAATTACATATTGACCTCGAAATTAAATTATATTAAATTATACATCTAGTCAGTCGAACGAAGTTTATGTTAATCGTTGTTATATGTATTAGACCCAGAATTATTAACTTATATTTTCAATAGCACGGAAAAGATTAATACTTATGTGCTAATATGCATTCTAAAATAAATGAAATATAATAGATACAGGTAAATTGAAAGTAGAAATTAATATGAAGTGTTTGTCACTCGAAAAGGCGTTTAACGACCAATGTAGACTTATGGCAGCAAATAACCAAAGAGTACAAATAAATGATTAAATTACATTAATGTTGTTGCGAGGACCTACATAAATATTTAAATAATGTTTCTGCCCATGTTCGATTGTTGTAGTTGTCCATACATTAAATTTTATACATACCAATAAATAGACATTTCCAAAATATTAAACCAACCAAGAAGGTAGTCTATATTGAAAGATGTTGGCGACCAATTGATATGTTCACTTGAAAATTCGGATAATAACTTCGATATCAATACTGCCCAAAAAGAATTGACTATGTGTACGTGCTTAGTACAATGTGATTGATTTTCTTTTTATACCCTGCATAATGCAATATGCAAGGTATATTCATTTCGGTCAGATGATTGTGTCCACTTGAAGGAATCTCCGGAGATATTGACATAGATATATATTCGTGATCAGCGTCGATTAAATTTTCGATTTAACGATGTCTGTCCGTCCGTCCGTCTGTCTGTCACCTGGCTGGTTCGCACGATAACTTGAGTAAATATTGAGCTATTTCGACGAAATTTGGCACAAGTAACCTATGATCCAAGGGTACGGAGGGGATTGATATTGGCATTCAAAGCGTCTAACCTCGGAATTTTCAAAATCTTTAACTTACTATAACTCACATAATATACCACTTGGTACAACAATATTTAGCACATAGAGTTATATTAAACCACTATATAACCTCACCAAAATTGGGTGAGCCACGCCTACTTTTTAGCGTAGCTCTCATACAAAGTGCCTGTACTTCTTTTAAATTAAAACAGCTGTAACTTCTACAATCTTCTGTACAGAATAACCATAATTGACACTTAGATTAACATGATAGTTCGAAATAATATGGCAGAAAATCAACATGCGACGCCCACTTCTTAATGGGGCTACCAAACAAAGTTGCGAAAATTTTAAAAAATTTAAACCGCTATAACTTACGAATTATTCAACGTAGGACAAACAAATTTAAGGTGTGGATTAATATTGAAAAATTAATAGGATTTACAAGAAAGAGGTAAGCCACGCCAACTTTTTATATAGCTCCCATACTAAGTCTCGGAATTATCTTAGAAACCTCCTTTAAATTATCCCGTTTAGAACTCTCATAACATACAAAGTACTTCGTCAAAGTCAACCATATTTCGGGTGTAAATTAGTGGTATATGCAAAAGTTGTTTTTCAAAAAGTGGAAATAAAAGAAAAAGATGGATATTCGAGTAAACTTTTTATATATATATCTACATATGCAGGGTATAATTTGGTCGGCCCCAGCCGACTGTAAGGAAATTTTTTTCTTTGATTTTAGTGAAATCTTATTTAGTTTTTTTTTCAACAAATGACTTAATATTTAATAGAGCTAAACTTTGTTTTTTAAAAAATAGTTTGCGAATAAAAATAAATCAATATAACGTACTTTTCTATATATCGTGCGACAATGGACATTATATCATTCCTTATGCTGAATGCCCACTGTATATCCATAAAAAGGCATTAAAAATACATTACATATCTGTATCGTAGAAAAAAACTAGAGTGTATCGAGTAATCTCGTCCCCAATATTGAATTTTGACCGTGAGCCCAGGCCTTGAGAGGCGGCTGTCCTATTGCACGGACTCACCAGACCAAATGAGGCCGAAGTGACTATCCAGATGTGTCATTCTGCAGCAAACCAATGCCGGACACTCATACAGGAGGAGGTAAGTTACGGACTGTGGTCCTTCCTCATCGCCGCAGCTCCGGCAGTCCACCTATCAAGCAATGTCTCGTAATAGTTACCACCAGCATACTAACGCATGTTTGTTAAGCGCTAGTAGGACTTTTGTTCGTAATACCAGTAGCACTTTTTAGCATACCCAATGCAAAAAGTTGTATAATACTTCAAACAATAACGCGTAGTTGTCAATAGTAAAATGTCATCAATAATGCGGTACTCTTTTTTATAGGCACAAGATACTTATGACATTGTGGGGAACGGTTTCTCATTAAGCAAAACAACATTGATTTCATAGGCGGCTGCCCATTTAGAGGTGAGCGACACTTTCTTGATTGGTGACAAGAAGTTAAATATTTTATTTTACAGAATCTTATTGCACTATATATCATGTCGAATAACTTGAAGCTGCCTTCTTGATAATACTTTTGTAATATGAATGTTAAATTAAATGACATATAAAGTCCTGAAGAAAGAAGAAAGAAATGTATTAAATTATAGTAAAAATATTTTGTATTTGTTATTGTTGTTTGTTACGACAGGCCTATAAATTTACAGTTTAAATGACAGCTATAACTGTTATGAATCGTGCAAAATGAAAATAAGTAATAATACATATATGTCGTTGCGAGTATCGAATAATTTGCTTTTGGTTCTTTCAGGCCGATATACGTACATACCTAAGTATTAAATTATCAAATTTAGCCGTACGTTAAGTAAATTTCGTTGTTTATGACAATATCGAGGTACATAAAATATATGCGTTCACAAGCTACTTGTTAGTACACGTACTATGTAGGGGTTTTCTTTCATTTCCTGTTCCAATATTTGAGATTATAGAAACTACTGTATATAATTTGAATATAACATACATACAGATACCTATGAAAGCTAAATTGGTGTGAACAAATTGTAGTGGTCAATTTAAAAAAATTTTTCAAAGCTTAGCTGGTTGAATAGATTCGGCCAATATATTGGACAGCGCTTTGGAACTGTTGTCCAGTTTTTCTAACGGCTGATTTAAACTGGGACTCATACTGGGACTGAATTGTCGTTGATCAGAGTAGAATAAAAAATAAAAATCTAAGAATAATTTTTATTAATGATCTGAAAAAATTATCATTTTCTGCGGTTCCTGGTGAAATGTCTAAACGACAAGTGTGATTCTGCTGGAGCAATTGTTCCTTGTGTCGCTAATATATCTATCATATTTTCGAATTTCTTCTCTCTGTGCTTGTGCATGAAAATACATCCTGTTCTCTTGGTACCGTGGCTAACTACTCTTGTCTGCTCTATGATTACTTGTCTTGCTCTACGATATCGTCCATGATCATTCCACTTATTCCTCAAATGGTGGTAATAATTATTTACCTCGGCGGCAGTATCATTAAGTGGCGGAAGCCCAACGGGTTTCACGTCCATCACGATAAACACATGGCTTCTGCCAAACACCACGTGATTTATTTGGTTTCTCCTTCGCTGGACGCACACGTGTCTAGAGAAAATGAAATTTGGACTTACTTATTACCATGCTGCCTGAGATGTTCTGGCGGAATTTTCGCACAAAACCTATCTTCCTTGTCTATTTAACACACACCACGCACGATTGCGTTATTATAGTGAGGGCACCGGTCATAAGCTTGCTCGTGGTGTTCCTTTACTCCATCGTCTTTTTCACTGCAGAGTTTAAATCACCTGGTCCTGATAATATATCCCCAATAATGCTGAAGATGGGGAAGGACAAGTTCGTGAAGGCCTTAAATGATATACATGACATGTCTTGCACTAGGCTACGTTCCAGCTCTTCGGCTACAATTAAATGTAGTTTTCATACCCAAACTGGGAAGGGGTGAGTATACCTTAGCAAAAAGTTTTTGGTCGATCAGTTTAACATCCTTCATGCTGAAAAGTCTAGAATGAGTGGTGGAAAAGTACATGAGGGTAAGATGCTTTTGAGAAGCGCGCTCAGTCGTCATCAACACGCATACCAAAGTGGAAAATCGTGTGATTCTGCTCTTCACGAACTTGTAAGCAAGATCAAGACAGAACTGGAAGCAGAGGAATACACAATATGACTATTTATAGACATTATAGGAGCTTTTGATAAAGCTGCGTCTAATTCTATGTGCTCTTCTGCCTGAAGATATGGGGTAGAAGAAACCATTGTGAGATGGATTGATTTCAACTGCCGGCGGGGGAAACGAAGGATACACTGTGGCAGAGCTTGATAGAGGATGCGCACAAGGTGGGACCCCCTCCCGCTTCTGTGGTGTTTCATAGTGAACCCCCTGATGACAGAATGCCAGAACCAGGTAGTACACATCCAAGCATACGCTGAAGATTTAAGTGTATTGATATCAAGAAAGTCTTTAAGAATTGTCTGTGCTACCAGGTGATTCTAGACAAGATTGATGAACACTGCACTTTGCAGGTACTTGCGTTAATTCGAGTATTACAATCTTAGTACCCAAGATAAGAAACTCACTCGCTAAAGGCGAGTCGGACCCAAATTATGTTTGGGCATTGCCGTCGAGCTCTTTAGTATAACATGCGGTCTGGAACCTGCTGTAGTACTTTGGGTGAACGCAACACTAATTAGACCATTAATCAATTACACATCTGTAGTCTGGTGGTACAGGAAAATGGTTAAACAGCTTACAGAGAAGTGTATGCTTTAGCATTAAATTCGCCATGAGATGCTGACGCTGTAAACGCTTTGTTGGACTTGCTTCCATTGGATCTAGTGAAACAGAAGTAAGAATGTATGGGCTATGTTCATATGGATATTGGAAGGATGATAGAAATACTAGGCATAGACAAATCTTTAAGAGGATGCCCTTTTCTTCTGGCTCTAATGGATAAACTCATACCTAAAGTATCTTTTGGAAGAAAATAGAACATCGGCTAACCGACGAAGGAACAATGTAGAAGTCCAGAGTAGATTCTAGGAGGCTTGAAAAACATTTTCTTTATCACGGTTCCAAGACGGAAAATGGTACGGGTTCCGGCTGGTATTTCATGAAAACATCCGCTTTTTTTGTTATGGGCGGAACGACAATTGTTTTCCAATCAGAAGTTTTCGGTTTACAGATTGGAATCTGTAGTGACAGTCAAGCTAGACTAAAAGTCTTGGAAACGAAGAGCTGAAACTTTCCATCTAACATTTGAAAGGAAATGTCGACGATCTATGTTCGGGATATTGCTTTCCTTTCACAACATTGCGAAGACGTGCAGAGGAAACTTGATAAACTCAGTTTACACGCAGAGCGCGTCGGTCCGCATGTAAATGTTGGCAAAACGGAATCTGTGCAAATCAACACCTCGCAGTCTAACACTTTTACAGTAAACGGTAAACTTTCATCTACATGGGAGGCCAAATTACACCAGATGGCAGAACGATAACTAATATACATCCAGGAATTGAAAAAGCCAAAGCAACATTTTCCACCTTAATTTGGATTTGGTACTCGAAACAACTAACAAAGTACACAAAAATACGAATTTTTAATTCGAATATAAAATCAGTTCATCTCTTCGGTTTCGAAATTTGGCTTGTAACGGCATCTACCTCACAAACCTTGCAATCATTTGTTAACCGATGTCTTAGAGGAATCCTGAGCATATGGCGGCCTGCCAATTAAATCTCGAATGAAGAAGCGGACAAAAACCAATTTCTGTTGAAATACAGAAACGTAAATGGAGATAGATTGGGCACAGAATTCGGAAACCAGCGAACGAAATAAGCAGAACGGCGTTGGACTGGAACTGCAGAGAACTCCCTAAAGGATCATGGCGACGTAGCCTTTTTGACGAATTTTTGGAAGTACTTGAAAACTTGACATGGTACCAGATCAAGGCAAAAGCGAAAAATCGACAACATTAGCAAGCTTTTATTCTGGCACTATGTGCCTCTAACCAACGCGATAGCAACTAATAATAATAATGGTCGAGTTAATAACAGGGCATAATCCATGGGGACAGCATATAGCAACCATAAGCATCATCAATTCAATTTGCGTCTCTTACCTGGAGGTTGGCGTAGATAGTACAGAACATTTTCTCAGTATTTGTCCAGCCTTCGCTGGAATAAAGCAACTAGTCAGATACAGATACAGATAAAGTGCATTCCTTATCCCTTAGCAGACTTCTGTGATACATTAAAGTGTCCAAGAAATTTGAAAAAGAGTAACTATTCTTCAGTATCTCTGTCCTTCATTTTCTCTTCATTAAATAAATTTCTCTCTTTTTTTTATTCTAACATATATCTGTTAGGTCTTTGATACAATAGACATTTCTTCCCTAAATGCCAAGGGAAATTGCTTCTACGGCGTTCTTCGATTTATTCACATATATCTATCTACTTATTATAAGACCGATTTGAATGAATGCTAATAGCGTAATAGCGTGATAGTTTTACGTAAACCAATATTCAATTCATATAGCCTTACCATATTTACTAATTGGTGTCTAATATATCTCTGCTTAGAATACTTTATAAACTCCTCCAAAATATGCCTGTCACATATAGTCAACACCTACATTATCTGCATGTATACGAAATATAAACCGCAGCATTCTCATGAATGCAAAACTCATTTATGCCAGAGTCATATCCTTAACAATTTATTTAGGTACATTGGTACATACATACAATAGTTAGTGTTGGAATAAACTAAGAGAAAAGGCAAGAATAGTATGTGTTATATTACATTAATATAGAGGGATGAAGTGGTTTGATGTACTAGGTAAGTAGTAAATAATATATGTTGTATATTGTTCACTTAAAGCGGTCATTGTACAATAATAGCAGTATATACTGAAACTCTTGAATTGGTATAGAATGGAAAAATAGCTGTAATGATTGTAATGCTTATCCATTTACATAGATGAGTGTAAAAGGTAATTGAAAGGAATCACAAATGGTTATGTATGTGCTAAATATTGATGTTGTATAAATTTGCATAAAATTATCTCTTACAGTTATTCTTCATACAAAAAAGTACAAAATCATCATACAAACTGCACAAAAAGAAATGTTCATCTAAGCTAAAATAAATAGCACATTATTCACATACGCAAATTTAAAATCAAAAACGTTTATTTATTTATTTTTGCAGTGTAAGGTAGAATTAGTTTCATACTACGCAGATATATAGATAATAAAGAGAATAACAAAGTATAAATGATAATCAACTTAGAAAAAACATATATTTAGCTCACAAATAACGGTGTGGTGCAAACACACAACAAAAAAACGTAACAGAAAATATTAGAATACAAGTTAACATCCTGTCCGCTGAAGATGACTTTTCCATCGACTTAAACTTCAACTTAAATAATGAGCACATCCGCTCACACCAAAAATGCTAACCATGCGTCTGGCTTGCGCAACCAACCACGTGCAAGCAGCGCTGCTCTTAAAAATGCAGTTCTGGCTCAGCTATTATAGTTTACTTTATATTAAGAACAATTGTTTAAGTTTAGTTTAAGATATCAAGTGAATAAATAAAGAGATTAACCTCTATAAAAATATATTTGTTTAGTTTACCCAACCAAGAAGTATTTAATTTACATTCTACTTACTCACTTACTTATTTCCAAGCGCTGACAATTTCTCCAATACTTGATCTTTCCACCAGAGGTTAGGTCTTCCTCTTCTGCATCGTCCACCAGCGGGTTCCGAATATAACACCTTCGTAGCCGGAGCGTGTTCTTCCATTCGCTCGACATGACCTAGCCAGCACAGCAGCTAAATTTCAATGCGCTTTACTTTGTCGGTGTCGGCTTACAGCTCATACAACTCATGCTTGTACCTTATCCGATACTCGCCACCAACGCAAATAGATTCAAAGATCTTGCGTAAGACCTATCTCTCGAAAGAGCCATATGTAAGAACAGGCATGATGAGAAACTTGTACAGTGTGGTTTACGTTGCTCGAGAGAGAGCCCGACTCCTGAATTACTTACTTAAACCAAAGTAGCACCTGTTAGCAGGAGTGATCTTTCGCAATATTTCTAGGCTGATGTCATTGCTGTTGTTAATGCTGGTTCCAAGATAGATAAAGTCCTTCACTGCTTCAAAAGCGTAGTTATCAACAGTGACGTGTTTGTTAATACTAAGTAATTCGTATTGCCCTCGTTCACCATGAGATCCATTCGACGCGACTCTCTTTCCAACTCTGAGAATGCTGCACTGACTGCTCGCGTGTTCATGCCGATTATATCAATATCATCGGCATATGCTAACAGCATGACACTCTTGTTGAAGATAGTGCTATTATGTAGTAGATGAGCACCTCGTATTATTTTCTCCATAATAAGATTGAAAAAGTCGCACGATAATGAATCATCTTGTCTGAAACCCCCTTCGGTATTAAACGGCGGAGAGAGCTCCTTCCCAATTTTCACTGCACAACGAGAGTTACACAGTGTCATTCTACAAAGTCGAATGAGCTTTACAGGAATACCGAACTCAGACATTGTTGCATAGAGGTAATCCCTGACCGGACTGTCCGGTACGGGATTACCCAATGTCTGAGATCGGTACTCCTGCAAAGCTCATTCGACTTTGTAGAATGACAAATAAATGGTGCATGTCGATCTGTTTCCCTTGAGTTTCCTCCAAAATTTAGCGCAGTATAAAAATCTGGTCGATGATAGATTTACAAGGACTGAAGCCACTGCGAAATTTGCATCTCCCGCGACAAGATTTTCTGTTTTCGCAGCGGTTTTCGGTCGATTTGCTTCTTCACGGCTTTGATCGCTTTCAGAGTTCTCACAATGCTCACTTTCAAATCGCAGTCAAGAGGAAATGGATGCGACCAATATTGCATTCCTAATGAATGCGTTTAGTTGTTTTATGATTTGACTAGGTATATGAAAAAATGTTACATACTTTAACTCTAATCTAAAGTCAACATCAAGTCGAATTAAGAAAGTCCAGCCTTACCTGACTTTAATGACGATTTATGTTTGATTTTGCAATGTTTTGTTTTTATAGGTGTAGGGGTAAACGCGATGCCCTCCCATCAATCCTCAACCCTTGCTCGATAAAGTAAACGGCATTTACTGGAAATACAATTTTGTTCATTTCATTCATATACTGGTCTTTCTGTTGCTCCATGCACCATGCTGTGGAACACTTGAAGCTTTTATTTGCAAAACACAAAGCGAACACTCGCAAAATATAAACACATCAAAATCAGCAGTTGTAATATTTATAACGAAAAACTATTAAAAGCTTCAGCTACAATTCAAAAGTTTGGCTTCGCTTTGTCCGAGATCCGAGTTTAAATTTAATCAGATGCGGTGACAAAAACTTTAAAATCTCTTATAATTAACTCATTCAAAATAAAAATATTTAATTTGATCTTTCTCTTTCCAATCATTTCCCTTTCTTTCTTCTTACCTTCTTCTTTCTCTCTCATCTCTCAAGCTTTCTCTCTTCACTTTAGCATCAAGTTTAGGGGTAAGTTGGTTAGAAATGTACACCAGTTCATGTATATCTGTATGAACGTATCGTAAGTTGGTGTTTAGTAAAAAATTAAACATATGTATTTACACATTTGTTGAATTTTAAAGATTTTATAGAAATGTAATAAATATCATAATACTAGGTTACAACACGAATGTAGTATAATTGTGTAATATTTAACATATTCATCATGTGATTTATATTGCAATCTAATTACTTACTAAAAAAGTTTAAACGATTTAAGTATATTTGTCAGAAAACCATTGTTTTTGTCCTACACATTAAATACTTGGTGAAACACATAAAATGTATGAGGAGCATTTATTTATATTGTTTATTTAAATTTAACAATTTAAAAATGTACATGGAATACACTTTCTTCCATCTACCTTGGACTGCCCAACAAAGAACAATGGCTTAGGATTGCCAATGAATTGCGGAACTTTCCACGTTACATAGATACAATTGATGGAAAGCCCCATAAAATCTCACTCAGTTTTTTATAACTAAAAAAGAAGGTAATAGCCTAGACAGACCGCAGCCTAATTCAAGATTACCGTCGCACTTAATCCGAATAAAATAATAACCTGACAGACGGCAGTATTGCGGATTAACTAAACGGCTGATTGCTGTTTTATTAGGTCTGCTCACTTACATTACTATCACTATCAATTTCTGTCATCTGTCACTCTCGATATGAGAAAATCTACAAGAAGTACTTGAACTGAAAACTATCAGAAACTTGTAAATTGACATTCACCGTTCGTAATTGACATCTAGATTTATTTCTTCGCCAACGCTTTTCATGTTGAAAACTGTTAACAATTGTTGAAAGTTTTTTGTTAGCGAACACACCGAATATTTTGTAAAATGGATCGAGAAAAATTCTCAATAGACAATTTTCAGCAGTGTTTCCATCGCAAATTGCCCTAATTCTCTTTTATTTTAAGAATTAACGCATAGAGTTTATGCGGATTAGCTGCAGTTAATGCCCGAGTTAATTCGAATTAACTCTGTAATCAGGAATTAGGCTGCCGTTTGTCTATGCTATAAGATATTTGATATTTGTTTGAATATCGAGATTATTCTGATTTTAATCGCCCTAATAGCAGTTTTCGATGTATACTATACGTTGCTGATGTTATTTTGTTATTTACCTCTTTCACGAACCATTCTCATAATGTTGTTGAACTGCAAGACAAGATGACATAACATAATAAACCAAACAGATATTTTGTGCAGATATATTGTATAACAAATCAGATATTCTGTTTTCCGTACCTGGTTGTCCCACAGCAGCTGCAACTGCGATCCACGTTTGTTCCTTTTTAATTTTTTAGCGCAAACCAATGTCCGTTTTGTTATAAATTCATTGGTGCTTTTGCACTTCATATATGAGTCGCTCTTCGAACATTTTTGCACGATTGAAAATTCACAGTTTAAATTTCACAATTCAAAGTAAAATTTTACCACTACATAATTAACACAAGCAGCTGTTCAGGGATGCCAATGCTCGAAATGCTTCAAGAAGTTCAAAGTTGAGCAATTTTCGGCACGCATTAGCCACGAGGCCAGATGCTTAATGTCTTTTATGTGTGCACTTTCCTACGAGTGTGTATATTATATATGAATATGAATACATGCGTTTTTACGTATTTTGACCTTAACTCTTAAAAAATGCATAACATATTGAAATTTCACCTCACTTGTTCTTAGATATAGTTAGGTAACTGTACTAAAGTACAGCCAATCAGGTGTTTTATTGTTTTATTGAGCGCCCGGCAGTGAAAGGCGACGAAAATAAGATAAAATAAAACCCAGAACTTCAACTCATAACACATAAGCCACTGAGGATCATTAATTTTTTCTACGACGCTCAGTAGGTATTTATGGTAGATCGTTGAACGCTGACCGTTGAATGGAGACCAACGCTTAGAATTTGGAACAGGTCTTAGTGGGTGAGAAAGAAAGCTTACTGACGAAATACTTTCCCAGGGGTTTTAATGCCAAATAAGGAATTAAATGGTATTTTATAATGGTATCATGTAGAACTGGTTTAATCAAAAGTTACTTCCGTTTTTTCTTATGCCATAATTTCTATATTCCTTATAGAGTTCATATACTCTTACAAAGATCTCTGAAATTTTGTTGGCCAAATACCTAGAGTACTATAGTGGCTAATGAAACTGTATTATATTCTTGCCCTTTTGTAATAATTATTATGTTGAAGAACACAAACAAATATAATATTTAATTATGAGCATTATTTTGCATTAGAATGCTCTTCCAAATAAATGTAAATGACAGCACGAAATCTTCTTAGAATTACGTGACAACAGTAAATCACTCTAATGAAGTCAAAAAGATTGAAAATTTAATTCAATTAAAATATTGCTAATTAAATTTGAAGCATATTCTTCTTTACAAAGTAAGTGGCTATACTGTTTCCACGATTAGTACTGTAGGTTTAGTGTTGTTCATCTACGCTGAAACAGTATGTTATAATGCTTAGTTATGTCAGACCTATATAATAATTGTAGTATACCTATAATTTATTGTAGTCTACCAATGACATAAGTAGGATATTAGGTCATACAATTAAACTATGATTTAGTGAATTTTAAAATACTCGTAGCATTCCTCGAAATTTGAAGAACCAATAAGAAAGAATTTCTGATTTTTAGCCTTATTCTGTTAGTAAAACCACAATAATTTATTATAGAAATGTTTGTTAGATTTTTGTTAACCTTATAATGATGACAAATATGTCGCAGAATTATGGGTGTTCACGCTCACACCTTGTCATACCAAAAAAAAAGGAACGGTGCAAAAGTCATACCCATAAACATGCTTATTCGATTCATTGTCCATAAAAGCACATAACTTAATAGCTAAATTAACTGTCACAAATCAATTAACATATAATTTACAATGATGGAATAATAAAAGGTGCTGT
The DNA here is from genome assembly GCA_963854835.1 of Megamerina dolium. Lineage (NCBI taxonomy): Eukaryota > Metazoa > Arthropoda > Insecta > Diptera > Megamerinidae > Megamerina > Megamerina dolium. The sequence continues at coordinate 415,217 of OY978526.1, forward strand.
ACGTAGTGACAGCCATGTTTCAACACTCTCCAAGCTTATTTGTGTATTTTGGAAATACGGGAAAATGGGGCAATTTTTAATGCATTTTATGAAAACGTAGGTAAAGCATACTTATTTTACGATCAAATGAAATATGGATATCCGTGATTCTTAGCATTAAAGTTAATTTATACCGTATTATTTAGAGAAATGAACTTCATTCACCCTTTTTAAATAATTTGAACCCCCTCGAAATTACGAATTTTTTCGTATTTAAATAAACCAGTATTAAAAAATGGTTTAAACTATGAAATGTTTCATACCGTTAAAAATTCATCAGTCTTTGTCAGTAAAATAAGAACCTAATTTCGATTAAATTTGTTTATTCATACTTACATGTGGAAGTTCACAAGGTGTTGCAAAGTTTAATGTTATAAATACAAATTTTATACGAACAGATTGTTGTATATTTTATGGTTGTATGTTCTTTTTGTCAAAACGGCAGATGTCATAATCTGTTCAGGCAGTGTCAAAATTATTAACCCTCTGGTAAAGTACAAGATGATGAATTTTTATTCTTTTATTTTTTTAAACAAATTTTTTGACAATTTTTAACTAAAAAAAAAATAAATATGTGTCACTTAAAGCCCCAAAGGGCTCATTGCCCGAGCTTCTCTTCCATTACTGTTGTGCGTCTTAAATTTTGGACAATATTAGAAGGGACCTACTTATTTTAGCCGGTTCCGAACGGCAGAACACTTGTGACATCACTTTTTCTGAGCTTTGTCACAGAGTTCTTTAAGAAGCTTTTTCATGGCAAGTTGTTACTGTCGGAAGAATTGCCAATTGTTTGCCGACAGGTGGGTATCGTTCGAAAGAAAAATCTTATCGATATTAAATTTAACACTAACCACTGAGCTACGGCACCTTTTTTAACTATTGTAACAAATAAACAAATATTTACAAATTATATCAGCAACAACTAGCATAAAATTAATAATAATTGAAAAGAAAAAAATAGGTAAATGCATTTGAAATGTTTGACCCTTATGCACAATCAGGGGATTAATGTATCAAACAATTTTTGAATTTCTCTCTTTAATAGATTTCAAAAAACTGTCGTTTAATTTTCTTCTAAACACTTATTTCAAAGGAAAGAGTCAAATTTTGGAGTAAATGGAATTGAATATAAATTCAGAACGAAAAGGATTAAAAGCAATGATGAAAAAACGCCAGAAATGCACCCCCATAGTTTTTAAACGAAAGTAAATTATAAACTACTTTTTACAAATTTTCTTTGTAAATGAAAAAGTAAGTTTACGAAGAAGCATTACTGATTTGCTAAGGGAGCCAGAATTGTTAGAAAGATATAGAACTGTTAGAAAGAGATAAAATCCTACGTACAGCACCTTCAATTATTCCATCATAATTTACTACATTCTTTGTAAATGAATGGAAATACTTAAAATCAATTTAAAATGTGCGTACTTGAAATTCTCTGTCTTTGAAAAGGAATGAATTGCAAAGTCTTTAAGTGCATAAAATATGATATAAAATGGCATTTTTTGGTCTACAAATGAGGTCAGTTTTTCGACATAGAATTGATTCAACAAATCGATGCGAATAGCGCATACGCCCGCATCGCCATGAATGACAAATGGCTGACAAACCCGCATTGGCACATGAAAATATGTCCACTATCTCGAAAGTTCCTTGGTCTCTGGGGTTTTGTGAAGAATCCATGTTCGCCGATGGTTACAAAATGGCCCAATAACTCGTATGAATTTCGATCCTTTGCAGTTGTCAATAGTGAATAACCGTGGAACACATTTTGCGAATGGCTTTTTCCTTTCAAAATATTCATCTTAATTTGAAATCATTGACTCATGTGAAAAGCAGTGTTACCAGGACTTCAAAATTAAAAAGCCAGATCGGCAAAATGAAAAAGCTAAAAAAATCTAAATGGCCCAAAAAAAAGGTTAAAAAAGACACAGCCCTTTACACAAAGCATAATTTGTGAATTTAGAAAAGGACAGCGACAAACTATTTCAACATTCTACAAAAACAGCTTATTGCCGAAAAATTCAAAATATTGTTATTCCATAGTGGACTATATCTCACATGTAACTATTTCCTCTTCATCATATGAATTGGATGAACTACTGTTTAAATATATATCACGATAGTCTAATGTCCTTTTGAACTAAGCTGCACTCCAGTGTTAAAAGGTACAATTTTCAATCCCGAATCTTCTGTCAGTAAGCCAATTTTCTCGAATTTTTTGCTTGTGTTTCCTCTAACAGAAACAAATACTCCGCGCAACACTGCTGACTATTTAACAGAAAAGAATGACATTAGCGCCAATATGTTGGTACTTAATCCATCATATCATGTGTTTGTATTGGGTGACCAAAACGTCCGATGTCATTTGTTCTGGAACGACCGCACCGAAATCGAATAAACCAGTGGCGGATTTTTCAAATCGATTAACGCAATAATTAATGTTTAACCAGCACACGAAATAAGGTGTTTCTTATTTGAATTTTCAGGTACTTATTGACCCATATTGTATAGCCTTCTATTGAAGACGGTTATGAAGCTTGCTATTAAATATAATATCAACAAGCAGACAACACAACACAAGAGTCAGTATAAAACAATTACAATTAAAAACCTCTTATTCCGATGAAAACGAAATTAAAATAACAAAGACAACGGCAGAAAATAGGTTTACGTAAATTGCGCTTGGAGTGAATTCTCACTTCTAGGCATAAATGAAGACACCACGAATTTCCATTAAGTTTGGACATATCCATTTTCTCAACTTCTTTAATATTTATGTCCTACAATACAATACAATACAATCGAATCCTTCATAAAATATTGTTTAAATTGAATTTTCACATATTCTTAAGTTATCTTCCTGTAATTTATGGGATCCTGTAGCTGACTCGTATAAATTGTAATAAATTCAATAAAAGAAATCTCTTTATTGAGTTGGCGAATTTATGACCACTTCACGTGGCGTACTATTCATAACTGAATGTTATAGCAAGATTTTTGAATATTTAGAATTTAATCATTTTCTGAGTAACGCCAATGCCATAATGTGTCGTGGAATAAATGGATTCTGTATGGATTCTCATTCCTATATAAAGCCAACATTCTCTCAAACGATTTCTCTTCCACTGTCTCTTTTTGGTACTAAAATTAAACGCATGTGCTTTAATAAAGTAAAATTTGTAATATTTTACGATATTCTATTTGCAGAATTTAAGGCAGGTTACGTTTGCATTATTTGGCGGTAAAATGCATACATATACATATTATGCACTCCATTGATATTCGCGTTGATTAAAATGAAGCAAAATGTACATGTGGGGTAAATATGCTACGAACAATCAGCACGAGGTAATTGATTCTTTGAGTTATAGTCGCGTAACTTTGTGCTTTCACATTGGTCAATACGTACATATAAGTGAATAAAAATATTATTTGTAATTTTTCAACAATTGAAGAGAAGATTACACTACAATATTTTTTAAAGCTCTTGTGCCCATTAATTCTCATACAAAATGTACAACAAACATTTATTAAACAAGTAAAATATGATATTTTGAAGATATCGTTAAGATATCGTTAGACAAATTAAAACACATTTTTTTGTGCACTCCCAAACTACTAACAAATGCTTTAATTACTAATGTTTGGCTATACCTTTCTAATGATATATTTATATAATCGAAATTACCAATCAATAAAAATTGATACATCAAAATCAAAACCGATGGTCATTTCAAGCATAAGAAGTCAAAGAATCACAATTAATTCCCTTTCGTTCTTGCACTTTCCATCCACTTAGCTGTTTAGTTTACAATACCTTCCATTAAATATATAGTTAATTGAATTATTGAATTAATAAAATATAATGAAAAATGAAATAAATTCCCAATATCTTAATACAAAATAAGCAAAAAGTACCTTAAACATTTAAGATACATAAAGTATTAAGCATATTGAATATATATACACACCATCTTTACTTTAATGCGAAGTTACACTGTAGATTTTTTGAAGTAAAATTTCTTTGTGTCGCAAATGCAGTGGGAAATTTTTAAAGCAAATTTCGTTACATGAGTAGGAAGGAAAATATGGCATAGAGAAATGGAAAATAAGAAAGAAAACACTACCATATATGCACAACACTACAAAGCAATAGATCATGATTCAATGTCCCATGGCAATAGATAGTATGTGTGTGTTGAGAGAGACAGAGAGAGCAACCAGCGAATAATAAACGAATACTAACGTTTAATGCGCGAGTAAAATAAAGGGTTATCCATTTTGCGGTTTCAAAAGTAAATGTAAATAAAACACATATAAAATATTTTTTATTATGATATTTCTTTTTTATTCTAAAGTTTGAACGTTGACATTATGTGTGAAATACTACATCATTTAAATGACCACCGCGCGAATTGTTGCAAGCATCGATTCTTTTGAGGTAATTTTCGACCACTTTTTGACACATATTGGGCGGTATCTCAGCTATAACGTGACGAATGTTGGTTTTTAGGTGCTCAAGAGTTAAAGGTTTATCTGCATAAACACGGCGTAGCCCCACAAAAAAAAGTCAAGCGGTGTCAAATCGCATGATCTTGGTGGCCACTTGATATCGCCACGACGAGAAATTACGCGGCCAGAAAATTTCTGTTGCAATAAAGCCTATTCGCTCGAGATGTGTGGCATGTGGCACCGTCTTGTTGAAACCACATATTCTCTAAGTCGTATTCTTCAATAGCAGGCAAAAAAAAGTCGGTTATCATATGACCATAACGCTCCGAATTGACGGTGACAGTCGGTCCATCGTCGTTTTCGAAGAAGTAAGGTCCAATCACACCTCCGGACCAAAGAGCGCACCAAGCAGTGACTTTTTGTGGATGTAGTGGCCTCTCTTCAATGACTTGAGGATTCTCAGAACCCCAAATATGACAATTTTGTTTGTTAACATACCCACCGAGTGAGAAATGCGCTTCGTCGCTGAAGAAAATTTTGTTCGAAAAATCGCCGTCCACCGCCTGTTGTTCAAGCACCCATTCGACGTATCTACGACGTTGTGAATGGTCAGCTGGCTTCAGTTGTTGTGTGAGCTGGATTTTATATGGATGTAGGTGTAGATCCAAATGCAAAATACGCCATAATGTGCCGTAAGACAGTCCTAATTCCTGAGAACGTCGAGGAATCGACACATTCGGGTCTTCGGCAACACTTTCACTTACAGCAGCGATATTTTCGGTGGTACGAGCGAATCGATGATGCACAGGCCTTACAATATCTGTAACCGATCCAGTCTTTTCATATTTCTTCACAATTTTGCCAATTGCTTGCGTAGTTGGACGATTCTGTAAACCATAATCTCCTCTTAAAGCACGATATGTGGCTGTGACAGAATCACCATTTTTGTAGTAGGTTTTTACAATTTTAATGCGTTGTGCGATAGTTAAGCGATCCATTTTCGCAAATGTCAGACTTTGAACTGAAAAAGAAAGAAATTGTTTTAACAACTCAGTTTGACAGATGTCGAATTCTAGCCCTATACTTTTGAAATAGCGAAATGGATAACCCTTTATAAGGCAAATATAATATAATACGTATGCACAACATATGCAAACACCAGTCACACATGCCCCACAGTCAGACACAAACTGAAAATGTTATTGTTTTCGTGTTATAACGCGCTCGCATCTACAAGGAAGACACATTCAATATAGTGTTGCCAGGGTTCCGAAAATAAAAAAAGCTAGATCGGCCAAATAGAAACGCTAGAAAAGCTAAATGGCCCAAAAAAGGTTAAATATTGCCAGTCTTTTCAACACTTCATTGAGTTTAAAAAAAATAAATATGTGGCACTTAAAGCCCCGAAGGGCTCATTGGCCGAGCTTCTCTTCCATTACTGTTGTGCGTGTTAAATTTTGGACAGTATTAGAAGGGACCTACTTATTTTAGCCGGTTCCGAATGGCAGAACCCTTGTGACATCACTTTTTCTGAGCTTTGTCACAGAGTTCTTTTAGAAGCTTTTTCATGACAAGTTGTTCCTGTCGGAAGAATTGCCAATTGCTTGCCGACAGGTGGGTACCGTTCGAAAATGGTTTCGATAATAAATTTCTTATGCATCAGCCGGAGATTGAACCACGACCTACAGATCAGAAGGCCAACACAATAACCACTGAGCTACGGTACCCACATGAGTTTATATTTTATTTTTAACATGTATGCAGTTCAACATCGAAGCATACATTATGTATAAATATATGAGAAAATACTTTTATAAAACTATTAATTAATATATATTATTACAAACATTAAATCAAGCCCTTCGTTTTAACAACTAAATAACATGTGAACTTAGAAGAGAACAGCGGCAGACCTTTTCAACTTTCTATAAAACCAGCTCATTGTCGAAAAATGTTTGATTATGTATATTCCATAGTTGGACTATATCTCACATGTAACTATTTCCTCTTCATTAGATGAATTGGATGAACTACTGTTTAAATATATATTACGAGAGTCTAATATTCTTATGAGCTGGGCTGCATTCCAATGTTAAAAACTTCTGTAGTCGAACACGCAATAAGGTCAAAGTTTTGGTTGCAATTTGTAATCTCGAATCTCTTGTCAGTAAGCCAAAATACTCTAATTTTTTGCTTGTATATCCTGTAATAGAAACAAATATACCGCGCAACACAGCTGACTACTTAACAGAAGCGAATAATTATGGCGGTAAATACTCATATGTAGGACATATGTTGAACAATATCACATTTGCTGCTAGATAATTCTCATTAAAAAATTCTCTTCACTTTGTAACACAGCGTTGCACTGAATTTATACAATATCTTGTATTGTATGTGTGGAGTATTATCCCTAAAAAAAGCTAATTTGAAAATAAGAAAAGGCTAGAAAAAAGCTACGAAGCTAAATTCAAAATTTCGAAGCTAAATTACAAAAGAAAACAAAGATAGATCTAGCCTCAAAAAGGCTAGACTGATAATAACGATTAAAGCTCATATTATGAAAGCACACGGACGTCAGACTTTTAAGGTTGCGCCCATCTTTTATCTCTAATCGGTTCTCAGTGAATTTGTCAGAATGTGACAGTAGTTCCAAGAGCTAAATTATTCATTCATTATTCCGAAATGTTTATATTTTTATTTTCAATTTGTTCGCCATTTTGTCATCTCTCGCAGCTGAACTATTGTGACGTCACATCTACAAAAATCTTCTCTGATGGGCGCAATCTTCTTTTCTATTGTTGTTAACAAAAACACAAAAGCAAAAATATTATCAGTTGCTAGCACGAAGATACGTGGTTTCTGTTTGCTTATGCGGCGCATGGTAGTGTATTTGCTTTTGTCTTAGTCCGCATTTAAACAAAAAACATTTGGAACAAAAACATTTTCAATTCACTTTTGATGTTTCATTCGAGTTTACACGGGCAAAATTATTTCTCGGCGACATGTGAACTTCAAAGGTTTTCTTAATGTTTGACATCACGAACAGTATTCAGACTATAAACGAATTTTTAGAGGTAGAAGAGGCTAAAAAATTGTGATAGATTCTAAAATTTAGTGGTAGATTTTAATGAAGTAAAAGATTATGATGTTTATCATTTATACATTTTACATTTATTACTAATGTACAAACAAAAATATTCATTTCATGTTTCATTGTTACACAAGTAAAAAAATTTAAGAAAACGCTTATCAAAATTAAATTACAAATGTATGTGATTACATTAAAAGATAAACTTTAGGGAACATATTTATGTACCTACTGTCTACGCCAGAGTAAGATGCGTGCACTGTTTGCTTTGATTAATTTGAGTGGGTTGGCAACTCCCTTGTTATATAAACTTTCTCTTCTGGCCGCCCGTTTTTGATTATCTTCAATCATTCTCGATGTATATCCCAAAGTAAATAGACAGCCAGTGCGCGCACAAATTCTATCTCGCTTTATATAGTTAAAACGAAAACAACAAATAAATATTGTTAATTTGAAATAGAGAAAATCGCGTGTGTTATTATTCAAATAATAAATAAACAACACCATCGTACGTAGCATCAGCAGCAGTGCACAATCAACATCCCCACACTCACACACACCACGATCACCTGATTTTTACAAAGTTTAACCCTGGAAGGGTAACCCTCATCGATTCGACGAACATTGTTACTATTTTTCTCTCCATTCGCTTGTCCGAATACAATTGTTTCCATGCTGTCTTTTTGCAGGGAAGAAGGATCTCTAAATGCCGAAAATAAAAAGCCTTTTAAGGTTCAGTTCTATAACAGCACTGAAAGAGGGGTCGACACTCTCGATCAGATGTGCAGTATTACGTGGTATTCAAGTAAAACTAATCGTTCGCCCATGTTCATGTTCTTCGGAGTTTTAAACATAGCATTTATAACCAGTTATCTGATTTGCGCTCATAATATGTTTAGTCACGAAATTATTAAACCGTAGAGATTATGTGAAGCAGCTTCACACAATACTTATAGAACCGTGGCTGAGCAATAAATAAAATCACAAATACGCAAAAAGAAGACGACGACAACGACAAACGACAGCTGGTGTTAAGGCCAAAATCGAAAAGGACAATAATAGAAATGACGACGAAGGACTATAAGAACAATTTGTGGATTTTGCCCATACCCAAAACGACATATGACTAAGTTATGGTGCGAAAAATACAAGAAAATCGTTTGTATGCAATACAACTTGAACTTTATACCTTTTGTATAAAATAAAAGTAAATATTATTATTTCTTTTTGTTGATTCTTGGTTTAAGCCAACTATAAGCTTCTAAATTGTTACTTTTTTATATATAAAATTGAAATACATATTATTTTTTACAAATCATTTAAATCATTTAAAAGATCTCGTGCAAAAATTGCTAAGTGCACTAAAAACTTATGATGGTTTACATTAACCGCTTATGTCGAACTTAGTGATTGTTAAAATTGTATTCATTTCTCACAACAGGCGTCCATGAACGTATGATTACAACTTAAGCCAATCAACCAAAAATTCTTAATTTGGCTTAAAATATTAGATAGAGAAATGAACAAACAAACGGTATACCCTACAAACTCTCAGAATTCAGGAGAAAATTGAAAAGACGATGAACACTAAAGAGTACACAGACAGCATACACTATATTTATTTCATTACAAAAAGCTTAGTTTTTGTGTTTACATGTTTACATGTTAGTGAAGGAGTTTTGTATATAGAAGTCGCGAGCATACATGTGCATCTATACATGTTTTATGTTTTATATGTCTACTGAATGTTTAAATACAAAAAAAAATTTTTTTTTTATGTTTAAATACATATGTGGAAAAAAATATAAGAAGTTATTTGTATAGAAATTATGTAATTTTAAAAGTAAAAAATTTACATTATCAATAAAAAAGAAGAAGAAACCCCTGAGATAGTTAGAAAAACGCCAACGAAACTTCAAGTAAAAAGATGACTTAAATTAAATGCTATTTACCTCCTTATGAAAATTGCACATTTATCCTGAATACAACATAATGTTGCACAAATAAATTAATTAAACGATTATTGAAAATGTAATCGTATTCACTTTCACATAAGCGAATATTTATTTTTAATAATTTTTTTAACAGCGGAAACCGCCTAATTCCCGAGACAGCGCAGTCTCGGGAACACAGTTTAAGGACATAATGTTTTCGACCCCAGATATATTTACCGAAGTTTCATATAAACAAAAAAATGTCAATTCTTGCAATGATTTCTTTATAGACAATTCTACATCATTTACATTTACACACACTAAGTAAATACACATTTCAATTTCATTTATTTTGTTTAATCTATTTCGGGCATGGAATCAAAGGATACCAATTAGTTATATTTTTTTTTCGACAAAATATTACGCGTTCCATTTTCTTACCATTTAACCGATACAGTACCGCAATTCAGAGGGAAAAGACAAAGGCAAATAACACAAATAACCACAAAAACCCAGAGCCCTTAGCAATAAAAATAACTAAAGTCTAACAGTGAACTAAATCGCAACTTCCGATTTTAGTTTTTCTCCACCTCTTCCGGAGCTAATGAATTTTTGCAGGAATACTAAATGTTAAACCATTTTCTCCTAAAGGTCACATTCTGTTTAACTTTGAGCGTACAATATAAATAGCACGCGTATGTGGCGAATCTGCTGGTGAACGCATCGACCACGTAATTAGTTTAATGTACGCAATTTGATTTTATTTTCTGGTTTTGTAATTGCAATTATTTTGTTGGGTTGTGCTTACTAATCACGTTTCATAGTTTATTTATGGTCTAATATTTGATATTCTATTTGTTTTTCTTCGATAATTCCCAATAGGAAATGGAAGTTTCTAATCGAATTACAATTCTTTCATATGTTGAGAGCAACTGAGGATAATATCATGCCAATACAGCTAATACGACTCCATCTGTAATTTGTTATTATATAATAGCATAATAAAATTAATTCGTTCTGAGTAATGAAATAGCATTAACTACAGTAATACCTTCAACCTCTCGATAATGCAAAGAATCTCACTACTTTGGATTAAGCAAGCAATTGATAACTAACGCCTCCTCGAAGAATGAAACGCACACTCTACAAAACTCTCATCATGCCTGTCCTTACGGAAAGGCTAGACACTTTCTCCCTCGGTCAAGAGCTCGCCTTAAGTGTTATATATATATATATATATATATATATATATATATATATATATATATATATATATATATAGGGCTATGTGGATCATGGGGTCCACTGAAGTACTTACAAAATGCTCATCTGTAATGCAGTAGCGGACCAATTGATCACCTTATTGTTATTGTACCTGATCGTTACTCGTGCTTTAACGATCGTAATAACTACACGATGCTTATTTGGCTGTGTCTCAGGTTCAAATTCCCACCGACGTAAAATCGTAGACCGTATCAACTGACACCACCTATCTTATGGGATTTTCACGTTAACGGATCAACGACATGAGAATGCCGAACACTAATTTAAATAATCCTCTGTAACTGCTCCATGAAGTAATGCCTTGGAGTAATTTTGTGCTACTCCGATGTAATGTAGAACTGGAGTATATAATCCTGCCCTAGAACATTGCAATATTATTTGGACCACATTTTTTGTTTGCATTTCTAGATTAATTTTGGAGTACTCCCTGACCTTTAGGGACTACTCTTTATATGCGTGCATGGAGCACTCGCGATTTGTGCATGGTTTATTTACATAAATACTTTATTATCACCTTTTAGTATTATTGAAATAGTTTTCCAAAGCTTTTATTTTTATACCAAAAGCGGCTGTTCATTACCGCATAAGAATAATCTTCAATTTAATATACAAAACATGTCAAATCTTTATAAATTATATCTATATTGAACTTATCGAATAAAATAAATAACATTCAAAATATTCTTATTCTACGCTAGCAACACTAGGGTAATTAGGAATTTAGTCATCAGGGTTATGTAAATATTCGAAATGTAACCAGTATTGCATTTTATAAACACATAAAGGTGATTCATATGATCCTATAAAGTCATACGTCATAACTTCAAGTTGAACGAAAATATGAAACATGGGAATACCTCATAATATCGCCGTCATAGCTGTATGTGATATTTCAATACCTTAATTGGCCATCACAACCGAGTATTGATTTTGACCGAATTTTAATTTAAAAATGCCAAGAGAAATAGAAAAACAGAAAATAATAACTGCTTTCAGCAAAAAGCAACCATTGGATTTACGTTGGAACACATTTGTTAGAAAATTGTATTGTGTCAAGTCACTTTTGTATAGAGACCAACAACAAGGCTTTTTAAGTTATTGTATAAACATAATATGACAATATAAATACCCTTCCTATTAAATACCCTAATTCTATTGTTAACTCATATAAGGTTAACTGTATTACCAAGTGTGAATTTGCGGTTACCAGGTAATGGATGTTGGATTTTCTTTCAGCTTACGTTTAACGTGTTTTCTTTATTGCCGCGACTTTTAGTCAAACTGTGCCCATTAGAAGGTGGTAGTGGCTGACACAGTCGACCCCTCGCTTATTCTTTTCTTTTCGGGGTAGGGGGTTGCTCCTGTCTGTGGTCTCCACTCCATTAGTGTTACACGTGCTTGCTTCGATAATAGGAAACCTACACCACTCAACCACGCCCGTAGAAAAGTCACGTCATATGTTATTGTTACTATTCCAGAGTCAGGTCATCTGGTTTCACTGATTCCTATAAAAAAGAGCTTGTAGTTTAGAAATGCTTACTTGAGCGTGATGTTCCAAATGTAGTTCTGTTTTTTAATGCAAAAAAAGTAAACAAGTTAAATGGAAAACAAAAATAAAACATTAAGGAAAGGAGATATATCATAGTATAAGAAAAAATATTTTTGATTTTGTTGTACTTTTACGTAAATAATTATTTAAAAAAAAATTTTAAGTTATATTAAAATTCGCTCGGTAGAAGTTCAGCAGCGCATGGTAAGAGATCCCACTATTTTATATCATATTATACCATACATACTGAATTTAAATCAAAAATACACCTGAGCCAGAATTTTTAATATCGGAAAATTAGCAACTGTGTGATGCGATGTGTACTTCCTAGTAGAGACGAAATTAAATAACTACTCACATACTACAACTTACATATACTCGTATGTGTGTCTACTTACGAGTATAGGTAAGTGCACACCTAACAAAGTTTAACTGAAAATTGAAATTGAAAATGAAATAATAACAGGAGCATATTAATTGGGCATTCATGTGGTTTTTATCTCAAAACAGTTAAACTTTCACACATTGCCAATTCTCATTAAAATTAGTGTTTTGCAAAAAATGTAAATGACCTGTTTGGAGATTCACTTGTCAAAAACTTAAACGAACACTAAAATTCAATTCGTATAATAGTTAAGTACTCTAGTATTTATAGTAATTATAGTTCCTAATGCTTCTGTCAAAGAGAGAGTACCTTCCAACTGGGTATAATTGAATGCAATTTATACGAATACACCTCTCGATATTTTATCGTTATACAAGAAACAGTGTTAAATGAGAACAAGTGTGTGCCGTGGCACAGTGCTTAGGGCGTTGGCCTTTTGATACGTAAGCCGTGGGTTCAATCTCCAGCTGAGGCAACTTTAAAGTCGAGAATATTTTTCTTTCTACCCGTGCCCATCTGTCGGAAATAATTGGTAATTTTTCTGGCAGTAACAATTTGCCATAAAATATACATCTCTCAAGAGCTCTGAGACATCTGTCAGAAAAGGTGATGCCGTTCGGAACGGGCTAATATAAGTAGGTCTAATAATGTCCAAATCGCACAACACTATTGAAAGATAAGTTCGGTGGTATCACAATGAGCCGGAGCTCAGAGAGAGGGCAGCCACAATAACTTAACCTAATTGAGAACATCACAAAGTTACTAACAAATCAAATATAATATATTGCCATTCTGATATTTAAGTAGTAATTTAAAGATATTGAGTTACGTCATCGAAACTTTTGTATGGATGCATTGCAGAACTACGTAAGGGATGCGGATCGCTAAGCAAACGAATACGTTGTGAGGATAATGGCACCACAAGCGTATACGAAAGTTACAAACAAGCAGTGTACGTATGAAAGTATGCATGTGTATAAGGTTGAGTTGCTGCCCATAAGTGTGTTCTCTCAGAAAGAAGGCACTAAATAAACAGACTCCCTGAGGATGGATTGATAAAATCCGAAACATAGAGGAGGAGAAAATTAAAATTAAAAGTTTTTTCTCTAATTTTAACCACATTGATGACCAAAAAAGCCCTTACAAACAAACACCATTGTAGTTATTGTGACTTGTCGTTGTCAAATACAATGATAAATAGTGATGTAGAACCGAGGAACGGGAACCAGAGATCCATGTCCTTTAATGAACCGATCGTTCCGGTCTTACAAGAACCGAAAACTGGTCTCAGAAAAACCGAAACATAAGTCTAAAGAACTGAAAAACATTCCGAAAACGATTCCTAAATAAAAAAAAAGGCCTACTTCCGTTACCACTTTTTTGATAACCCGGTTCTCCTTGGAATCGGACTCAACAGAACCGGTTCGTAAAACCGCACATCGTTAGTAGAGAAATTTTTTGGCGGGAAAAATGTCTCCCATGATAAGGGTTCAGTGCATATGTATAGAGCAATTGTATTGGTGTGTGTGACATTTTAAAGGAGATTCAGTTCTAGCTTTCCTAAAACTTGCAAAGAAGTGAATGAAAATACCTACCTACCAGGCAATGCCTAGTAATAATTCCCACCAGCACACTAACCGCGTATCTGTTAAACAAGTACATATTATAAGACACGATAAATTAGAATTGCACTAAAAGGTCGATCTGCTCTAGACTTATTGTTTATGAACTAAATAGAACACCTCATAGGCGAATGTTTCAAGCATTTTTTATTTAATTTAATTTTGTGAACAAAGAAATGACTATTAGAGAAGTACAACTCGAGTTACAGATTCTATCAGCCGAATGGAACTTCAGACATCGATGTCATAATACGTATACAATTGACCATCAAATGCGAAAGCATTGATAAAAAGAGAGCTTAAGATGTATTTTCCGCGGTCCAAAAAAAACTATTTTTAATTGTGTCCAGATCCTTTCAAGGTAAGCTACCAATTGGTGAAGGTTTGAAACTTTTTTCATCGAGCCACATTAATGTATACATAAGTATATACATATGTATGTATTTATATATAGAAACGCATATTCTTACATGTACACATATAATGTTTGTCGCTGAAGTTACATATGCATGTATGCGTATCTTGGGGGACACATTAATATGCAAGTGCAACATATGTCAAAGGTGTGCTAACCATCAATGTATGTATGTATATGTGTCCATGTGCACGTATGTGTGTTTATTTGTTTGTAAAGTGCAAATTTGAATATTTTTATGTTTCAAGTATCAACACTCGTTTGGGATTACCTACCATTTTAATGGTATTTTCAAAACTATAGTGCTTGCATCTCTTGACGGTGTCGTAAATTTGAATTAAGTCAAATAAGTTGCTGACAATTTAAATGATGCAAGGATGGACTGCTTTTCACATTTATCTCTTCAGCAGTAACGATTGCAGCTATGTTGTGGGTATGTGGAATATGCACCATATTTGCTTATGTACGAGTTTATATGATTCCAAATGCTATTAGCTTAACAAAATGAAATATATCGCATTTCAATTTTTGTATATGTAGCATTTACCATAAGTGGATGTTACGAAATTGTTTCCATAGACGTCAAAATTTTTGGTGTACGTAATAAAACAATCAGTAATAAAAAATCAATAGAAATATATCTACTCCCCTGAACTACGGCATAGGCTTCCTTGACTGGCTAAAATATAATTTTATACCATTTGTTAGCATTTAGTTTTATATCACTAATATAATACTTAGTTGTAATTAAGTTTTCTTTTACGACTGAATGTAGTCTTCTGAATACTTCTTTAGCTGAATGAAGAGATTTTCCCATAAAAAAGTTATGACAGAAAGGGTAATATGGAAATAATATATTATAAAATTTAAATGGGATTAACTTCATTCTCATCGTATAAGAGGACCTATCTATACTCCTCACATTTTTCATGTAATCAGAACAATCGAAGCTCTAAATAAACATATGTACATACGAGTATAATTATCAGTAAAATTTGCTAAACGGCCACCGAAATCGTGCAATTCACGCTTCTAGATTATTTCCTCATACGTTACGTGAACTCATGAAGTCGTGAAAGAGTTGTTAAACACATTTCTATAAATTTTATTTTATGATAATTGGATTCATTTGATTGTTTACATTCTTGACTTAGAATAAATTGATTCATTACATAGTGAAACACACTCTTCGGGGGTGAACCAAGCTTTTTCGCTCGAATTCTGTCGAATTATGGTTATTCTAGACAGAAAATTGCCGAAGTTACGGCTGTTTCAATTTAAAAGAATTTCAGTCATTTTGTATGGGGGCTACGATAAACAGTGGGCGTGGCGTGCCCAATTCCTGTGAACCTAGATGCTCGTGCAATACTTTTCCACACCTTAAATATCGTTATTCTACGCTGAATAGTTTGCAAGTTATAACCGGTAACATTTTTTTTTAATTTCCGCAACTTTGTATGGAGACCCAAGAAGGAGTGGGTGTGGCACACTGATTTTTTGCGATATTATTTTCGACTGCCTTGTTAATCTAAGTGTCAATTATGGTTATTCTAGACAGAAGATTGCCGAAGTTACAGCTATTTCAATTTAAAAGAATTGCAGTCATTTTGTATGGAGGCTACGATAAACAGTGGGTGTGGCGCGCCCATTTCCTGTGAGCCTAGATGCTCGTGCAATACTTTTCCACACCTTAAATATCGTTATTCTACGCTGAATAGTTTGCAAGTTATAACCGGTAACATTTTTTTTTAATTTCCGCAACTTTGTATGGGAGACCTAAGAAGGAGTGGGCGTGCCACACTGATTTTGTGTCATATTATCTCCAACTACGATATTAATCAAAGTGTCAATTATGATTATTCTAGACAGAAGATTGTAGAAGTTACAGCTGTTTCAATTTAAAAGAAGTACAGGCACTTTGTATGAGAGCTACGCTAAAAAGTAGGCGTGGCTCACCCAATTCAAGTGGACACAAACATCTGTCCGAAATGAATATACCTTGCATATTGCATTGTGCAGGGTATAATTAAGGCATTAATTGTAACAAAAAGTAACAAAGGTTAAGAAATCATAAAATGTTCTTACGCGCTTTCATTTAAGACGGCTTTGAGAATATATTATTATACGCAAATATAACGCGGTGATCTGGTGGTGTACAAGATAACGTGTGTAACTGCCTCAACCGGGTGAGGCTAGCGCAATCATTGTTGAACTCATCGCAAGTCAACTCACTGGCTGTCATGTAGTTTGTTATGAGCGCTATGTGATCACACCTTTATTTGTTAATGAGGGGTAGTCATGTAGATTGCTCTGCTTACTATGTGATGGTGAGTGGCGAAAATCTCCTCGGTTAGAGGTTGTGCAATGCACATAAAAATCCCCCCAGTGACGAACACAACAGTGCCTGGGATAAGGAGTACCGCTTTTGATGATGACCCCCGCAAACGAAAAAAGGACCACGATTTACGGATATGCACCTGGAATGCTTATAAGGAGGGTGCCTCTATCCAGCTGGTTGATGTCCTCGAAAAATACAGATTTGACATCACCGCTCTCCAGGAAATGCGATGGACGGGACAGGACTGCTCCAAAAGAGCGTCCTGTGATATATACTATAGTTGCCATGCTGAAAGGCACGAATTAGGATGTGGATTTTTGGTCAGCAGGAGACTACGATACCTTGTCTCACATTTCACGCCTGTGAACGAACGGCTGGCCACAATTCGCATCAGAGCAAAATTCTTTAACATCAGTCTTATATGTGCCCACGCTCCAATGGATGAGAAGGGCAATGTGACCAAGGAGAGCTTCATTCAGAGCTTCGAATAAGCTTACGACCGCTGCCTCCGCCACGATATCCAAATCGTGCTTGGCGTTTTTAATTCTAGGGTGGGCAAGGAAGGTACCTTTGGTCCCCGACTGTCAGAAAATTCAGTCTCCATCAGAACACCTCCGATAACGTAATGAGGCTGATCGACTTCGCCGCAGCACAAAACATGGTAATTGGTGGTACCAGATTCCAACATCTCGACATCCACAAAGCGACAAGGCTATCTCCAAATCAACGAACAAGAAATCAAATTGATCATGTGGTGATTGACGGAAGGCATGCTTCCAGTGTGATGGACGTGAAATCGATCCGTGGTGCCAACATCGACACGGATCACTACCTTGTTGCAGCTAAGATGCGCACATGTTTATGTGTTGCAAATAACAAGAGAAGTTCCACACAGAGAAAGCTCGACGTCAGTAAGCTGCGATCACCAGAAACAGCAGATGCATTTGCCACTCGACTATCGGATTTGCTTATGCAGAACACTCCCTCACTTGATGATACATGCGCACGGTGGACACATATATCCCACTCCATAACTATTGCTGAGAGACGTCTGTTCAGACGCAAGAAGAGGGAGTTGGAAAGAGGTGAGTGTGAGGAGATAGAGATGTGTACCGATAAGAATGAGACTCGAAAATTCTTCGAAAAGATCAAGCACCTGAGTGGCGGTTTAAATCCCGGAGCCTTTTTTTGTCGTGATGGAAATGGGAATCCGGTTACAGATGTCCAGAGTGCACTGAGCCTATGGAGGGAACACTTCTCCACGTTACTGAATGGCGATGCTACGAACAATTCCGCAGTGGCGGAGATTGTCCGATTACTCCAATTACAGATGATGGTGTTGATGTTCCACCACCCGACAATGACGAGGTTGAAACGGCCATTTTAAGGCTGAAAAACAATAAAGCTGCAGGTGCTGATGGCATGCCTGCCGAGTTGTTTAAGACCGGAGGCGAAGAGCTGCTCGCCTGCAAGCACCAGCTCATGAGCAGAATATGGTCGGATGAAAGCATGCCTGATGATTGGAGGCTCAGTGTTCTCTGTACTGTACATAAAAAAGGTGACCCCACAATTTGCACCAACTACTGTGGAATAAGTCTCCTGAGCATCGCATACAAGGTTCTATCGAGCATACTGTGTGAAAGGTTGAAGCCTATGCTCAACAACCTGATTGGACCTTATCAGTGTGGCTTCAGACCTGGTAAATCCACCATCGACCAGATTTTCACACTGCGCCAAAATCAGGAGAAGACCCAAGAAAAATAGATCGACACACACCACCTATTTGTTGATTATAAAGCCGCTTTCGACAGTCCGGTAAGGGATTACCTCTACGCAACAATGTCTGAGTTCGGTATTCCTGCAAAGCTCATTCGACTTTGTAGAATGACACTGCATAACTCTCGTTGTGCAGTGAAAATTGGGAAGGACCTCTCCGCACCGTTTAATACCGAACGGGGTTTCAGACAAGGTGATTCGTTATCGTGCGACTTCTTCAATCTTATTATGGAGAAAATAATACGAGCTGCTGATCTACGACATAATGGCACTATCTTCAACAAAAGTGTCATGCTGTTGGCGTATGCCAACGATAGTGTCATAATCGGCATGAACACGCGAGCAGTCAGTGCAGCATTCTCAGAGTTGGAAAGAGAGTCGCGTCGGATGGGTTTTACGGTGAACAAAGGCAAGATGAAGTATCTGGTGTCAACAAACAAAGAGTCCCGGCGTCTTGGACAGCTCGTCACTTTTGACAACTAAGCTTTTGAAGTAGTAAGGGACTTTGTATATCTTGGAACCAGCATTAACAGCAGTAATGACGTCAGCCGTCATTGGCTAAATCAACCGTCAATTCGTTCTCTTCGACACCGCAGTGTTCTGGACTCCAAAATAAAGCGAAGCATATTGCGCTTTGAGACGCTATTCAGCCTCATCCTACATTCACTGATCATCTTCCGAAGCGTATATGGGCCACACGATCGTCCACGGATATTGAAAACAATGGGCACTGCTACAATAGCTGGTGGTATATCTGCTGTATCCCATATAAAACTGAACGCCGCTTTCATCGCTACCTTCCGGATCTGAAGATTTAGTGGAAGAAAATCAAGTACGGCATTTCGCGCATAACCATAGGTGGTGCTCATAGCACCAGTGATGCCTAGGCATATTCTTGTTTGTAGTCTGTTCAGAGAAGAAGCAGCGGATTTAACCACAGTTCTGCATATTATCTAGGATAACTCCCAAATATTTAACTTCAGAAGCCAGTTGAAAGGTCACCCCTTTTAAGGTTGGCAGAAGTAAGCCATCGAATTTGCGTTTCCTGGTAAAGAGCAGAAGTGTGCTTTTACGAGGATTCACGGAGAGACCTTGCCTTGATCGCACCAATGCTCAATCTTGTCCAGAACTCTCTGCATTTTAATGCAAATCATTCTTAGTGACATGAGCTTGGACATGTACCCCAAAATTATGCAACTCAATTAAAAGAGAGTCCACAACAAAGCACCAAAGAAGAGGAGAAAGTACACCTCCTTGGGGACATCCTCTCTCAACCTTAACCGTGACTATATCATTATGTTCTCCACCAACCATGTGCAAATGTGTCACAATTTATAACAACAGATCAAGAAAGACAGTTTGAATCGAATATAAATGATTAAATTTGCCTTTTTTATATATATTATTAATCCCTCGTAATCGTGGAATTTTATATGCATAATTGACACTGTACAATTGCTGTCACCAACAAATAAATTGTGGTTTTTAACACATTCATTTAGCATTTCTACATTTTCCATACCTCATGCCATCGCAACTTTTACATTCACTGCCAAATGCACTCATACACATGCATTCTGTAGAACAACGTAGACCATACGCAAAATGTAATAGTATGAGTGTGCCCATCACTGATATAGATGCATCCGACTTTACAGTTGGTGCCACTTTACATTAAATTGTAGGTGGACAACTTCAACCTAAAGGCTTCTTTTCTAAAAAAACTCGATTAAACACAATAAAAGTATGGAGCATACGATCGAGAACTACTAGCTATGTGTCTTGCGATAAATCAAATCAGATTTATAGTATAAATAAGCTCGAATTTTTACCGTTTATACCGATCACAAACCATTGACATAAGCTTTTTTCAAAAACCGGAAAAAGCATCACCAAGACAACAGAGACACTTGGATTTCATAGGTAAGTACAAAAACCTCGAATATCGGTTGTTTGTTAAAGGTAAAGAAAACATAGCAGCTGATTTCCTATCCCAAATTTGTTTCATTTCAACATTTACCTAAGAAAAAATTGCTGAAAATCAAACTAATGATACTGAATTAAAAATGTTGCTGAGCAACGAAAGAAATTCATCATTGAAATTAACAGAAGTTCCAATCCTCGACAATAGAAAATATTGTATTGCGACACAACAACATCAAAATTTCGACCATTCGTCATAATGAAGTTTCGCCGAGTTATGTTTCAAATGTGTCACAACTTATAACAACAGATCAAGAAAGGCAGTTTGAATCGAATATAAATTATTAAACTTGACATTTTTATATATGTGTTATTAATCCCTTGCAAGCGTAAAATTTTATACGCATAATTGACACCCTATGTCGACTGAAAGTACAATTGCTGTCACCAACAAATAAATTGTGGTTTTTAATACATTCATTTAACATTTTTCATACCACATGCCATCGCAACTTTTACATTCACTGCCAAATGCACTCATACAATTACTTTCTATAGAACAACGTACCCAACAAGCCAAACATGCTTGTAAAAAACTTACGGTAATCTAACATAAGCAAGCATTAGACTTGAAAGCTTGCGCAATTATTGTAAAAGGCTTTAAAATATTGGTACGTTTTTATTTTGTGAGCGTTTAATTCTATTTGAATTAACCTGGTTCGGTCACTGGATTTTGTTAATAATAATTGCAACACTTATTTTGTACAACTATATAAAAATAAATATGTGGCACTTAAAGCCCCAAAGGACTCATTGGCCGAGCTTCTCTTCCATTACTGTTGTGCGTCTTAAATTTGGACAGTATTAGAAGGGACCTACTTATTTTAGCCGGTTCCGAACGGCAGAACACTTGTGACATCACTTTTTCTGAGCTTTGTCACAGAGTTCTTTAAGAAGCTTTTTCATGGCAAGTTGTTACTGTCGGAAGAATTGCCAATTGCTTGCCGACAGGTGGGTACCATTCGAAAGAAAAATCTTTTCGATATTAAATTTGTTATGCATCAGCCGGGGATTGAACCCACGACCTACAGATCAGAAGGCGAACACACTAACCACTGAGCTACGGCACCCACTATATATAGCAACAATTTATTTAATCAACTCTGTTTTCAATCAACTCTTTTATTGTACTTGCAACTTTTGCCTCTAGTACGGTATCGATGTTTGGGCATGTTCTGGATTTGATTCATTTGCATTTGTCAACACTGGCTCTATTTATACTCTGTTGGCAACACTCCAGAACCTTATCCTAGCCGAGATTCATCCCTTTCTTTCTCGTTGGCGTGTTTTGGTTATCGCCTATTTCTTTTTGTTGACATTCGTTTCGATGCTACCAATATTCGTGTCATTCACAATAGTGTCAGTTACAATAGTGATGGGTAACCAACCATCAATACTCGTTACAATGTGTAGAATAAGCAAAAAGAAACTCCTGGAAAAATATTCCTTATGCCGTGGTTATATTATATTGTATTATATTGTATCCCACAAGCGTTCATTAATTTGCAGCAGAGTAATAAGTTCTTCAGTTCTTCAGGTCTGGTACACGAAAACACCATTTCTAAATAAAATAATAAATTTAAAGTTATAGAATTTCTTTGCTTAACGAGAAAATTCTCTTAATCAGTACATACTCAGAATATAAAACAAACGCGAATAGCTTTCTTTAAAGGGAATTTATATAATTAATGTTTAAAATTTAATAATCCTTCGCAGTCGTCAACATAATAAACATGTATGTACGCAAATCCCGTAAATGTTGCATTATTTCGAAATATTTTTTCTCACATTTTCTTTTTCTTTATATAAAATTGCATATGGCAACACTGGTGAAATTGGTCTGTTTGGCGTCGAGAACAGCAATCAGAACTGATTGACATGCAAATGTTCATTTTTAAAGTTCATTTTTCATTTTTTATTGAAACCAGCAACAATTTTTTTGATTAGCGTTCAATTGATTGGTAATATAACCATGGCATTACAAATTCTTAGGCGTTGAAGCGATAACATCAATAACAATAATTTATATTAGGATCGTTCGATAATCGTTTGTTTAAAAGTTTGATCGAAATATTCTACATCAATTATTCATCAAAATTTTGATTTATCAAAATTGAAATTATTCTATTAATCAGAATTTTTATTAATTTAAAAATTTTTATTTTTACTCTTTTTTTGGTTTTGAAATTTTCTTTGGTAACAAAAATTTATACCGCATTCTCATATTCTTTGAAAAGGGGTATACTTTGTATTGAAAAAAATTTTTAAATATTTTGAATATTTTATTTGAATAATTTTATTCTATTTAATCCAATAATTTCAATTTAATTAAATCGAATAATTTCATATTTCATTAATCAAATTTTTGGTTAATCGAATATTTTTATTAATTCAATTAATCACTGCTCTACTTTATTCCAAAATTCCAATTCTACTGTAGTATTTTAATTCAAATAAAACCGGCTCAATTACACTAATGTAAGCACGACGTTCGCGAGCAGGACGCTAATAAGCAGGCTAATGTAAACAGGCATTTAGCAAATATGAATTTCATAGAATGAGGAGAATGCCATCATTTGCAAATGGAAGTGACTTATTTGAGAATACTCTAAATATTAATTTTGCATACATTATCATATAAACGAAAATTACAATGAAGAAGAGAACACGAGAATATGCGGTGTCTGCATGTGTACCAAAAAAACTACAATATAACTTACAGAGGTGTCATACCTAAACAAGAGCGGCGACGCTACGTCAAATTCTAACAACTAGAAGCAGACAATTGTTTTTTTCGATCAGAACAAATTCAAATTTAATGCACAATAATTAAATAAATTTATAAATTACAACAGATGGATGATTTGGAAGAATTGATTGTGCTGAGGGGTCGTGATGGAAACCGGGAACTTTTCAAAAGTCGTCCCAATTATGATTTTAGCTCTACAGCAACAAATATTTTAGTTGAGATGATTCCCGATGTTTTCTTGAAGTCATAACCAGTTCAGAGTGTTGTAATTAAAAATATATAAATTAATTCTTTTTAAAGCCATATAAGCCAATCCTGTTCCTTATATTAAACGCTTTGTATTATGCATCAGCCTTTTTATAAATGAATGGATTTACATGCACCAGTTTAATTATTTTTTCATTTTTCATTTTAAATTAAAAAATTAAATTATATTAAAAGTAAATGAAATTATTAATAAATAAAATATAAACTACTAAATTCCATTTATGCAGCCTAAACTTTGGACTAACAAACTTTTTCAAACAATGACAATTTACTCATTATTAAAAAAAAATTTCACTTCATAACGCGCTGTCAAAATCGGATTTTTCAACTACTCTGCGCTACCGTCGTGTTATTGTGTGTTGCGTCATACAATTTGTATGGGTATAAGAACTTTTTGACATAAAAAATGCCGACGCTTTTGTTTAGGTATAGCTATTACAATACAATCTGCGTCGTAACTCTCTTCAAATAACCAAATGATATTTGTAGTAGTATCAAATACTCATAGTACTGTTACGTTTTTATTCTGTGAACGTTTAATTCTATTTGAATTACCTTGTTCGATCACTGGATTCTGTTAATGATAACTGCAACACTTATTTTGTACAACTATATACAGCAACAATTTATTTAATAATCTCTATTTACAATCAACACTGTTTACAATCAACTATTTACTATAACACTTAAATGTACTTGCAACTTTTGCCTCTGTATCAATGTTTTCGCAATCACGTTCGGAATTAGATTGATTGTCAATTCTCAACACTGGCTCTATTTATACTCTGTTGGCAACACCCCAGAATCTTCCTTTATCGAGATTCTTCTCTTCCTTTCTCGTTGGCTTGTTCTGGTTATCGCTTATTTCTTTTTGTTGACATTCGTTTCGATGCTGCCAATAGAGTCAGTCACAATAGTGATGAGTAATCAACTATCGATACTCGTTACACTGCCCTCCTCTTAACCTTGTTCGTCCCGAACAAGTTTTTATACTTCCCCTCGATATGGCGCAAGTCGCTCCAAGTGCACTACTTTAAACTTTGCTCTTTTATTCCAGGCACGTTGAATGCGATACACTACGTCATTTATCTTTGCTATAATCTCATATGGTCCTTCCCAATGAGTCTGTAGTTTAGGGGACAGGCCTTTCTTTCGTTGTGGATTATGAAGCATTACAAGCTCTCCTTCATAGAACCCTTTTGAATTTGCTTTCAAGTCATACCTGGCCTTCATCTTATCGCTTATCATCTGCGACCGCTCTCTGATGAACCGATGTACTTCATCCAACTGTTCCCGCTTTTCGCTAGTATAATTGCCTTCGGTTGATCTCGTTGGTGTTACAACTCCAAATTTTAAATCAGCTGGCAGTCTTAACTCGTTTCCAAAAATTGCCATTGCCGGTGTAGTAGCCGTCGTATCATGTTGTGCGCATCGATATGCCATGAGGAACATTGGTATATGTACATCCCAGTCTCTTTGGTATTTATCTACGACTTTTCTCAAATATTCCTCCAAGGTACGGTTAAATCGTTCTACCATGCCATCAGATTGTGGATGCAAAGGTGTTGTACGAGTTTTGTATATACCCAGCATACGGCATATCTCTTGGAATACAACTGATTCGAAATTTCGACCTTGGTCTGAGTGTAACTCCATCGGTACACCAAAACGAGTAACCCATTGGTTGACGAATACATCCGCAACTGTACTAGCTTCCTGATTTGGAATGGGGTATACTTCAGGCCATTTACTGAAGTAATCTATAACCACCAGAACATACTTGTTTCCTGCGTTGCTTATTGGAAATGGTCCAGCTATATCCATAGCAATTCGCTCGAATGGAGCACCCACGGTGTATTGGTGCATCTTACCTCGACTTTTCTTAGTGGGACCTTTGGCCATTGCACATTGCTTACATTTCCGAATCCAATCAGCGACATGGTCATGACATCCAACCCAATAAAATCGTTTCTTTATTTTCTCGACGGTTTTGGTGATTCCCAAATGCCCTCCACTGGAGGCATTGTGATACTCAGCTATCACTTCATTTATTCTTGCCTTGGGTACCACTAGAAGATCATTAGTGATTTTTCCATCCTCACTTTACCATGCTCGGAATAAACATCCGTCTCGTAAGTGCAGGCTTTGCCACTGCGCCCAGTATGCCTTTGCTATTGGACTCTCATTAGCCATTTCTTGCCAATCTGGACGTATGCCCTGCTCCTTGTATTCCATAATCTTTACGAGATCTGGGTCGTTCCGCTGATCTTCTTGCACTCGTTCGGTGGTCCATGACTCCTCCGGCAATATATTCGTAAGTCGTATGTCGACAATGTGCTTCTGGTTTCTTACCCGAGAACAATGTTTGCTATCTACGGTGCAAATACGATGATATGGAGTATCAGCTTTACCACGATGATTGACATCACGATCTTTCTTTCGTTGTCCTGGTGAATTCGATCTTTGTTGCTTGCGTCGTAGACGACAATTACGCGCCATGTGTCCTCTTTGATCGCATATAAAGCACTTACCAGCAAATTTATTTTTGTGTTGATTCCTTGTTCTACCTTTAGGCTTCATATTCGATTGATTGCAATCACGAGCTATATGCCCTCGTTTGTCGCAAATGAAGCACTTACCATTAAATTTGGTTTCGCGTCGACCTGTTCTTACTTCAGACTGAACTACTGATTTTACTGCCTGACGCACTGCTTCAACCAGATGTGATGTTTTCCCCTCTAGTTTGCGTACTCCTTGCACTGGTCGACACATTAAGCTGGCGGCTTCATATGTCAAAGCGCTACTGACTGTTTCGGCATAAGTATTCCTGGGTGACATGACTAGGGCACGCTTTGTCTCTCCATCACGTATGCCATCTATGAATGCCTCTATTTTTATTTTTTCGACGAACTCTTCCGAATTACCGGAGAACGCTAGATGACATAAGCGCTCAATATCGGAAGCGAATTCCTGAAGGCTCTCATTACTCCGTTGCACTCGCGATCTCAATTCCACTCGATGTAATTGACTCTTGTATTCATTTCCATATTTTCGCTGGAGTGTGTCCATCAGTGACTGATAGCTACCACGATCTTTCTCTGGAATCATCTGTAACACCTCGGAAGCATTACCTTTTAATGCGACTATTAAAGCAGCAGTCTTGTCGCTATCATCCCATTGATTCTTCGAAGCTGTTGTCTCGAATTGAAGCTTGAAGATATTGAATGGCGTGCTTCCGTCAAATGTTGGTGACTTTAGTTTGATTGTACTTGAATCTCTAATCACTGATGTGGCTGGTCCATTTATTTTTAGTTGATTGAGTTCGTGCTGTAATTTCTCGAACTTATCTTCCCAGTCGTCGACATGTTCCTTCAGCTTATCATCCAAATCATCCACATGTTCTTTCAGCTCTGTGACTTTGTCATTAATAGCTCCGGAAATTTCCTGAAATCTAATCTAATCTAATATTGTAGGAAATAAGTGAATAATACCCGTATATATAAATAATATTAACAGTCGCAGATGGTGGTAACCACATTTTTCTTTTTTCTTTTTAAATAAACGAACATTTTATAGTACTGTAACGAGTATCGATAGTTGATTACTCATCACTATTGTGACTGACTCTATTGGCAGCATCGAAACGAATGTCAACAAAAAGAAATAAGCGATAACCAGAACTAGCCAACAAGAAAGAAAAAGAAGAATCTCGATAAAGGAAGATTCTGGGGTGTTGCCAACAGGGATAAATAGAGCCAGTGTTGACAAGCAAAATCAAGCTGTTGTCTCGAATTAAATCTTGAAGATGCTGAATGGTGTGGTTCCATCAAATGTTGGTGGCTTTATTTTGATTGTACTTAAATCTCTAATCACTGATGTGGCTGGTCCATTTATTTTTAGTTGATTGAGTTTGTGGTATAATTTCCCGAACTTATCTTCCTATTCCTCTACATGTTCCTTCAGATCCGTAACTTTTTCATTAATGGCCCCGGAAATTTCCTGAAATCTAATCTCAATTCCCTTTTGTAGATTTTCGATGACATGTTCTTGGCGAACCGAATGTTCTTGAAACTTAGAATCAATGCGAAACGCATTTTCATGCTTTTCATGAAATCCATAAGTTGACCACTCGAATCTACCTTGCTCTCTTCATCAGCGTGCACAACTGCATGTATATCGACTTCCCCAAAAAACCCATGCTTTTCTACATTAATACCCTTAGCCTCCATGGCTTGCCTTAGCTTCACCAGCAGTTCCGCTTTGCACCTAATGACGATAGATTCATACCAATAGCTTTTTAAACTGGTCCACTTCTAGCTGGTCAATTTTCACCATTTTAACAGAATCCCACGTCTGACGCCGATTGTTACGTTTTTATTTTGTGTGCGTTTAATTCTATTCGAATCAACCCTGTTCGATCACTGGATTCTGTCAATAATAATTGTAACACTTATTTTGTAATAACTATGTCCAACAATAATTTATTTAATCAACTCTATTTAACCAACTATTTACAATCACTCTTTAATTTAACTTGCTATAGTATGATGCTGCCTCGATTACTTGTTGGTCTTATGTCGCCCCTAACACTTTCGGAGTGGAATTAATTTATACGTCAACAACTGGCCCTATTTATACTCTGTGGCAACACTCTAGAATCTTCCTTTATCGTAGTCGAGATTCTTCTCTTTCTTTCTAGTTGGATTGTTCTGGTTATCGCCTATTTCTTTTTGTTGACATTCGTTTCGATGCTGCCAATAGTGTCAGTCACAATAGTGATGAGTAACCAACTATCGATACTCGTTACAGTATATTAACCCTCAAACGTATCTCATTTTAAATTAAATTTGAGTGGTTTATTCATCATTGTATTTATAATTATTGTACAGCCTTTAAGAGACAACTATTGTCAAAAATATGACACATAAAACATAAAATTCATATAAAATTTAAACATTGAGCCAAAATCTCAAGTGTAAAATTGAAGAAAATAACGAAAATATAAGAATTTTTAAAAAATTGTGTTAAATTGACGCAAACAGCGCTTGATGGTTAATAGAGGTTGAACAATTGTAAAAGATTCCCCTTGGTTTCGCTAATATCAGACTGTTTCCTTATAGTGTCAAACTCTTGTGGTTGTTGTTTTCTTCTTTACTTCTTCTTCTTCATTCCGTATTTGTTTATTGATGTTTTGTTTACTTTTTCTCCTTTATGTGTGAAAACTCTCCCTAATGAATCGACTTGATATTAGCTTCGTTCGCTCTCTACTAGTAAAATTTTCTATCAACACAATTCTAGGGCGTAAGAAGAATCCCCTCTAGCAATTAAAAAAAAAGTTAAACAGTACGAGAACGGAAAATTTGTAAGATTTGTTAGCAATTTCCAAACTCTTTCAGTTATGTCACGTACTGAACAGCTGTTTTTTCTATGTTGCGAATTCTTACTAGTAGAAATATTACCAGTAAAAATTTTGAAGAATTATTACAAAGAGGAAATAATTTTCTCTCTCAATTTCCCCTCTTTTACTGGTTTTGGCGGTCGCGAACTTATTTCCAATAAGAAATAGTAAAATATGTAATAATTTGCAAAAATTATTATAATTCGAACGGACCTATTATTGTAATATGGTTAACTACATTATTCACAATGAAAACGTCAAATGGTATTGTATATGGTATTTGTACTATATGTGTCCCTTTCGCTCATTACCATAAGGTAATATATGTTTCAGTAATTGTTCAGAAAAACGGCTGCACATCGAACCGTCTGTCCGAATAGTACAGTGCTAGCTGACCGCGTTTGGGTGGGTGAAATTTGTTTTGGGAGTGTATGTGAAGTAAAGAAATTGTATTTTAATCACTCAAATAAAAAAGTTAAATGTTTAAAGTGTTGAAATTATCAGCTTCAGAAATTATATACAATTTCTGTTACGTATTCGAGACGAGACGAAAATTCAAGTGCAAACAAAAATACTTTTTTTTATTTGACTTAGTTTTCTTCACTGCAACGAATATTCGTTGCCGTTAGCATAAATATCCTTCTTGAAGAAGGATGTCAAGAAAATACACATTGGATTGGGATACTAATGTGTGAAATGCTATAGAGAAATGTGCATCATATTCCGAACCATTTCAACTATTTTGCTAATTGTGTTAAATGAAAATAATATTCCAAAAGAAAAATTGACTTCTGGTAACTATATAGCCCAAAAATAGGCAAGAGGCGAATATAAAAAATCAATAAATAACAGCAATGCTCAAATTAAAACATGCCACCAAGCAAGTACAGGAAAATCTATAAAGCGTAAATCACATCGAATTAAGTGCGTCGTTTCAATGTATGCTGCTTACATCAACTTTTCATACTCAGCACCCGGTTATTGAATTGATGTTCACTCCGTGTTTTTTCGCATTTATTTGTATTAAGGGTGTTTTTCGTAAGCTAGAGCAAAATTGTGCAGCAAGCTATTCAGTGCAGATATTCATGTATATTATAAGATTACGAAACAATAATAATTTAGCATGGTGATTGGTAATAATGAATTAAATTATTATTCTGCGCACTCAGTTTATGTACATGTAAGCAGATATATTTCTAAGCTATTTCACCTATAAATTCTATACACATATAGTAATTTCATAAAAAATAACTAGTCAAAACGAAAAAAGTACCTAAAAAGTATGGTCCCTATACTAAGTTTGGGTAAAGAAAAAGAAATGGCATTCATCTATTTTCTCAAAGAAGTGTTTTCTAGATATTAGCGAAAAATGTGTTCCACTGTTTTCAGTTACTGGCAAACATGTAAAAATCGATGTAGCCGCAGTTGTTGTTGTTGTAGCAGCAATAATACGGAAATGCTTTGTTTTGTTTAGTTGGTGCCGTGGCTCAGTGGTTAGTGAGTTGGCCTTCTGATCTGTAGGTCGTGGGTTCAATCCCCGGCCGAAGCATAACAAAATTCATATCAAAGAGATTTTTCTTTCGAACGGTGTGCACCTGTCGCAAGCAATTGGCAATTCTTCTGGCAGTAACAATTTGCCATGGAAAAGCTTCTAAAAGAACTCTGCGACAAGGCTCAGAAAAAGTAATGTCGCAAGAATTCTGCCGTTTGGAACCGGCTAAAATAAGTAGGTTTCTTCTAATACTGTCCAAAATTTAACACACATAACGGTAATGGAAGAGAAGCTCGGCCAACGAGCACTGTGGGGCTTTAAGTGCCACATATTTATTTATTTATTTTTTGTTTTGTTCCCAAACAAAGCATTTCCGCATTCTGATGAGGTGAATGGACCTTGGGGCGTTTTCCTTTACTGGAGTGAAGCGTATTCTAGTAAGGGCATTCTGGGCTATAAGGCGGGTGAAGTAAAACTTCCCAGCCGCTGTTTCCAAATTATTGTTTAATCGGTATTGCATCATGAGTACGAGTATTGTCATGATGGAAGATTATAGACTCGTGTCTGATCGCATATTCTGCTCGTTTTTCGGCGATTGCTCTCTTGAAACGAATCAATTGTGTTTGTGGATCATACCCATGTTTCATGCACAAGTTGAAATTGATGGAGACTGTTATGCATAAGCCTCATATATCATGCGATGACATAAAGGAAATTTTAGTGGGTGAAGTTCCATACTACTTTGGGGTCCTTGGAGATATTAACCATTAATGAAAATTTAATTACGTTAATTACGCTGACCCTTAGTTTTAGGGTCAGCATACCACTTCAAACGATAATTTCTTTGTAGTTTTTAAAGAGCATTAATTTTATGATAAAAAAAATATTTGATTATGAGTGTAGAATCAGCGGAACTGGATTTAATTTTTTCAGGGTTCGTTCGATGTCAATGTCATATATTAAAGAAATATATTTGGCTGAGCTAATTATTACTAATTGTAATATGTAATTTTCAAAGAGCATATTGATTATTGATTCCCTAACAAAGCTGTTCCTGTTAATATGTCATCTTCCTGTTTAATCTAATCATGGTTAACGACAGATGAGGCGCCTCATCATACGATGAACATATCAAGCAACACCCCACTGATCTTGACCACACATGCGAATGGTGGCTCTAAACAGCCTACACCTATTGCGTCTGCCATTGAAAAGTACACCAAATATATTGTCTTCAATGACAACTCCCCGCTAATTGCCACCATCAAGCTTAGCCTCCCCACGAGTCCTAGAGCGACGTTTTCCCAGTTACTATCAGGATGGACCAAGAAGCTCAACTGCTATATGCACAGACTCAACAACGACATTCCAGATCTGTGCCTTCTTTGTGACCGCGGCCCGCATGACACCAGGCATCTGCTTAAATGCAAATGAAGGCATGTTCTCGTACCATCTTCCTTGTGAACTTGAGCTCTGAGCTTAATGGCCCGAGTGCAGACATCAAAAATAAAACAACACTAGCTGCAACCGTTAATAATCAGACCTTACACACTGTGTATGCGGAATCCGTATGTTATTACAACAACATTCATTTTCAAAAAGGATAAAACAAATCAAATTTTTGATACGATGTGCACAGGTTGCACATTGTTTAACCAATTGTCAATTCTTCCGTCAGTAACACTTTGCCATGAAAAATCTTCTAAAAGTGAAAAAGTCTAAAGTGATGTCAATAAGGTTACACCATTCCAAAATTTAACAAGCACAACAGGACTGGAAGAAAAGCTCGGCCAAAGATCCCGATGTCCGATTTTTAAAAATGATAGCTTGTTTGAAAAGAGGGCTACAATTGTTTTATATTTGACTTTGAAATTAAACTAGCCCAAAAAAATAACATTCATCTCCTCTGATTCTACCCCCTAATCAAAAATTTTTCTATCATAAAAGTCAAAACTGTCTCTTTCAAAGTGTGAAACTAACTCTAAAACTAAAGGAGTAATAACTAAATGCAATTCAATATTTACCCGTAAATGTAAAATTTTAAAAAGCAGTTTCTATAGCAGACTGGTTTTTTTTTTTGCGGCATATCTCAAGTACGTTTTGTTACTCATTCCTTTACAAGAAAAAAGAGCCAGGAATTGGGTCTGAAACATTGAGTCAGCAACTTAATGCCTGTGAGAAATATCCTGTAGACTTAAGTTGCTTATCTGTTAAGTTGCAACAAAAAATTTAGAAACAGCTCGAGCTGTTACCAAGTCGATACCAAATCGACATTTGTAAGTGAAAACCTGACAAAACGAAACAATTTTAAATAAATAAAAATATGAGACGAACTTAATGCGATTTTGATATATTTATCATAAAATAATAAAATTTAGATAAATTTAGAATATGAAAAATTTAAGCGGAAGAATTGGAACAGACCAAATTAACGAGACGAAACACCAATATTTGAATATACCGCATTTTCCAAATGTTATAGGCTTCATTGATTGAACTCACGTTCATGTCAAATGTCCAGCAAGAAATGACGGGCCACTTCACGAGCGTATTTCTACAATAAACTCTAATCATAAATTTTAACACGTTTGCATCCATAGTCTGTCTCTGCAACTTCAAACAAGCAGCGAATGATAAAAATGGCAATCACTTTTTTTTCGATATTATTGTTCGATAGCATGGTGTCGAACAAATCTATTCCTACAGTAATGTTTTTAGGAACGCATTTCATATTAAAGTAGTAAGACTGATATCAAATATATATTTCTATAATTAAAATTGTTGACAGTGAATCAAATCTGTTCCCATTTATTAGAAAATTACTTCCCTTCAAAAAATGCGGGTTGTCTGGGATCAATTGCAAAGAAACATGCGTCTAATCGCAATTTTGATCTCTGTAAATGGAGTGAACTGTTCCCTTTTGTTTGAGCATGTCCTATGAAGAGACTAATTGTAACCTTTTATACCCGAACGAGTATAAATGTGGATAAGTCGCCTTCTGTAAATAGATTAGTCGCACGGTTAGAAATTTTCATTCAATGCATTATAATTCTCAAGTACATTTTCATTACCATTATTTGACAGTTTACCCATTTTTGCTCTATGCTGCATATTGTTGTCTTTTCAAAATCGTTTGACGTAATCTACAACAATAAACATAATATCAGTTCCAGATACATTTCCATAGAAGCGTTTTGTATTTTTTCCTCACCTACAAAGACAGCATTAAGATATTTTACAATTTTACTTTGTTTGGCGACGCTACTGCCGTTATAACGTTATTTACTTTATTTATATTTTACTCAGCTTGAAAATTTATTTTGTGTAAAGTTTTGTTGATTCAACACGTGTTTGCAAAGCGATCAAATAGATTTGGATTTTACTGCATTTCATTCGGAAATAAACAAAAGTGAGTGCGGTACCTAAATACTTATATAAATATACAAGGTATATTTATTATTTAGGTTATGTATTAAGACTCGAACCATATTTCAGCAACCAAGCGGAAAATGATCTAAACTTCCTGAAAACAATTGTTACGGGTGATGAAACATGGTGTTTCCAATACGATCCAGAAACCAAGCAGTGTATGTGAGAGAGATGCCGGTGAGCTCATACCTTGGTTGAGTTGTACTGATGTGTTGTATTCTCTTCTTTTATGCCTTTTCAATTACCGACTGCTTCTTGCTTTATGAGAAATTAAAATTGCTTCTGATTAATCTTTCTTAAATAATAAAATAATAAATAATACAAATAAAAATCTACTTGTTGCCGATGTTTTCGGGGTTGTTGATGTTGTTGTGAATGAGGCATTTCTTGTGATCCACTTAAATAAGGTTGAGTTAATGTGGTGTCCATCAGTTCGCTCATTTCGGGTGATATATTTTTCGCCATCATCTTTTCCAATTTCAGGTTATTGCTATTGTTACTTGATGACAAATCTTGCTGTTGTCGCTGTTGCTACAGATTTTCTTCCATTTGTTCTGCTTTATTAATTGTTGTTGTTATTGTATTGAATCAGGAGGAGAATATTTCGAATAAATATACCGAAAAATTAGCAGATATCGTGTTTTAATTGTGTTTTCTAGAGGCGGTCTTAATACATAATTGTCGCACCTTGTATACCAGGCAGCGATTTCGAACCAGATGAAAGCCCAGTGCTCTCATTTTAAAGTGAGAGTGAAACCGAAAGTACTTCAAATGAAGAAACTGAGGACGCACTCTACGTGTCAAAAGACAACACTGTTTCAACAATGTGATTGAAATGCGTCCTGGTAAGAATAACGGAAATTTATTTTCTGTCATTTTCTGATCATGTGCATTTGCATATTTAGGTGTTAGGTGTTTAGGTGCGCTGAATCGAGTGACGGATATAAATACAGCGTTTTTGCTGTATTTGCTATAACTTCCGCCTCAAGTTGAAAAAATTATAATCGAAAATTCAAATAAATATAGGAAGCATTTGAATGGGAAGATCTATGTTCAACTTGATACAGATTTGTTGCACGCATACTTTGGGGTGTTGATGTTAGCTGGCGTTTCTAAGTATGATTTCTTATTATTGCATTATAAAGTGTTTTTGTAAGATTATTCCACATTTACGTTAGGTCAAAAAATGAAAATTTGGAAGATTTATTTGATGCTGACTATGATGAAGGTACTGTAATCCACACACTTGTGTCACGGTAGCCGAACAATTGCTTGGCTTCCATGGACGATGTAAATTTCAACAATACATGCCTTCCAAGCCCGATATGGCATCAAATTTTGGCCTATTGTTTCTGCTGAAACATGCTATATATGGCAAATTCAACCATATTTGGAAAAGGAGTAAGTGGAATCTGATAAAAAATCAAGGAGAGCGGGTGGTTCTCGATTTGACAGAAGGTCTAAAAAGACGTTACAATGGATAACTTTTCTCGTCCTAGAAAGTAGAGCAAAAGGTCTTGGAAAGAAATATAGCAATGGTAGGACCTTTACGCAAAAATAAGCAAAGTATTCCTCCAAAACTATTACTATGCAAAAATACTCTTTATCAACCCACATTTGCTTTCACGAAATATACAACACTTGTCATAAAGATAAATACACTATTGTAATGAGTAGTATGCACACCTAACCTGTTGTCGACAGTGATAAAAAATAGTTACTTTTGCACTTAAAGATAAAATAAAGGAAAATAAATAATTTGGTTTGAAATGTACATAAAAAAAATAAAAATAAATGTACATATCAAACAAAAATGTTCCAAAGGGTGGAACTCCTAAATTTTTTTAGGAGCAATCTACGATTAAATATACAAATACAATTACATATTTTCTGCTACTCTCCTCAGATTCGAACCTGGGTACCCAACATCGTGCGTCATAGCTATCATATGATCTATCACCGTCGCTCTACCAGCTACGCTAATCTGCAATATATTACTGTCGACTTAAAAGAGAATCTCTTGAAAAAATATAAATACAATATAATATAAAAATATCGCTAAATATATTAATTAAGAGACTGATAGGAGACTAATCTCCGATTGAAATCTAAAGAAATTAATGCCGGATTACTCTCGTTAGAAATTAGTCGCACAATTTTTTGCAGAGTTGTGTCATGTATACAAATAATCAATATAATCTCCATTGGTATATCTTTTGAACAGCTATTTTGTGATGAGCTATCATAACTTTTATTTCTATTTATCCTTAAAATATGCAAGCTTTTTATGAAGTCGTTACTAGCTAGCAGAGCTGTTTTACAGACCACTTTTAATTCTTTTATGTAAATTTTGAAAAGCTAAAATCCTTTTTTTCTAGCATTCAGTATGTGAAGTCTTTAGGCTGATAAAAATGAATGAGCTCTATTCATTTTCAATTCATGAATTGCAAAACTTAAAGAATTCACACAGGATTCAAATTTTGATGAATGCAGCAACAGATGGCTGCAGCCTAAAAATAATGGGAGTGGCGATATCTATTCAGTAGCAAGCTGACAGCCTTTCTTTTTCTTCGTTATTTACAAAATATCTGCATGGTTGTTGGATCTTTCATTTCTGGGTTACCACTGGCTTATATTAAATATAAAGAAAGTAATAAATGCAAAAAATTATAGAAGTTTTATTTCGTATTACAATTAGAAGAAGTAGTGGAAGAAAGTTCAATATAGACACGACTTGTAAATCCATACTAAATTTTTCAGGGAGTTTTAAGAAAATAAATACGTTTACGGTGACGAATAACACTACAGATTTATATTCGTTAATCCAATATAATTTTACATTTTCATTACTATTTTTTTTTAATATATCTTATGTAATTGCAAATTTTCTTATTTGAGGCTCTGGTATACATGTTCATTTTGGGATGACCTTATCATTTGAACGTGTGTACCATCTACTATTCCAATTACGCCGAGAATGCCAGATTTTTGTGAAAAACATCTATTCGCAACTTTTTCCTCCACTTAGGATGTTTCAAATGCCTAGCATAGAGCATCCTCTATGGCTACACAAACTTCATGCGAACGTGACATTGTTTGTTGTGCTAGGTCGGTTTTGGTCAATTTGGTGTTTGTAGGCTACCTGCACAAGCAATTTAAGTGCCTCCGCTAATTTTATCATAGTCTCTTTTATTTGAATGAAAGTTTTGAAAAAAACTGCAATAAAAATGACAATATTGAACAAATTTTCTTATATTTTTTCAGTAAAAGCAAAAATAACGGATTCATTTTTCAAAACTTTTTTACGTCTTTTTTGCCTAATTTTTATCGGGAATTTATCGAAATCAGCTGACGAATAAATAAAAAATCTGTAAAAAGAAATGAGAGAAAACAATAAACAAATAAAGTTACAGCAAACAGAATATTTTACAAAATAATATTTAAAAAATTATTATGTCGAGGAGGTTATTGAACACCATGAAATTATGTAGAGAGACGGGATTGCGCTTCGAGGAAGTTGTGCAACTTCAAAATAACTGTCTGCAATCTTTGAAATTGCAAACTCTTAATACTGAGAAAGTATCGCGTACATCAATAAGATTGAAAATAAAAAACATATAACAGAAACAAAGAACTATGAAATGGAATTAAGCATATTCCGTGTGAATGAAGCAAGCGCGAGCACAACCTCACCTCCTGAATGTTCAACACCAACTGAACTCGCCGCTGATCTTCACGCGTGAAGTGAAATGCTCATCGCTGCCCTAAACATAACAGCATAGAATTCCAATGATTTTTTATTTCTGAGCTAAGTTACGTTACGTTTCTATAATTGAGCCTTTACTTCCATTATAACCAGCGAGTAAGTTATGCTGGAACTATCATACACGCGTGATACCTACCCGACCGAGTACACTTCGAAAATTAATTACAATTTATTTATTAATTTGTACATTATATGCTTTATACATTATACATTAATTTGTATGAAGTGATGCCCAATCACTCCGTGTCCTTCAACCCAAAGTATAAAAGATGGCCAACTTTTATCTTTAGCGTACGTGAAGCAAACAGGGTTGCATTTTAACAACAATAATTATTATAAAATTTAAAAAATATTAAATATTGCATTAAATGGATGTTCAAATAGTTCTTGAATGTATAATAAAAGTGGTATACACTTATTTCATTTAAATAAAATACATAAATACCAAATAGTAAATTTGCATTTGAACTACTAGAAGTGTATCCATTGTGAAACGTATTGATTGGGCTAGCTTACACCGTTTTTCCGTCGCTGTCATTTATATGCTTTAACGCAAAGGAGCAAAGTATCCTATGGGCTTCGGCTATAACTGAGGATGAAAGACCTAGACCCATATAGAAAAACCTCCAAACCTTTTTGCATTCTCAGTCAAAATTTTTTTATGGCCATATTAAATTTCCAATTTTTTGCCTGACTACTTCTAGAATAAATGGGAAAAAAATAGTTAAAATTCATCGTTAAAAATTGTTTGAACATTTGAACCAATTTTTGTCTACTATTATTTAAAATTAGTTAACTAGTTAATTCGGTTGTAATGGCCACATAAGTAAGTAACCAGCAGTGGTCGATCAAATGTGGTAATCATGCCGGAAATGATGAAGAAAATGGTGTACGCGAGCTAGTACATAAGGTAGGCAAGTGCAATATGCGGCGCACAAATGTACTTTGTGTATTAAGTCGGCGAGCGTAAGTTTCAATTTCGTTGCACGGAGCGTATGGTGGGTGTGACAAATCCATTATGTTTTTGCGTTTATTTTATATTGAAACTTAACTTATGTTATTTTTGTGAATGCTAAATATCTTTTAGATTCATTATAAAGTTCAGTATGCTGTAGAAAATAATTTATTTTTCGTAGACTTGGCATATTTTCCTTTTCGGTGTAGAAATAAGAGTCAAATGTAGTTTTTAACAATCACTTTGAAAAAATAAATGAGAAATTAAAAATGTTCGAATAATTTACTGGCCTTTTCAGTTTATAACTGTTTATGTTTGAATCCATTACTGAAATCAATACAATCAATACAACACTATATTACTAAAATTATAATGAAAGAAATATTTTCAATTCAATTTATTTCAATTTGAAACGTTCTAACGAAATAAACATGTGTCCATATATTTCGCTTCGTGAAATGTCATAATAAACCCTCCAGAACTCTACAACTACAAATATCAACACTACTTATTTTAAACAGCGTACTTCCTCAGAAAAGTAAACGAAAATAATTTATTTTAAAATTTCGTTTCAAATTATCTTATGTATTTTCTTCAGGGAACGGAATTTATTTTATACAAAATATTGAGCTTAAAATAGAATGACGAATAAAATAAACGAAATTTTTAGCTTTATATATTTAACAACGAAGTAAACACATCAAATTAAAATGTATGTATTTGGCACCAAGTTATCTTTATCTTGTAATAAAATAAAAAAATTAAGCATACATTTTTTTCCATTCTAAATAAAGTTTAACTACAACAAATCATAAAAAAAACTATGTAGAGCAATGAAGATATTTTCTCCAAGATTTGTTTTTTTTTTTTTGGGCAGATACTTCTGGGACTACCTTCTATGTATGTACTCGAACATATCATTCGAAGTTCATTCGCTTGATGCTTTTTCAACTTTTTCCAGACATTGGGTTTGAGTTGCAATCTCATAGTTTCTGCCTATTCCTATTAACCATTTTTACTACAGTTCTCTTTCAATATATATATATATATATATATATATATATATATATATATATGTATATATATATATATATATGTATATATATATATATATATATAGTTATATATATATATATATATATATATATATATATATATATATAGTTATATATATATATATATATATATATATATATATAGTTATATATATATATATATATATATATATATAACTACATATGTCTATATGTATATTAGGGCGGGTCGATTTGTATGCAGAAAATATTTTCTCTGGCTCAAAGGATTCTGAGAATTCAGAGTGATTTAAGGCATTTTAAATAGGTTTCGTCTTTACCAGCAAATAATTACCCATAAACATAAGACCGATTCAAATATGCAGTTTTTATGGTATTAGCTGCATTCTTTTGTAAGCGAGTTGCAAAATTACGTCAACTCGCATATAATTTCAATTTTACTTGATTATAATTTCCCTTTAGTTACTTAGCAACGCTGGTGGTATAC
Source organism: Megamerina dolium (assembly GCA_963854835.1). Classification (NCBI taxonomy): domain Eukaryota; kingdom Metazoa; phylum Arthropoda; class Insecta; order Diptera; family Megamerinidae; genus Megamerina; species Megamerina dolium. The sequence continues at coordinate 455,665 of OY978526.1, forward strand.
ATATATGGTTATTCGTGAAAATTGTAAACGAAAAAAAAGCAATTCTGCGGAATCTGTGGTAAATATATTCGTTTATTTAAAATAAATTTTTATTTGCACTTGCTTTGTTTTGCTTAGTTTTGTTTATAACGTGTAGTTGAAATTTCCCAAGCACATTCCAGTAGCCTATTCACAATAGTGCTGTTTTCTACTTTGCAACCCTATAACTCAGGTCGCTTAAAATACAAGCGAGAAAGAAATGAACTCGCTTAAAATAAGCGATGTCGCTTATTTTTGTTGTTGTTTTGCATGCAATTCTACAAATAAGCGAGTGTTTTTTTGCAACTCGATTTGCCGTTATGAGATGTCCAAATGCATGATTTAGACCACTTTCATAAATGTATATGCTAGGATTTTTATATTTTTTTAGATAATCAAGAAAAACATTTTTTTGTAAAATTTTTTTAGAACCTGATTTTGTTTTTGGAGAAAAATTCTCGATATCAAATTCAAATGACATTCAATTTCCGTCTCAATAGTATATAAAACATAAAAATATTTTTTATAAGGTATAAACAAATTATTTTTTCAAATGGTATTTTGGATAAATATTTCTAAATTGAATTTTAGTTCCTGGAAAGGAACTAAAATTCAAAAATTCAACTAAAAGTTTCTGGAAAGGAGGGCTTTAACACCCATGAAAAACCGATTTTAATGCTGAAATGTTGCTGTGCAGGAAGACGAATTTGAACATATAAGGGCCGAGCACATTGAAAAGCTTAATTAAATGTGAATATAAAAAATATTAAAAAAAAATTGTTATGAGTTTTGATGATCGGAAATACAACTTTGACTTTTTTGGCTTATTATGTTTACAACAAAATTCGCTACTTAAAACAATCTAATTTTTTCCCTCAAAGTGCCACGTTTATCGATGGTGTACCCATCCTAATGTATTTTCATATAACTTTGAATGAATTTATACGTAGGCGTAGTGGTTGTAAATAGGAGTAGCATTTGTACCAGCATCAACAACAACAATTTTGTTGATATAAGCTACTCGTTTCGTATGTTTCCGAGAATTTTTAATGAATCAGATACGATACAATGAAACATGTTACCGTATATGTATATAATTCCTCGTGTGGTTGTTTTGCTTTAGTTGTTTGCGTCTGCAAAGTAGAGGGTATATATGAATACTAGGGATGTCAATCCCGGGCTCCTGGTCATTTTTAAAAGTCTTTTTGATATCAAATTAATGTTTCATCCGGGGATGAACCCACGACCTACACATCAGAAATCCAACGCACTAACCACTGAGCTACTTGACTATGAATTATAATATATATATATATATATATATATATATATATATATATATATATATATATATATATATATATATATATATATATATATATATATATATATATATATATATATATATATATAATATATATATTTGTTTTGATTTACTTATGAATTACATTTCAATCACCTACGAATTGTATTAGTTGAATATACATACATATATAATAACCTTTTAGCAAATATAAATTTGTTTTTGTTTTTTTTTTTTCATATAAAAAGCAATACATATTGTTACGTTTTTATTCTGTGAACGTTTAATTCTATTTGAATTACCTTGTTCGATCACTGGATTCTGTTAATGATAACTGCAACACTTATTTTATACAACTATATACAGCAACAATTTATTTAATAATCTCTATTTACAATCAACACTGTTTACAATCAACTATTTACTATAACACTTAAATGTACTTGCAACTTTTGCCTCTGTATCAATGTTTTCGCAATCACGTTCGGAATTAGATTGATTTTCCTTCTCAACACTGGCTCTATTTATACTCTGTTGGCAACACCCCAGAATCTTCCTTTATCGAGATTCTTCTCTTCCTTTCTGGTTGGCTTGTTCTGGTTATCGTTTATTTCTTTTTGTTGACATTCGTTTCGATGCTGCCAATAGTGTCAGTCACAATAGTGATGAGTAACCAACTATCGATACTCGTTACAATATGTATGTATGCCTCTGTTGTAAAAAGCAGCTTTGATTTACTTGATTTTATATTTTAACATACATGAATATGTACTAAAGCCACTACTTTCTGCTTATTTCGCTTAAATTCTACGAGATTAAAAAATATATGAACTTCTTTCAACCACAAAATACATTTGATTACTTCTGAAGTTTTTTTTGCATCGAACTTTTTCCATATATAAGATACGTCATCAGATATGTACTCGTAAAAGTATTATTAAATGCGTATAAATTTAACTATTGTCGTTTGTTTTATTAAAAATAAAAAATAAATATGTGGCACTTAAAACCCCGAAGGGCTCATTGGCCGAGCTTCTCTTCCATTACTGTTGTGAGTGTTAAATTTTGGACAGTATTAGAAGGGACCTCTTTCTTTTTCTGAGCTTTGTCACAGAGTTCTTTAAGAAGCCTTTTTATGGTAAGTTGTTACTGTCGGTGGTGGTCTGGTGGTGTTTTCGCAAGGTAACATGTCTAACTGCCTCAACCAAGTGGGGCTAGCGCAATCCTTGTTGAACTCATCGCAAGTCAACTCACTGGCTGTCATATATTTTGATCTGAGCGCTATGTGATGATACTTTTATTTGTTAATGGGGGGTAATCATATAGCTTGCTCTGCTTACTATGTGATGGCGCTTTCATTATTATTAATGGGGGCCCTCCATGTGGCGACCACCGGGCAACGTCTTCCTGGTACCCGCTGGGAGGCGGCTGAAGTGAGTGGCGAAAATCTCCTCGGTTAGAGGTTGTGCGTTGGGTTTGGGACCCGCCACATCAAAAACCCCCCCAATGAAAAAAAAACAGATATGCCTCGGATAAGGACTACCGCTTTTGTTGATGACACCCCCGCAAACGAAAAAGGACAATGATTTACGGATATGCACCTGGAATGTCCGGTCTCTTTATAGGGAGGGTGTCTCTATCCAGCTAGTTGATGTCCTCGAAAAATACAGAGCTGACATCACCGCTCTCCAGGAAATGCGATGGACGGGACAGGGCTGCTCCAAAAGAGCGTCCTGTGACATTTACTACAGTTGCCATGCTGAAAGGCACGAATTAGGATGTGGATTTTTGGTCAGCAAGAGACTACGACATCTTGTCTCACAGTTCGCGCCTGTGAACGAACGGCTGGCCACAATCCGCATCAAGGCAAAATTTTTCAACATCAGCCTTATATGTGCCCATGCTCCGACGGATGAGAAGGACAATGTGATCAAGGAGAGCTTCTTTCAGCGCCTCGAAGAAGCTTATGACCGCTGCCCCCGCCACGATATCAAAATCGTGCTTGGCGACTTTAATGACAGGGTGGGCAAGGAAGGTACCTTTGGTCCAACTGTCGGAAAATTCAGCCTCCACCAGAACACCTCCGATAACGGAATGAGGCTGATCGACTTTGCCGCAGCATGAAACATGGTAATTGGTGGTGCCAACAACGACTCGGATCACTACCTTGTTGCGCACACGTTTATGTGTTGCAAATAACAAGACAAGTCCCACACAGAGAAAGCTCGACGTCAGTAAGCTGCGATCACCAGAGACAGCACATGCATTTTCCACTCGACTATCTGATCTGCTTCTGCAGAACACTCCCCCACTTGATGATACATGCGCACGGTGGACACATATATCCCACTCCATGACTACTGCTGCCGAGGAGGTAATCGGTTACTACCGGCCTCTGAGGAATGAGTGGTATGATCAGGAGTGTCGCGACGCTACCGCAGAGAAAGACGCCGCCTACAGAAGAACCCTGCGTGCAGGCGCAACGCGAGCTGTTAAGGAGCGGTACAGAGAGAAAAGGAGTGCAGAGAGACGTCTTTTCAGGCGCAAGAAAAGAGAACAAGAAAGACGCGAGTTTGAGGAGATAGAGATGTGTACCGACAAGAATGAGACTCGAAAATTCTTCGAAAAGATCAAGCGCCTGAGTGGAGGTTTAAATCCCGGAGCCTCTTCTTGTCGTGATGGAAATGGGAATCTGGTTACAGATGTCCAGAGTGTACTGAGCCTATGGAGGGAACACTTCTCCACGTTACTGAATGGCGAAAGGAACAGAAAAGTAAAATGTAAATATGTTGTTGTTGCTCCTTGTAGTAATTTCATTACTTTCTTTGCTTTCTCTGCTTTTGCTCTGTCGTCACACGAAAGAATAGCCAGCCACGCATGCTAATTTTTGTTGTCGAAAACATATGTAAATAAGATCGTTCAGTCACGCAACAACAATTGGGATGCTTGGCTGTCTACTCTATTGTATGACTGCAGAGCAAAATCAGAGAGAGCAGAGAAGGAATAAATTTTCTATAAGGAGCAACAACAACGTGCTCATTTTTTTTACATTGTACTTTTCTGTTCCTTTACATTGAATATCAACACGTGCTATTACTTGCTGATATTTCTGATTGCCTGAAACACGGCATCGGGTACTTCGATAAAACGATGCCTTTATGCCTTCCTTATTTGTCAAAATTACTGAAATTTTATCAAATTTAATATTATAAAAATGGTAAATAATATTGTGAAACACCTCATATGTTATATAGTAAGTGCATATATTTATAAATATATGCATTGCGTGAATGGAGTATACATATAAGTACTCCATACGCATGTACATACATATATATTGAACAATAGTAAATATTCTTTATAAAAAATTCTATATATAAAATTCATTCATAAATTTATTTACTATTATATGATCATATTTCAATATATGTTAATTTGCTATGTTAATTTACAGAATTTTTCTCCTGTTCATGGCATTGTTCTCTTCAAAATCTCTGTATTCTACAACTCTGTTAAGTGACCCTGATAGTTGTAATCAGAAATAAGCTCAAAAGCCAAATTAGAACTTTTCTAGTATTTCACGTTATCTGGCATAAGTGAACTGCAGTCATCCATGCTTCATAGTCAGACAGGAACTGATCATGTTATTAAGCGCTCGCATAGTCGTGTGAGACACATGTCTAGTAGCGCTCTGAAAATGGTATTTATTTTCACATTTTCCTTTTTATGAGCGCTCACATTCTGCTTTGCTGGGACTATGTGCATACATATATATGTGTGTGTACCTATTTGTGTGACTTTCGGGGGATTAAATCTACATGTATAAGTACATAACATTATCGAATAATAAAATTTATTGATTCATCAAGCCTTTAAACATGATATGTGTGAGTAAGAAAACCAAAATTGTATAAACACGAAGTAGGCCTGGCGCACATTAATATTTCAAAGGAATTCTGCGCACATATTTGGCAGTGGTTACTTTACCACTTGATACACAAAGTGTCTCTTGTATAAATTTAAAAGTTTTTCCTTCATCAAGCAATTTTTGTTATTATTATTCTCTCTCGGAAAGTGCAATTTTTGCCCTTTCCCAAAAAAAAAAATAATAAATATGTGGCACTTAGAGCCCCGAAGGGCTCATTGACCGAGCTTCTCTTCCATTACTGTTGTACGTGTTAAATTTTTGGATAGTATTAGAAAGGACCTACATATTTCAGCCGGTTCCGAACGGCAGAACCCTTGTGACATCACTTTTTCGGAGCTTTGTCACAGAGTTCTTTTAGAAGCTTTTTCATGGCAAGTTGTTACTGTCGGAAGAATTGCCAATTGCTTGCCGAGAGGTGGGTACCGTTCAAAAAAAAAATCTTTTCGATATTAAATTTGTTATGCAACAGCCTACAGATCAGAACGCCAACACACTACCCACTTTGTCCTTTCCCGTTTTTACAAATTATTCAGAACTATTTGCTTGAACAACTTTTTGAAATGAATTGGCTAAGGGTCCCATTGACATACATTTCTAAAATTAAATAATACGAGAAATTGCCAGAATGAATTTGTTCTTATTATTTCGAACTGCTAATATTGAAGGCATTACAACAAGAAATAAAATAATAAAAGAACAGAGATTGATTATGCGGATTGTTTTTAAATGCTTTTATTTAACTTCCTTATGAAGGGTAGAATCTTGCAACGCTAAATAAACAAACTTCTAATAGTCAGAATATAATGAAATTTTGTACACAAGTGTCTTCTTGGTGGCAATACATGTTTATATTGGTTTTAAACAATTTGACCGTTACGTTTATTGGTTCAATAAAAAAAAGCGATTTTTCACTTTAAGGGAGAATATACACCTGTATATTCAATACATGCAATACATGTTTATATTGGTTTTAAACAATTTGACCGTTACGTTTATTGGTTCAATAAAAAAAAGCGATTTTTCACTTTAAGGGGGAATATACACCTAGAAAGGTCAAAAAAATTGATTTTTTTTCTTTATGTTTTCTTTACGCTTGATGTCTTAGAAGTGTCTAGTCAAAATTTGAAGCAAAAATTCGAAGAAATAAAGATACAGTGCACACCTCTGTACACTATGTAAGTGGAAAAATTTTGATATTTACCTTGTACTCAACTTTTAATCGCGTTTTTCTCGAAACCATGTTTTCCAAATCGGTGACCACGATAACTCGGAAACCACTGTACCGATCAACTTGAGTTTTATAGTGTTCATTTAATACATAATTATCTAGTCTTTGTCGTAGGGGTTTTTTTTAGAAGCCTAGATTTTGTTTTATCGACTAGATAAGAACGATTTTTGGTCTCAAAATTGCTACTTTCAGTTTCAACACTCGCCAATTCGTAAAAAAAAATTATTTTAAAAAACCCCTACGAAAAAGACTAGATTATAGTCTAAATTTTATTAATCTTTTTCATTTTTGTCATTGTGTACTTAACTAATATTGTAAATAAAATAAATAAAAAAAATTTGACATGTTCTGGAAAGTAAGCGCTTTCATTGAGAAAAAAATCAACCCAATAATGCGTATAGGTTTTCTACAAAAAATTCATGAAAATATCCTTTTTTCGGCGCTCCTAGGTGCATATTCCCCCTTAAGGTTCCAATTTCTCTGAACCTATGTAATAGGATTAATAAATAAAATATAATAATATATATACTAATTTCCATATAAATGTGTATTCATTATCAGTGATATTTTGTTTTGACTATTATTTTGACAATAGTGCATGAAGACAATTTTTGAAGCTGTTCAAATGGCAATCAAACACTTTCCAACACGTAGAATACTGCATGAACGCAACACGAACTTGAATATTGTTTTGGTGCTACTCATTTCACTTGCCTTTTCGGACACCGTTTGTATATACATATATAACTTCTGCTGGTGCTTATCTCTGTTTTACATTACTGCTTTGCATACCACAATTCGAACGCGTACTGGTAACCAGGAATAATGTATCTAACACTGTATACCGCCTTTGGTTAAACAATGTCGACTTACGCATGCGATGAATTATAAATATTTGTTCGGATGTAATGCTTGGACACATGCCGCCTTCATTTTTGTTATCAATTCGCTTTCTGGGGATAAGTACATTGACATGACGTTGCTGTCGGTTTTTTCTGCAACTACACTCAGATACATGTATTCCAATATATGTATTCGTACTATATGAGTTCCAACACAAATAGTTTTTTCTACATTATAGTTGAATAAATGAAATTACATATTATCGGACGTTGAGTATTTACATTTACATATGTATATTATTTACTAAATGCGATAGATATTTAAAAGAAATTAACGTTTGAATGCCTGTTCATGTTACCAAAATGTAATGGTGCGTAAAAAAAAAACAAAGAACAAATATTTTTTCAAAAGCAAATGATTCGTAATTTCTATCCAAATTTCAATTAAACAACTTTCTTGACTTTGATATGATCTTATGACACAAGTATGTACCATAGCTTACAGCTTTCATAGGGTTAAATTGCCTCTAGGCAATCGATGCGTGCTCTCGCAATAACTCACAAAAACGAAAGTAATGACGCATCTCCGGAGGATCTTTACTCTGAAACAGAGGAGGGCCCTTCGATGTTGTCCCTGGACCATCAAATATTGTGCCGAGAAATGTTAATTTGTATTAAAACCCTTTTCGTTGGAAATATCATATTCCGGAGCATACATGTATTCTATAAATTTTGCATCAAACTGTTTTGTGTCACTAAATACCCACAAAAGTGAGTGCCGTAGCTCAGTGGTTAGTGTGTTCGCCTTCTGATCTGTAGGTCGTGGTTCAATCCCCGGCTGATGCATAACAAATTTAATATCGATAAGATTTTTCTTTCGAATGGTACCCACCTGTCGGCAAGCAATTGGCAATTCTTCCGACAGTAACAACTTTCCATGAAAAAGCTTCTAAAAGAACTCTGTGACAAAGCTCAGAAAAAGTGATGTCACAAGTGTTCTGCCGTTCGGAACCGGCTAAAATAAGTAGGTCCTTTCTAATACTGTCCAAATTTAAGACGCACAACAGTAATGGAAGAGAAGCTTGGCCAATGAGCCCTTTGGGGCTTTAAGTGCCACATATTTATTTTTATTTTTAAATACTACAAATCACTGTACTTTATTAGGAAAATAAAAATATAAATATTCGGGCATGTGCTACAATTCGTTTCCGCATGAAATTGTTACCGAATGCACCATGTGTGCTGAACTTCATTGTTCCGTTTTCGATGTCGAACATCAAATCGCAACTATTTGGCATGTGCCAGAAATCGAAATCACAATTTTTTACTAATTTGAAATAGCGAAGCTGCGCGTACGCGATATCAATGAAAATTTGTCGATAACAGCTGATTGTCATTTACCGAAAACGTAATCAAAAGCGCATTACATATGGCATAAATGCACGAAATCAATGTGCATTTATACTGAGTTGAGATACTTCAATAGTTTCAATTTCGAATTTTCTTTCTAGTTGTACAGAAGAAACATTTTAGAAATGTCAAAATGAGAAATTCTAGAAGAGAATAAAATCAAGTTTTCCACTTTTGTATTGAGGGAATAACATAAAAATGTCTTCTTACCACAAGAAGAAAAAACAAAAACTTTTTAAATTGCTTTGTTAGTACTAACCGGTATTACAAAGTGTGTGTTTCTTCCACGGACCTTCCCAACATTATTATATACCATATTGCTAAAGCAGTCATTTACGTTAAGTAGTGTACGGGGGCGCATAACTAATATTGCAGTAGTCTGTTTTGAATATAAATCTGTTGAGGTGAAATCATTTCAGTGATTAACATCTAAATAATTGAGAGTGGAAAAATTTGGAATACAAAACCTAATTTTTTAATTTTATGTATTAGAAACTATGTCTTAATTTTGCAGAGCAGTACGTATGTAACAATAAATTGTTTACTCATACACGACATTCGTAGTACAACTTTTCTTATGTAAAGTTAAATTTTGTTTAAATTTTGTGAATTTAAGTTTGCTCATAATTAATAACGAGCAAGTTTTTTGTTTCTTTTTCAGAATGGAATACTTACCTACCGACTACCCGAAAAAGGTAAATAAATTCGATATAATCTTGTAATTATGTAAAAGTGGGTGTTTAATTTTGCAATTACCTATACTCGTATAATAAAAATAAGAGAGGGTAATATTATATATTAAATCATAATTTTTAACATAATTCTTCACCATAATCGACACGTTTTTTGTGGATACATTCGTGTACCATTAGTACAGTGGAAAGCTTCAGAAAATTGTTCAAAATTCGCCCAATTATGACGAACACGCTCATCATGCATATCATGTTCCAGGTTAAACGTTTTCGGGTCCATTCTGGAAATTTTTAACATATTTGCGCATAGAAATTGGACGGAGTTTATGAAGAATAATTGCTGGGTGGTGAAACTGCTCTTTTCCTTCTCCTCCTCCTCCTCTTCCTCAACAAAATTTACAATTTCTCGAAAATAAGTCTGATATACCAAACGCAAACCGGAAACATCAGCAATATTCTCTGATAAAGTATCGCTTGGATTTAGTGCAAAGCAATTAATATGTGGCACGAAATGTTCGGCAACTGTTATTCCCAATTCATTGTAATTACTATATTGATCATAAACTATGTGAAATAGATCAAAGGCATGTATGATTTCGTGAGCTAGAATAAAACCCAGCAAGGAGTATTGAAAAAGTGGATTTAGATTGGGATGAAAGAAGGGCAGTTGTAAATATCCATACGGCACAAGGATTGCATTGTCAAAAATTTTTACTGGCGAAGAAGAACTGGCAGATTCAGGATCATGTATATAGAAATGCTTTTCAGCTGGAATAGCAACATTTTGCAATCTGCTCTGTTGCTGTCGCACACCAAGCTTCAAGGCTTGTAAATGATTTTCATAGAAATTTGTTGAAATATTGATGAACATTTTTGAGTAATATTTTTCAACAAACTCTCTGTTGATTTTCTGCGGCACGTTGCCGATTTTTATTCGCATTGTACGGAGTTCTGCTAAAATATATTCACGTTCGTTTATATTTAGTTTTAAATAATTTTCGTCGTTTAAAAGCTTTTCAAAGCTTGACCGCAGTTTGTTATAAATGTCTATAAGAGCTGTGTCGGTTTGATTTCGTTTTTCACTGTAAATGTTATGTTCATAAAAAAAATTCATGGCGAGCGGCATATAACCCCTTAAATGTTTAATGCATGGCAAAGACTTATCACCAATTATTGGCAAATCATCATTAAGTTTATACATGAATTTAAGCATGATGTAATAACAAATAGTCTCATTAGAACTTTCATTAATAATACTTAAAAGCTTCTCGAAATACTCCAAATTGAGTGACAGTGTTTGAACCATCTCTTTCTCAATGTTTATCTCTCGTCCTAGAATTTGTTGAAAATATTTACGCCAATCGATAAGTGGCAGTTTTTCCATTAACTCTTTGATACGCATTTCTTCAACATTGCTTATATATTCTGCATCTTCCTCATTTAGCGTCAAATTTTTCATTTTATTTTGCAGCTCCATAATTTTTTCGGTAACATTTTTACTCTCTTCCATAGTCATGCCAAAGTTCACAAAAATTTCAGCTACATCCTTTCGAAGCAATATTTGCGATGGCTGATGTTGATGTATTTCTATTATGAAGTGACTACCATTTTTGAGACGTATATTAATATTCTGTGTTATAATTATGCCGTTTAACCCGTAAACACGTAAAGCAGCTATGGTACTCAGCCAATCAAACTCTGTCTTATTCTGCCACCCGACATGCCAATCTTCACGAAAAATAGGCCAAACGAAGTTTAATTCCTTTTGCACCAATCTCAGATATGAATTTAATGCAGGTGTATGCAATTCTACACATGAATTATAATACTTCCAGATTTGTTCGTAAATGCCACTGTCACTTTTATGATTTTGCATTATTTCAAACAGTTGTTTATTCACTTTATTATCCATATAACCTGGCATATCGACATACTCCAAAGATAAGTTATGATGCTGAGCCCAATTACCACATGCATACGCATAAAAGTCTTCACATGGATCTACTGTAGTGTTGACATTCGCTAGTAGTTTTTCTAAGTAAATTGCGTTGATTTCCTTTGTCGTTTGACATTTTGTTAGTAACGCAACACCCAATAATACTATACTAAATATAATTTTGTGTGTCATTATAAAAAATAAAATCGCCGAGAATAAAATGTCGCGTCTCTATCACAGTATTCTTCATACAAAACTGTCTTCTGTTTGCAACTCTCATCAACATTTTAAAACCCCAACAACGACCGCTATCTCGTTTATATATCGTACACACAAATAACATGCGTTCATTTATTTTCATTATTAACCTTCAAGCGCTGTTTTGTGTCAATTTGACACAATTCTTTAAAAAAGTTCCTACAATATATTTTCCTTATTTTGTTCAATTTTACACCTAAGATTTTGGCTCAATGTGTGAATCGTATCATATATGAATTTTATGTTTTATATTTTTGACAATATATGTCTCTTAAAGGCTGTACAATAAATATAAATATGCCGTTTATGTATCATACTCTCTCAGTTTTACAGTGGCTGAGGTTCAATTACTTAATTAATCTCTCAAATATTATTTATTTTGCATCGCTAGCTAATAACGTGAAGACGAATTTCAATATTGTTACGTTTTTATTTTGTGAACGTTCAATTCTATTTAAATTAACCTTGTTCTATCACTGAACTCTGTCAATAATAATTGCAACACTTATTTTGTACAACTATATACAGCAACAATTTATTTAATCAACTCTATTTACAATAACTCTTTAATGTACTTGCAACGTTTGCCTCTGATACGGTACCAATGTTTGCGAGATCACTTTCGCGATTTGATTGAATTCATTTATCAACAACTGGCTCTATATATACTCTGTGGCAACTCTCTAGAATCTTCCTTTATCGTAGTCGAGATTCTTCTCTTTCTTTCTCGTTGGCTGATTCTGGTTATCGCCTATTTCTTTTTGTTGACATTCGTTTCAATGCTGCCAATATTCATGTCACTCACAACAGTGAAGAGTAATGCTGCAACTAGCCACCGACGTAGCGTACGTACGTACCGCCCGTACGTAAGAACATACAAAATTGCATTGATTTTCTCCGCTCCGAGCAACGTCTACGTCACCGTCATACGGTGGTGAGTTTTCGTTAACACGACGTTCCCATAAGATAGGTCGTGTCAGCTGACACGTTCTACGTTTTTACGTCGGTGGCTAGTTGCAGCATAATGCTGCAAGTAGCCACCGACGTAGCGTACGTACGTACCGCCCGTACGTAAGAACATACAAAATTGCATTGATTTTCTCCGCTCCGAGCAACGTCTACGTCACCGTCATACGGTGGTGAGTTTTCGTTAACACGACATTCCCATAAGATAGGTCGTGTCAGCTGACACGTTCTACGTTTTTACGTCGGTGGCTAGTTGCAGCATAACCAACCATCGATACTCGTTACAATATACTCAGTAGTCAACTACAATTGTCGCGATGTGTTAACTGGAGATGGTCTAAATGGTCGCTAATGAAATTGAAAGAGAAGTGTTAAGATAAAACTTAAAAGAAAACAACTGGATAAGAAGAAGTGGTAATTGTAAGGAGAATATAGCAAAGACTTCATGAAGTCTTCTCAAAATTCGAAAAAGAAACACAAAGTGAACTTATTTTAATTTATTTATTTAATTTAATTATTAAAAGATATGATGAAATATTAGTTTAGAAATTTAGAAAGTATTTCAATAAGTACATACATAAGTGAACAACAGTCCAGAATACTTCAGATATAAAACAAGTTTATAATATCCTGAATATCGCACAAACGGCATTCGAGTTTAAACTTTTTGTTATTTAAAATATATTTTTTTTTTCGGTCTACAATATAATGAAGATTTGAAACGAACTTTTAAGTCGTTTGTTTTTTTTTATTATATAATGCTCTGTTAATGTCTTATGCAGTCTAAAAGCTTACGTTTCGGTAGGTAGACAACATAGTCCTGATGTCATATCCGAAACGTAAAGGTGGAAGACAGAGCTCGGTAACTCGGTATAAGAATATCTTAAGCTGTTCTATCGGGTTAAAAGATCTCGTCTACATACAGTATGATCAAACTACAACTCAGCCCTTAGTAAATATTAAAAGAAAGTCGACCTCTCTAGATTCATAACTATATGCCTACATACCCGTGTATAACTAAAATACCCCTATGTCTAAGCTTTGCTTTAACAAGATATAAGGATATTTACTAACACTTTTTCACAAAACAAAGTTCATATTTTATTGCAAAAATACCTGAATAAGAAGGCTCCATGATAACTTTTTGCTTAATATTCAATTACAAACAAATAAATCAAAAAATCGAAGAACAAAAAAAACTCTTGTCACTGTGCGCATTTAAATTTAAAAACGCACATCTGGCAGCGCATTTTTGGAATACCTTTGAAATTTGTTTCAACAGTGATGCAGAAGTACATATGTCTACCTTTATTACATACCAAAATTGTACATATGCCTTGAAATTTGTATTTTGAATTAATCTCCAAAATGACTATCATCCATCTACCTCCATCACGAAACCTATATTTGTGCAGTAGATGGATTTTAGGTTATAATCTAAAGCAAATAAATTAACATACAGGTTGGTTGAAAAGCTCTCGGACCGGAAATGAAGGTATGCCTTTTTTGGTACAAAATATATATATTTTTTTACAATAAAATCTCCTTTCCAATAATCCTCCAATAATTTGATCCGACGAAAAACGCTTTCCACGAAGGAATTTTTTTAAGTTTCTGAAGAGGTTGTAGTCGCTGGGAGCAATTCGTATTTTAATTAGCTAAATTTAGTTCTTGCCAAAACACTTGTGAGCAGGTGCGTTGTCTTGATGAAAAATGTTTATTTCTTTTGTAAACTGGATCTTTTCTGGAGAATTTTTTCTTACAAAAGTTCCAAAAGGTTGCAATAATATTCAGAGTTATCGTTCGTTCGTTTTTATATTTTTCAAGATAATCAACAAAATCCCTTTTGCATCCCAAAAAGCTGATGTCATAACCTTTTTTGCTGATCGTGTGCTCTTCAAATGCTTTGAAGCTGAACGGCCAGCTTCAGTCCATTGTAACCGTTCTTGTTTTAATTTAGGATCATGGTGGTAGGTCTAACTCTCATCCAAAGATATAAAACGATGTAAGAAATCGCTTTTATTCTGCTTAAAATGCTCCAAGTTACGCTGAGAAATTTGTTTTCGATCCAGTTTTTGTTGAATTGTTAACACATGCGACACCAGTTTTCCAAACAGCTTTTTCATACGTAATTCTTCATGCAAAATATGAAGTACTCATTCATCTGAGATGCCTATGGTATCAGCAATTTCAGGCTTAGTCAAATTTGAATCTTCGCTATCAATATTGTGTACTTGCTCAATAATTTTTGATGTGCTTGCAGTTTGCATATGTATTGAGGCTATATATGTAAAATCGTGTTACGCCCGTTTTTGAGTAACCTTTCAATAACTCCCAATTGTAAAACATAGCCAACATCAAGATACGAATGTCATTTTTTATAAAGTGGTTATCTTAAACTTTTGATTGTCCTTTTTTAATGAATCGGTTTCAATATGCGCTCCGTTCCTTATTTCCTTTCGTTTAGGTTGGCATTTATACGATTATACGAACAGATTATGTAGAAATTGGAAGGTCCAATTTTTGGCATTGGTTATCTTGGTTATTCAACCAATTGTTCTTTATTATCATCAACCAGTTGTTTTTTATTATTATTCTTGAGAAGTACAATTTTTGCCTTTTCCCATTTTCATAGATAATTTACAACTATTTGCTCAAAGAAGCTTTTGAAATGAGTTGACAGTAATGGGCCGTTCACATACAACTTTGTTCGCTTTGCTTGACAGTTCGAACTTCAACAACAAAGCGTGAAGCGTAGCAGGTATGCTACAAAGAACGCTTTGACAGCTTCTGCGTTAGTCCTTTGTTTTTAATTACGATTTGTCTTTGTTCAGAGTGTTTTGTGAAGAAATAGTAAAAAATGAATTTTACTGATGCAATTGAAATAGTAGCAGTTATGATACTAATGTTTGCAACATCTTTCGACAAGATGTATGAGGACGATCCAGAGCAATTTAGGAAAACGGTCAGGGTAAACAAAGATGTGTTTGATTTGCTATTTGGACTTGTTCAGGAAGAATTAACTAAACATTCGAACAGACCACCGATAGCAGCAAAATGCAGATTGTTCCTCACGCTTGCGTAAGTACTGTGGCAAAGTGCAGATGTTGCAATAATGATTTTAATCAAATACATATTAGTCCCTGTAGATATTTGGCACACGAAGGTATTCAGCACATATTCTCAACCTCTTTCATATTGGGGCGCTCAATTGTCAATAAAATTGTAAAGGAGACTTGTGAAGTTTTATGTAGTAAATTAGGCTGTATATATTTATCAGTTCCACATAAACATGAGTGGAAACGGATTGCCAACGATTTCCACACAATTTGGAATTTCCCCAACTGTGTTGGAGCCATCGACGGGAAACATATAACAATTATTTATATATATTATTTATTTATTATAATCCATATGTATATATGTATATTGTACTGTACTATTTTAAGTAAAGACATTTATAACATCTTGCCAAATGTGCAAGTTATTAGTTATTAAAAATATATAAATTCTCGGTGATCTTAAACTTTTGCACAAGTGTTTTTGATTGTTTGTTTTATATGAATATATTGAATGGATGAATAAATTGAATGATATAAACATGGGTGCATATTTATTTCCTCAATCAGCTTTTCTTCCATTGTGTTAATTTCTGAAAAATTAAATATAAACTATTATATACAATATTTATTGTTAGTATATTATACTTACACTGCTGCCTTATATGTGTATATGCTATGAATGTTAGAAAAGAAACAAAAAAAAATCTCCTTACAGTCGGCTGGGGCCGACCAAATTATACCCTGCATATGTAGATATATATATAAAAAGTTTACTCCAATATCCATATTTTTCTTTTATTTCCACTTTTTGAAAAACAATTTCTGCATATACTACTAATTTACACTCGAAATATGGTTGAATTTGACGAAGTACTTTGTATGTTATGAGAGTTCTAAAAGGGATAATTTAAAGGAGGTTTTTAAGATAATTCCGAGACGGCTTACCTCTTTTTTTGTAAATCCAATTAATTTTTCAATATTAATCCACACCTTAAATTTTGTTGTCCTACGTTCAATAGTTCGTATGTTAATGCGGTTTAAATTTTTTAAAATTTTCGCAACTTTGTATGGTAGCCCCATTAATAAGTGGGCGTGGCATGTTGATTTTTTGCCAGATTATGTACAACTACCATATTAACCTAAGTATTAATTATGATTGTTCTAGACAGAAGATTGCAGAAGCTGCAGCTATCTCAATTTAAAAGAAATTCAGTCATCCTGTATGGGAGCCACTATAAACAATGGACGTGGCTGGCCCATTTCTTGTGGGTATATTTGCTCTTACAATACTAATCCACACCTTCAATCTGGTTGTTCTACGCTGAATAGTTTGTAAGTTATGGCGGTTAAAATTTTTGTTTAATTTCCTCAACTTTGTATGGGAGCCCCAATAAGAAGTGGGCGTGGTACGCTGATTTTTGGTCAGATTATTTCCGACTACGATATTAATCTAAATGTCAATTATGGTTATTCTAGACAGAAGATTGCCGAAGTTACGGCTGTTTCAATTTAAAAGAATTTCAGTCATTTTGTATGGGGGCTACAATAAACAGTGAGCATGGCGCACCCTTTTCCTATGAGCATAGTTGATCGTACAATACTAATCCATACCTTAAATCTCGTTGTCCTACGCTAAATGGTTGTAAGTTATGGAGCTTAAAAGTTTTATATTAATTCCCTCGACTTTGTATGGGAGACCCATGAAGGAGTGGGCGTGGCACACTGATTTTCTGCCATATTATTTCCGACTACCATGTTAACCTAAGTGTCAATAATGTTTATCCTAGACAGAAGATTGTAGAAGTTACAGCGGTTTCAATTTAAAAGAAGTACAGACACTTTGTATGAGAGCTACGCTAAAAAGTAGGCGTGACTCACCCACTTTTGGCGAGGTTATATAGTAGTATAATATAACTCTATGTGCCAAATATTGTTGTCCCAAGTGGTATATTATGTGAGTTATAGCAAGTTAAAAATTTTGAAAATTCCGAGGTTAGACGCTTTGAATGCCAATATCAATCCCCTCCGTACCCTTGGATCATAGGTTACTTGCGCCAAATTTCGTCGAAATAGCTCAATATTTACTCAAGTTATCGTGCGAACCAGCCAGGTGACAGACAGACGGATGGACATCGTTAAACCGAAAATTTAAGCGACGCTGATCACGAATATGTCTATATCTCCGGAGATTCCTTCAAGTGGACACAAACATCTGACCGAAATGAATATATCTTGCATATTGCATTATGCAGGGTATAATAACATCAACTGTCAAAAGTTGAATGTTGCCCAACATTTTGCTTCGCTTTGCTTTGATTCAAGCATTTTTTATGTGAACATATACATGCGAATGCATACATCGAACTTATCTGTCAAAGCAAAACACTGAAGCAAAGCGAAGCCAAAGTCGTAAGTAAACAGGCCTTAAGTGGCAAAAATCCCGGGTTTAAATAATAAATGGAGTTGCCAGATTGAATTTGTTCTTATTATTTCAAACAGCTAATTATGGAGGTTTTCTTTTCTGCATTTATCGCATAAATAGATAAGTAATGAAAATGTTTTTCAGAAAATTAAACATTTAATTTTTATACTGCTTTTAAATCATTCGCCCATTTCAATATTCATCATAATTATTTACTATTTCCGATCAGTTTCTGATATGCAAGATAGGTAATTATATATATAAGTCAGTGCCTTTTTGAAAAGCGTTTAAAGTATTAACTTTAAATGCAAACCTGCTCCTACTAACTACCATCTGTTAGTAGATTACCGTCAAATGTTGAACAAGTTGTGACATTTAGTTTGTATTTGTCAGCCATTGAAAGCAGATAATCTCGTGAATTTTGACGTAAATGGAATTTCGGGTGCTTATGAAGCATTATTTTTTGCGTAAAAAACCATCAACGAAGCCAAAAAAATGCTTGATAAATACTATTGGGTCTCTGCACCCTTTAAATTGTGAGTGAGTGTGTGACTGAGGCTGTATTATCTCAACTGAGCGAGTACCTTACATTTTACATAAATATTTGGATCACATGGATATTTGGAATATTTGGATCCATCACATCAAAACAGCGGGCTTTTCCGGTTGATCGTGCGCCAAAAAAGGCAAAGGTGGTTCTGTCGGCTAACAAGGCCATGCCAATATTTTTGGGATACAGGCAGTGCCATTCACACCAAGTACCTTAAAAAGGGTAAAACGACGACTATTACCCATAGCTGTTGAGCAGATTCGACATTGATTTGAAGAGAAAGAACCACATTTGGCGAAAAAAAATTTTTCTTCCACCATGACAACGTATTGACGCACAACTCCGCAGTACCAACGCGAAAATTGCTTAAGCTGTCTAGAATCAATCGGATTTTCCAGATTTAGTCCTCTGCTACTATTTCCTGTTTCCAAGCCTGAAGAAATGGCACGGCGGTAAGAGATTTGTGTAGAATGAAGACGTCATTGATGAAACGAATGCCTATTTTGAGGAACTTCAGAATACCTATTATTTGGACGGAATAAAAAACGGGAACAACGCTGGACTAAATGTATCGAGCTTAAAGGTGGAAAAAGCTGTGAAATAAAACGCTGTTTTGCCGAAAAATTTATTTTATTCAAAATGGCACTGACTTATCTAACTGATCTAGATTTAAAAATATATTAATATGAATACAGTAAGTTAATTTAAAATTTTTCTTTATATATTTTAGGTATTAGTTAATTATAAAATGATGTTGAAGGGGTAGAACATATACGGAAAACCGGAGAAGAAGTTGATTAAAGTGACCACAAAACTACAAATTAGGTTTTCAAAAATGTCGAAGCAAGCTGATAATGATAATTTACGAAATGAAATCTACGAGAACCTACCATGTCAAGCCATGTATAATGAATCTGTGCGAAAAATGCAACAACAGAAATCTACACAACCAATTGGAAGTAGTATTGTAAATAATGCACTTTCGCAGCAATTGTTATTGAATAATATTAGCAATCAAAGCGTGCATATTAATCCGGTTGTTAGCAGCACTAACATCAGTTCCACACCAAAAACCAAACAACAGCATAGTAACAAACACGGTCCAAGCAAAAATATGCCGAAAGAAATGTTGTACGCTACACCCTTGCGGAAGTCAGATCGTTGCAAGAGTGGAGACCGCGCACGATTTTGTAGTGCAACAAGTGGAGGCTATATTGGATCAGCTGTGTCTCATGAAGAGTTTGTAGTAAATGATACTAAGTTGTCAAGCTTCATGGAATATCAACCAATGAATCCAGCTATGGATACCAATCGCATCTACCAGCGTAACGATAACTCTATTCCCATCACCGACCTAGATGATGATAATACAATGGATGGTTGCTCCTCTAGTGCCATGGTCAGTGGTTCGTTGTACTCGAATCAACCGACATCTCTACCATCTGTACCATCTGCTACGACAGCAAATCATCAGCTGGAAGATCGTCGAATTTTAAATTTTCTTAAAGACACAACTCAGCTGCAAAAAAGGTTAGAAATTTCAGGACGAGACTGCCCCAATGCAAGCTTTTCTAATTTGGCTCGAGAAGAACATTTCGCAAATCTTGTCCAGCAGAATTTCCCTGTAGATAACACACACGACAATTGTATTGGAGGAATACAAGATACAAGTGTAAATCAAGACAGTAGATCTGATTTAGAAAAGAGAGAACAACCATTACAAGATACTGCAGATAATCTCGAAGTTTTTATGAAAAAAAAATTATCTCCAGACAAAGAAGTAGATGGGGTGGTCTTAAAAGCTGATATACCTTCACGATCACATGGGCGTAGCATTAGCACTGTTTATATACATCGTGAGTGGGTGCTAAAGAAGATGGCTTTATGTCTGGAACAACGAACAGGTGGAAAAAAGAACATGCCCGGACTACTTGGCGCTGTGCCTGGAAATAAGAGTGAAGTAATTTGTAGCAATTTTGCTTCATCGCGTGCAAAAGCTACGGCAATTTCTAATTCCACATATAACGGTTGTCTTGTTTTGGGGTCAAATGGATCTGGGAAGACGTCCATTTGCCAGTCAATAATGAATGGTAACTCGGGCACGAAGGGTATTTTAAATCGTAAACTGCTCGCCTGCTACTTAATTGAATCACAAAATCCAGAATGTCATAGTCTATCTTTGTTCATAAGAAAAGTTGTATTGCAAATTCTTAGCCACTCTTCATTAATAAACAACAGAGAAGACAATCAAAAAGTTATTGAAGATGGTTTCTCATTCTTACAAGAAGAGGCACAACAACAAGAAACAAAGTTGGACGAAGCCATGAACAACATATCCGTAGATGATAATGTCGAAGAAATACTTATAGCCGAACTGAAACGTGATGTCGGAGAATACAATAACTTTGAGCATATAAACCGGATAATTACATCTAAGAGTAGTAAAACAGTTACTAATAATATTGGTGTTATACGTCAAAAATCAGAACCAGCTCCTGAACATCAATCAGATCTGGATATTCACACAGATCAATCGAACAATATCAACTATGACACACATCCTCCAAAGGGAAGTTGTAGAGAATATAAGAAAGAACGTGGCGAAAATAAGGATAATGGTAGTGAAAAGGAAAGAAAAAATGACACAGAAAAAGAGCGTGGAACTGATTCACCATCGATCTCTGCTAAAGGCAGTCCTGGAAAAAAATCAAAAATTCCAATCAAACTGGGACGATCTGTTTCGACAGCATCACCTGTAAAGATTGTGTCTATTTCCACCAACGCTAGAATACAACATGGTGGAGGTGAAGATATTGCTGATTTGGCTAGCGATGAATTGAAAAGTGAAATACAAGCTGCAATTAACGATGATAACGCTAATAATGATATTAAAGAATGTAAATCTGAAGAAACTAACGAAAAAGAAGACAACGAATATAATCTAGAGGCTGACAAAGAGTTCCAAGATAAAGAAGCAACGAAAGGAGAACACAATGAAAATATTCTAATTGATTTTGATAAAAGTCTGAACACGGAAACATCTGAGGTTATGCCAAGAGAAGCTTACGAAGTTCGGAATGAGAATATAAATGACCTTCCTCCACCTTTACCAAAACCAAAGAGTTGCCGCACTGTTATTGCAGACGGCTACTACGAAATGCTACTTTCTAATCCAGAAATTGCTGAGTGCTTACATGTGGATAACATAGAGAAAAATCCGGACGAGTGCTTCAAAAAGGCTCTATTGTTCCCACTTCTGGAACTAACACCCCCAAAAACCGCTTTACTTCTGCTTATAGACTCGATCGACGAGAATTACATAAATGAAGGCAATCTAATTTCTACTCTGAAGGGAGGTCGCAGCACAACAACGACTCACAAAAGTCGTAATGTCGCTGAATTGCTCTCTAACCACATACATCTCTTTCCGAAATGGCTATTCCTCGTGTGTACCACCAAAAAACAAACCAAACAAATTACGAAAATGTTTACCGGCTTCAAAAAGATCACTCTAGATGATTTACGCAAGTCGCATGTTGTCAAGGATGTTCAGGAATATATTATCAATCGGCTTAACTCTGATTTTAAAGATAGCATTATGCTTACAAAGGAAATCATAGAATCGTTGCATCAGTTGTATATAAAATCGAACGGTTGCATTCTCTATTTGGAAAAAGTTTTGAATGGGATCAAGGAAAACTTTTTCAGTTTTCGCGAAATTAAACTGATTCCCTGCACATTAAATGGCCTATACCTATACATTTGTCAGAAATCATTCAACAAGAAGCAATACATGAAGATACGTCCAGTGTTAAATGTACTGTTAGCCTCATCCGGTTATGTGGATAAGTTGCTCGTGTTCAACTGTCTGCGTACGCACAACTATACAATCGACAATGAGGAATTCGAAAAGCGGTTACACTTGATGAGAAATATATTATCGTACGATCATGAGAAGAAACGGCTAAAGATTTTTCACAATTCTTTTGCTGACTGGTTAGTTGATGTAAAATTCGCAACGAAGAAATTTATTTGTGATGTCAACGAAGGGCATGTAATGATCTCAATGTACTACTTGTTGGTTGCTGACACGCTATGTGCTAATAATGTGCGCAAGTTCATCTATCATCTAATTAAGGCAGGCGAATATTTAATTAATCGAAATATTAGTTTGGACATTATTCTAATGTTGTTGGAGTCGCGCCTTAACCTTAGTGACTGCTTCTATACAAATCATTTAAATTGTTGTTCTCAATGCGAAAATGACTTTAAATATGATCCAAACTTCATGCCAAAGGCACGTGCTATGGTCGACAAGTTCTTAGCAAGTGAATTGAATGAAGAATTTTCAGCATTCTTATGTGACTTTTTCAAACCGAGTTTACCAACAGATGCAAAAATATTGAAGCTACTGATTGAGACTGGCATCAACAATGCGGAAACACAGGTTAGTAAAGCATGGACTAGATTTATGCACACATTAGTACATATTATAATTCGTAATTCCAGAATTCGTGTGAATCTTCTTTAATATCACCTGAGCTGTCAGAAAAATCCCAAAATATTGACTTCGAATTAGCGGATCTCTTAATTTCAAGCGAGAAGACATGCATTTTAGAAACTCAACGCCCCAAAAGCCCTTCCGAAAAGAGTGAAGATCCACACCATGAAAGTCAAGATGATAACGCATCTAGCACATTGCACCAGCTTTCTGATTCTAATCGCATCGAACTGCATAAAGGCAAGGCACTGATACACATACTTGCAAATGATGGCAATCATATGTTGCTCGAGCGAGCATTGAACGCATGCAAAGGTCCAATTGATCTCGAAATAGAAGACTATAATGGTCAGACAGCTCTCAATATTGCAGCCAGAAATGGTCATTTAGAAATTGTGAAATTGTTGTTAAGTTTTTCGCAGCCATGTAACGACGGCACTGGGCGCATGAAACGTGTGGATGTAAATCACGCCGATCGTGATGGTTGGACGCCATTGCGTTCAGCTTCCTGGGGTGGTCACACAGAAGTAGTAAAACTGCTTATATCACACCCAGCTTGTAAGATCGATTTAGCAGATAAGGAAGGTCGTACGGCTCTAAGAGCAGCCGCTTGGAGTGGTCACGAGGACATACTAAAGATACTTATAGAATCAAATGCAGACGTTAATTCTGTGGATAGGCAAGGTCGTACATCTCTCATAGCAGCATCGTACATGGGCCATTACGACATAGTTGAAATATTGCTCGACAATGGAGCCGATGTGAATCATCTAGACTTAGATGGTCGCAGTGCTCTGTGTGTTGCCGCGTTGTGTGGTTGTTCAGGATACAGCAAAGTCATATCGACTTTATTGGAACACGGCGCAAATACAGATCAATTAGATAATGACGGTATGTCGCCACTTTTGGTGAGTTCTTTCGAAGGAAATGGTGATGTTTGTGAATTATTGCTCGAAAATGGCGCTGATCCAGATCTAGCTGACTTTATGGGACGAACGCCTTTGTGGGCGGCATGTACTGCAGGCCACGCAAATGTCGTTAAATTGTTGCTCTTCTGGGGTTGTGGAATTGATTGTATGGACTCTGAAGGGCGCACTGTGTTAAGTATTGCAGCTGCTCAGGGCAACGTGGAAACGGTGCGGCAACTTCTCGATCGAGGCCTTGACGAAACTCACCGTGATAACGCTGGCTGGACTCCACTACATTATGCAGCGTTCGAGGGTTTTCATGAAGTTTGCTTGCAACTGCTTGAGTCAGGGGCCAAAATTGATGAATGTGACAATGAAGGCAAGACAGCTTTGCATTTGGCATCACAAGAGGACCGTACTAAGTGTGTGCAGGTTTTGTTGGAAATACATTCGCCTTTTGTGGATCAGAAAGCTCACGACGGTAAAACTGCTTTTCGTTTGGCCTGTATGGAGGGCCATATTGAAACGGTGCAGTATTTGCTGAAATATTGTTGCGACGTAAACTCAAAAGATGCCGACTCTCGTACTACGCTTTACATATTAGCATTGGAAAACAAAGTGGATATGGTGAAATACCTTCTTGAGGTAGCAAGCATTGATGTGAACATTCCGGATAGTGAAGGGCGCACCGCTCTACACGTTGCCGCATGGCAAGGTCATGCTGAGATGGTAAAGATGTTGATTACATTAGGTAAGGTATAGGGTTACGGCAGAAAAATAAGTATTATATTTGTTCGATTTTAGGAAACGCCGATGTAAACGCTATGGACTTGGAGGCACGAACACCTCTTCATTCATGTGCTTGGCAAGGCAATCACGATGTTATGAATATTTTGCTTTACTTTGGTGCTGTGGCTGACCATTCATGCAAGCAAGGTGCTACTGCCTTAGGTATTTCAGCGCAGGAGGGCCATGAAAAGTGCGTAATGGCGTTACTTAAGTATGGTGCTAACCCATACAAATCTGATCACTGCGGACGAACACCCATTAAATTAGCAGCAAAGTCTAACCGTACAAATATTTTGAAAATTTTTGAAAATTATACGAAAAGTAAGACTTGATAATCGTTAATTATTATATAGATTTTACTTATAAGTATGCACATCATTTGCACGTTATAGATGCGTCCAACAATTCTGCAGATATGAAGTTCCATCCCAGTATGTTACGCTCTCCAGATCAACCTCCTGCTTTACCACCACACCATCAGAACTTAGGTGTCAGTGGATCTCCATTTCTTCCACACGCGTCTGCCTCATCAGTGTGTTCAGCTGCCACTACGGCTACTGTTAATAATAACAACAACAACAATGGCAACACACAACCTACAAGTATATTGAACGCGTCTAGTTCAACGCACAGTTCGAATAATTTCTATCAAAACACAATGCAATCGGATGCGAGCAGTTTGCATAAACGTAAGAGCGTAATTTCTAGTCAATCAACTGGTAGTAGCAATGATGTAAGTTTGATATGCATTTAGGAACAAGTGTGAAAACCTTAATTTCAATAATACTATGTCCATATTTTTAACCCTCTACGGTAGGCTCCGCTCACTTTTACACAGCAATTACAACGCCAAACCAAATTAAGCTCTCGCAATAATCCCTTCTTACAAAATGCGCTCATAACCAATGCGAAACATCCCAGTTCGTTATCATCAGTCGCTCACAAAAATATACATGGCAATCTGTCACATAGGCATCCTCAAATGCTGCCCGATCTTAGTGAACATCAATTGGGTAAGTTTTATAATGACCAAAGTTGCCCAATCAATTATAATAATGGTCATTTTTCAAATGAACTCTTACGGGCTGCGAACAAACAGCCACTAATGAAGCTGATCTCTACGATATAGAGTGTATGTCACCTTTATATGCGACACCTCCACATTCTCCAAGCAGTGAGTTAAGCTCACCTGGTCAGTTGCCATCAATTAATGCATTCGATGAAATTGCTGGAGCTTCAGGTAGCACAGGTACCGGCGGTGGCAACACTAGTGGCAAGTCCATGCTTCCAGATAATCATTTTGCACGCGACACTCATATGCGCATAATTCTAGGGAATCTAAAGGAAAATCAATCCAATTCATCAAAGTAAGTTTTAGGCATCTAATATTGTGACTAACGTTTTAATTTATTTCGTCTACATTTAGCAACAAAAACAAACGCAGTGGTATCACTACTAATCCAGCAATGCGTCTCATACGTAGCCGGTTCGACTCGGCTGCACAACTGATACGACGCACCAACAACATACTCTCCTCTAACAGCAACCAGGGGTCTTCAAGCATTGGCGTTAAGTCTGGAACCTTCCAATGGCGCAAGGAAAGTCAAATGTAAAAAAAAAATTATAAAAAACAAGAACACTTTACAAGCAATATCAGCAAGTAACTACGAAATGAAGGAAATCGTATATTAGTCTCGAATTGTTTCTAGATACTACCTACTTATATATTAGTCTCACCAAAGAAATAAGAAGCTATTTTACCAGCGAAAGATGAAGTTCAATAAATTTCATGACCTCCACTAATATATTCCGGCTTGATAGGAAACCATTCGAGAGTTACTGTTTTGGAAAATCTCAAAAAATCGATTTTTCGCCGGATAAAATGTAGATTACAATTTTTTCCCAATAAACGGTCTCAGATGATAGAAAAACCAAAACTGCAATGCTCTACATCAAAGTCCTTAAGAAATTTTCCTACACACTTATAGTAATGAGATTTTTAGAATAGCTTTCTACTTTTTACTGGATGGAAAGAAGACTTGGTTTAGCTAGATGTGATTTCATTTAATGTTCCCTCGTAGATGGCCATTGCAATATATAAGAGAAATGACGCATATAAAATATGTATCAGAGCTTCGGCCTAGACCTAGGCAATGTTTTTTGCTAGGGTTTCCATCTGCCTTTGGATTCAAGCTCCACACTGCCTTAATGGTATGCAATTGCTTTATTGACTCCTTTATTTTAGTATTAGCTTCTGTGATGCTATTGATATTAGGTCCTCGAATGTATAATATTTTTATGGTCATCATCAAATAAACCAAACTTTGTGATTCGCTGGTAAAAGCAGCAATTTTTTAGTGAGGCATCTTACTATGCTTACGTATATGTTCTTATGGACAATTTTTACGTTTTTTCTTTTACTTTGTGATAGTTAAATTAAGTTAGCCTTTTTACTTTTACTTTAATTTATTGAATATCTTGTTTCTGCTTTTTTGTTTGTTTTCATCTCAATTAGATTTATAGAAATAAGCAATGTTTGAGTAAATAAGTATACATATATCAGGCAAATTGCATTGTAATAGTAAACATTTATTAACATAAGAATTTGCTTAATTGAAGTGAAACAAATACAATTCATTTCATGCACATACCAAAAACAGAAGATTAAATTGTTGACATGGTCAACATGATTGACAATTATTCTATGTTTACTTTAGATGGGACTCATGCAATTATATAAACATATAATAGAAATACAATGGGATAACATTGAAAGCGTGCTGATTAGCGTATTTACAAATATACAGTGATGGACTAAAGTCTACATACAGCTATAGTTTTTCTTGTTTTCAAGAACGTGTGTATTAAATGGAAAAACAAATTATGCAGTTTTTTTCAGGATGTATATTTTTTTATTAAAAACCAAAACTTAAATTTTTCATTAGCTTCATAGGAAAAAATTCATAAAACAACAAAAAAGTAGTGTGACAAAAGTCTACGTACAGCTCATCTGGTTAAAAAAAAAATCAAAGCAAGCGCTGATAAAATAGCTGCGAAATACCGTTATTCCAAATTTTCTTTTCACTTAATGTAGTAGCAAACTTTTAGTTTGTGTTTGGTTTTTGTCCTAGCCGAATCGATAATACAATGGGCTCGAGAAAAGAAATATCTTCCGATTTAAGAAAATTGATCGTGAAACACAGACAAGAAAACAAATCGAACGATGATATTGCAAAAATTGTTAATTTAAGTCGGGCAACTGCACAAACGATTGTTAATAACTACAATGAGACTGATTCGTACGAAAGTAAAGCGCGAACAGGTCGTCCGAGGATTTTTCTAGGAGGGATATAAGTTCCATTTTGAAAGAAGCAAACAAGAATCCGAGAATTAGTGGTCCGAAATTGGCCGAACATATTGCTGATGTATCCGGAAATACAGTGCATCCAAGAACTGTCGCGAGAGCTCTTAACGCACACGAATTTTTCAAAAGAACGCCGCGTAAAAAGGCGCTAATATCAGAAAAAAGAGCCGTCTACGACTTGAGTTTGCGCAAGCGCATATTGACAAAGGAATGGATTTCTGGTCTAATATTTTATTTACTGACGAGTCGAAGTACAATATATTTGGAAGTGATGGCCGAGCTAAAATCTGGAGAAAAAGGAACGCCGATACGAACTGTCAAGCACGACCGGGGCAGCGTAATGGTTTGGGGAGCTGTAGCAGCAACTGGCGTCGGAAAGATGGCATTTGTGGAAGGAAATATGGATCGATTTCAATATAAAAGGATTTTGGAGCAACATCTAAAGCCATCAGTGGAATGCTTGGGTCTTGGAGAACTTTGGATTTTCCTACAAGACAATGATCTCAAGCATACCGCACTAATTATCAAGCAATGGCTTCTATATTATGCACCCAGACAGCTTTATTCACCCCCGCAAAGTCCGGATTTAAATCCTATTGAACATGTTTGGGAACTTCTATAGCGTAAACTTAGACAACGTCCCATAACCTATGCGAAATCACTAAAGAGAGAATGGATCAACTCTTGAAACCAAATAACTCCAGTAGAGGTCTTCAATTTGGTTGCAACAATGCCACGACGCCTGCAAGCAATGATAGATAACGGTGGTGGACCTACCAAATACTTAAAGTGTTCAAAGCCGCTGAATTTAAAACTAATGAATTCTTTTTTGTTTATTTGCAGACTTTTGCCATACTGTATATAGACTTTTGTCATACTATTTTTTGTTGTTTTATGAATTTTTTCGTTTTGAAGCTAATAAAATGATTTAAGTTTTGGTTTTTTATGAATAAATAAACACCTGGAAAAAAACTGCATCATTAGTTTTTCAATTTAATACATACTTTCTAGAAAATAAGAGAAACTGTTGCTGTATGTAGACTTTATTCCGTCACTGTATATGCACTAATGATACATAAATGCAGCTTTTTAAATAGTTGTTAGTATTAGCATTTTTTCTAATTAAAACATTATTCTTTAGATCACCTGGATATTGGAGGCAATGATCAAAGTGCTAGCATTGACGATAAATATGAAGATTTGTTCTTCCAGAGGATGCATCTGATATCCTAAACGAGATAGTATTATAGAATGAATTGATGATAGCGACTATTTGTTTCAATGGTAATTATTCGACTGCGTCAGCACAATATTATGCGTTTTCATAGAGGGCCCAAGCAAGAAATTCAATTCTGACAGAGGGATTAAAAAAATTTCGAACACCAAATATGTCATTCATTTTCATCACCAAAACAAATCGATATGGACGAGATGCAGTGCAAAAATGGAATAAGCAATATACAGACTTAATAACTTGATGCATTCCTTGGAATTCTTTTGGCTGGTGGCGCTTGACACAATATACAAAAAGGAATACCATTGTGGCGTTCGGATGCTTTGCCAATTTTTCGAGCGGCACGATTTGTTATATTGCTACGATATATCTATAAATTCAGCGGCTGCGCTGGCTAGGTCATGTCGAGCGAATGGAAGAACACGCTCTGGCTAAGAAGGTATTATATTCGGAACGCGCTGGTGAACGACGCAGAAGAAGCAGACCCAACCTCCGGTGTAAGGACCAAGTACTGGAAAACTTGTCAGCGCTTGGAACTTCTAACTGGCGCTAGCTAGCAAAGGAAAGAGTTGAGTTTGACATAAATCGATTTTCGGTTGTAATGCCCACATAAGTAAGTAATATATGTGGCACTTTGAGCTTTGTCACAGAGTTCTTTTAGAAGCTCTTCCATGGCAAAATGTTACTACTGACTGACAACTATTTCACAACTCTAGAAGGAGCAAAGCGACTAGCAAACGTTCGCAGCTACGTATGAAAAGAGAATAAATCTGTAAATTTACTTTCCACCGTACATTATTCGAAGCAATGAAACAAT
Source organism: Megamerina dolium (assembly GCA_963854835.1). Classification (NCBI taxonomy): domain Eukaryota; kingdom Metazoa; phylum Arthropoda; class Insecta; order Diptera; family Megamerinidae; genus Megamerina; species Megamerina dolium. Next base: position 485,893 of record OY978526.1, read on the forward strand.
GCAATGCAATTTTGTTTCATAACAAAAATAAAGCCGGTATCGATTGCATGGATCATATATCAAGATATCAAGACAGGTATACAGAAATAGGGATGCACAAGGGAACTTTTTATTCACGTTGGCCAACATATTGGCAATACAATAGATCTTCTAACAAATCTGGTGACAAGGTGACAAATTGCGCCGTAAAACTGGGGTTTTTTTTCTCTAGATTTTATTTTACGCACATGCACAGCTCCATGCGCCCATATGGAACTGCTCTCGCTACAGTTCGATGGCATCGTATCTTTCATACTGCGTTTGTTATTATTGTTGTAGTAGCAACAATACGAAAAGGCTTTGTTGTATGGATCTTGGTCTGTTTCTGGGACGTAGACCCGTCCATCCTTGGGAATCATTCACATTGCGTTTCAAGACATTATCTTAAAATTCAGTTGTATGCTTTGTACAACAACTACTCAGCAATTGAAAGAAAGAGCTTGAAAACAAAGAAAGGAGAGTCACTCACTACACTGTACTAAAGATGAATGGTCATGCTTGCTCTTATTAGTCATTGTAGTTATCGCTTGATGATTGAGAATACTCTCGAAAGGCAAGTGCACTGAAGTCAACAAAGACTACGTTGTTTGTGTAATTAAAAAAAGCAGATTACTTTATTCAAATGCCTTTTAGAAGACATATTTATACATATATGTAAGTAAATGTTATTATCTTGAAGAAATATTTAAAAATTAATCGTTATTTAAATTCATGTTTTTTTTTTTTTCTTTCTATAAATTATAAGTCTATTTTATAGGGTTTTCTATAAAGTAATAGGTAGGTGTATATGTATATAAATTTTAATTATTGAATTAATTTAAATTTATTGTTTTTATCTATAAATAGTCGCTTAAAGTCAAAGTTAAAATTTCAATCAAAATTATCCTCGCAATATTATTTTACAATATAGGTATCAAATAAAAGGTATTTTTAATGTCTTTTTACTCATATATAATATTTTATATACATTATTTAGTTCTTTTTTAAGTTATGAAGAAAAATGAAAATTATTTATAAAAATATGTTTTTTTAGCTGAATTTCTATTCAAAAAAATGTCTTATTAACTTTTTAAAAATTTAGGACAGGCCTAAATTGCTAATGGTATATAACAAACATTAAAAAAATTCTTCCTATACGTTGTGAATTTTTAAAAGCCTTCGGATTTGATTTAAAAAAAGCACATAAAATTTGATAATGCCATTTAATTTGATAATGGTATATAACAAACATTAAAAAAATTCTTCCTATACGTTGTGAATTTTTAAAAGCCTTCGGATTTGATTTAAAAAAAGCACATAAAATTTAGAGAAATGTATGAAATCTTTATATGAGTCGATGGAACGATCCATTAATGCAATGTTTAAAGATGATTTCATGTAAATGTTGACCGCGGCTGCGCCTCAAATGGTTCATACGCTGAGCCCAATTTTGGGCTCAGCGTATGCGTTGCGGGCTTGTTGCCATAGGCATGAGCCTTAACATAGCCTCACTAAAAATAGTCTGAAGGCGTTAAATCGCACGTTCTAGACGGCCAATTTACCGGCGCCAAACGTGAAATAAACTGTTCACCGAACTCGCCTCTCAATTGGGCCATTGTTTCGCGTGTTGTGTGGCATGTGGCACCGTCTTGTTGAAACCACATGTCAGCCAAGTCCACCTCTTCCATTTTGGGCAAAAAAAAAGTTTGTAATCATCGACGGTAGTGCTCGTCATTCACAGTAACGTTCCTGCCTTCGTCGTCTTTGAAAAAGTACGGTCCAATGATGCCACTTGCCCATAATCCACACCAAACAGTGAATTTTTCGGGATGCGTTGGCAGTTCCTGCAATGCTTCTGGCTGTCCTTCACACCAATTACGGCAATTTTGACTGTTCACGTATCCATTCAACCAGAAATGAGCTTCGTCGCTGAATTTTTGATAGGTATTTTTTAGAATAAAAATTTAGTTTATAAAAAAAATTCAAAAAAGATTTTTATTTTTCTTCATAACTTTGCAAAAGTTAATAATTGATATAATATGATATATACATATATGAGTAAAAGCTATTAAAAATAGCTTTCCTTTGATACCCAAATTGTAAAATGAAATTTCGAGGATATTGAGTAATCTTGATTTGAAATTTGAACTTTGACCTTCCGCCACGCCTTCTATAGTCAATTGCACCGAAAAATTTTTGGTTTGTTGAATTCACAAAAATAGACTCTATATGATTGCTATTGTGTGCCATTCTCCACTTTATTGAAGTGTGGAACACACATATGTATATTATTTTGAAAAAGAAAATTAACTTGTGTTTTCACCACTTGCTACAAATTAAGAATTATTCAATCAAAGATTTTTTGTCAAATAGAAAATTTATAAAAATATCTTTTCATTCAAATATAAAAACTTAACTATAAAAGGTTATGGGCCCAGCAAATTTTAAGAAAGGTCAATCAGACTGGCCAATGTGGAAGAGGAAAATTCGAGATCTATTGGATTACCATGAAGGCGCTTTAGACGTGATTGATGGAAAATTAACGAAACCATCACCTTTGGAAGATGGTGCTACGGATCTTCAAGTTAAACAACATAAAGAAAAGTCAGATACGTATCGTAAGGCAAATAGTTATGCCTAATCTATGATTACCAGTGCTGTTATTGATGAGGTCTACCAAAAAGTGATGGACAAAGATACGGCACATGACACATGGGAAGCGTTAAAGTTGCAGTTCGAGGCCACATCGAAGGATCAACTATTCAAATTATGTACTGAATTTTTCGCATTTGGTAGGAATTCTAGTCAAGATGTTTCAACACATATTGCCATGCTGAAGAGCTTATGGAACGAGTTGAATAATGGACTTGTTCTAAAAGGATTAAAGAAGTTACCTGAGTTGTTGATAGTATGTAAGGTATTGCACATTCTACCAATTAACTTTGAAATGTTTAAGTCAAGTTGGATGATGTTAGCCAAAGAAGAGGACAGGACATTTGATGAAGTTACGACGCAACTTTGTATGTTTGAAAGGAACTTCGGCAGAACAGATGAGTCCAAGCTGGATCAAGATGCTTTAGCAACAAAAGCCATAGAGAAGAAAGAGAAATATACATCTAAAAGAGATGGCAACTGCAATTATTGTAAGAAAAAGGGACATTGGGTTCGAGACTGTAGAAAATGGATAGCAGATGGCCGACCTACCAGAAACAAAGTATACGATCCGAATTCAAAGACAGTCAGTGATGTAAATTGTTCCTTAATTACAATCTGTAATGAAGTATGTTCTGCTGAAGTAAACTCTGGTGATTGGTGGATCGACAACGGTGCAACAAAGCATATAACAAAGAATGCAAATTTTTTTACGGACTACAAAGGATTTGATGCTCCGTGCAGCATTAAGGTGCAGGTAGTGAAATAATAGAGGCTTATGGAAATGGCTCAATACAAATTTTATCAAAAGTTGCTGGGAGGCAGTTGCGTTTAACACTAAAGGATGTGTGGTATGTACCAAAGATATCACGAAATCTCTTTTCCGTGCTAGCAGCTCAAGACAGAAATTCAAATAGCGAGTTTAGGTTCACGAATACCAAGTGCAATCTCATGGTTGATAATAAGCTTGTACTGTGTGGATATCGTAAGGCAGGTGGATCGTTATTTAAAGCAGACATTAAACCAATCGTGCCCGAACAGTGCATAAGAGTGAATGTCGCAGTTTCCGATAGCTCTGTGTTGCAGCTTTATCATGAAAGGTGGGGGCATCAGGATAAGAGATATGTAAAGGAAAAACTGGAAAGAGAATTCGGCATAAAAGTAAATTGTGATAATCAGCTTTGTGAATCCTGTATTTATGGAAAGGCTCATAGGTTATCATTTGGTACCAGGCAGAAAGCCACTAAGCCAGGAGGACTAGTGTCAGTAGATGTATGCGGACCATTTGCAGAGTCTTTTAAGAAAAAACGTTATCTTGTGGTCTTTAAAGACAGTTACACGAAGTTTCGTTACGGATATGTCATTCAACAGAAATCCGAAGTAAAAGATGTATTATTGCATATGCTGGAGCATGCAAAAGTTCAAGGCCATACAATCAAGGAGCTTTTGAGTGACAATGGTGGAGAATTCGACAATGCAGCCGTGAGAGAGATACTTCATAATAGAGGTATAACTCAAAGATTGACAGCACCCTATACACCGGAACAGAATGGTGGAAGTGAACGTGAAAATCGTACTATAGTAGAAATGGCAAGGACATTTAAGTACTCAAATCCTGAAGTAAGATTTCCAGAAGCGATTTGGGCGGAACTCGTCAGTACAGCTGTGTACATATTAAATAGAACAGCGAAATCTTCAGAAAAGGGTATTAGCCCATACGAATTATGGATGAACAAAAAGCCACGTATTAAGCATTTAAGGATTATTGGTGCTACCTGCTATATTCATGTACCAATTCAGAAAAGAAAGAAAATGGACAAGAAGGCTCAAAAAGGATATCTTGTTGGATATGATGGTGATGAAAGGTATAGGGTATATACATATAAAAGAGGGATGTAAGGTTACCTTATCACGAGATGTTAAGTTCTGTGAAAATCCGAAACAATGCGAAGAGGAGGTCAAGTTACCATTTCGAGATATAGAAAAAGTAGAAGAAACAAGTCAAGACAAATCAAATTCAGAAGAACGCGAAGAAGAGAAACAGAATGATAGCGAAGTCCATGATCAAATATACGATAATGTATTTGAAAATCATAATAAAAGACGAAGAGATGCTAGGAGTGATGAGAGTGATAACGAAGAAGAAGAGTCAGAAATGAGATTAAGGAATCGTGTCTTAATAAAGAAATCAAAATTATTTGACGATTTTGTGCTAGTTGCAGAGGAGTAAATTAATGGAGTAGAATCGCCAGAGACTTTTGGAGAAGCCATTAATAGTCCTCAACAATACGAATGGAGAAATGCAATGAAGAAAGAGGTAGCGTCATTAATGGAGAATAAAACGTGGGAGCTAGTTCACCTACCAAAAGGTGCAAAAGTATTACCATGTAAGTGGGTATATATAGTTAAAATTAACCCCGACGGATCTATAGATAAATATAAAGCTAGGCTTGTAATTAAGGGATTTCGACAACGACATGGTATAGATTACAACCAAACATTTAGTTCAGTTGCGAAAATGGCGACAATACTATCAATTTTAAGTATTGCAGCAGTTGAACAAATGTATCTAATTCAATTCGATGTATCAACAGCATTTCTCTATGGCGAGCTAGATGAAGTTATTTATATGAAACAGCCAGAAGGGTATGACGATGGCACAAATAAAGTTTGCCAACTAAAGAGGAGTCTCTATGGACTAAAACAAGCGCCCAGATGCTGGAATAAACGATTCGGTTGTTTTCTTTTGAAATTGGGTTTCAAAGTTTCGGAAGCAGATCCTTGTTTGTATATAAGAGAGCAGAACAATAAGAAGCTCATCTTAGTACTATATGTAGATGATGGATTGGTTGGATCTACTGATCTAACAGATTTAGAAGTCTTTATTAAAGAACTGAAGACTGAATTCAAGATTGTTTCAAAAAAAGCAGAATATTTCCTGGGTCTTGAATTGGTGCAGGAAGCACCAAACGTATGCTAAAAAGATACTTGAGAAGTTTAATTTTAGAGATTGTAAAGCAGTTTCAACTCCGATGCTAAAAATTCCGGAAATTTCAAAAACAGGGAAAGTTGAAATTCAAGACCATAAATTTCCATATAGACAAGCTGTGGGTGCCTTAATGTGTTTAATGCTTGGTACAAGGCCAGATTTAGCCTATAGTGTAGGATTTTTATCAAGATCGTTAGAAAATCCAACTATAGAAGATGTCGCACGTGTCAAGAGAGTGTTTCGATATATTGCGGGCACTACTAATCTTGGAATTGTTTTTAGAAGAAACATGGACAAAGGTATTTTGGAATGTTTCAGCGATGCAGATTTTGGAGGTTGTACTAAAACGGGTCGATCAACTTCAGGAGTTGTGATTACACATGCAGGTGGAGCAATCTCTTGGTTAAGACAAAGACAGGCCATGGTTGCTACGTCAACAACAGAAGCAGAAATTGTAGCTGCAAATGAAGCGACGAAAGAAATAATATGGCTATCTAGATGATTTAATGGTATAATCAAGATACCTCATATCCCAGTGCTTCAAGTAGATAATTCGGCCGCTGTTAGATTGGCACAAAATCCAGAATTCCATCGAAGAACTAAACACATTGCAATCAAACATTTTTTCATTAGAGAAAAAGTTTCGGAAGGTATGATTGCGATTCAACAAATATCAACTGAAAATCAAGTGGCAGATGTATTTACTAAACCCTTACCTCGTATTCAGCTTCAAATACATTGTAATCGAATGGGCTTAATTGATGAATGTTTTTCAAATAATAAGGGAAAGTATTGAAGTCTGGAACACACATATGTATATTATTTTGAAAAAGAAAATTAACTTGTGTTTTCACCACTTGCTACAAATTAAGAATTATTCAATCAAAGATTTTTTGTCAAATAGAAAATTTATAAAAATATCTTTTCATTCAAATATAAAAACTTAACTATAAAACACTTATATAAGGTAATGCTTTAAAATCGAAGTCAATTGAAAGTAGACTATGAAATATTAATTTTAAGTTTAAAGAATATATGTTTCCTAATTTTGATTTTTAATCGTTAACAATGAAATAAATAAAACAAAATAAATTGCCTACAGAACAGTTTGCCACAAAATTTGTCAATGAGCCTGACTGCATATTGATAAATATTGTATTTTGTGGACGAATGAGCAAAACATCGTTCAATTCCTCAAAATCGTTAGACGTCCTCTTAATCAACAATTTCAAAGCAGATACACATGTGAAACCGTCGAACTTGTAAGCATGAAACTCAAGTTATAGGAACTCTTTTCACGCCACTTGTAGGTCATTCAAGTAATGAAAATATCTAAAAGAAATCTTAGAAAATTAAGCACCGCCTATATTTTTATTTTTTCGAGCACGTTTGTAATTCAGAGTGCAAAGAATTTAACTATTAATGACAAATATAATTCGAGATGGAATGATGTAGGATATTTATAACAATTCTCCATGTGTTAAATTATGTTGTTCCCTTTTTTCGTTTGTGTCTTTGAAGTCTTACTGAAAATAAAGCATAGAAAAGGTGCGTTACACATAATTATGTATGGACGTGTATTTCAATGACGTATCTATTACAGGTAAGTGGAGTTGATGGTTACTTTATTAGCTTTCACTTGTCACTATCGACCAGAATCTTTGGATTTGCCACACGAAATACATTTGGCACCATGCCCGACAGCGTAGTAAATAGTTCTTCAGAAATATCATGCGGCAGCAAAAGTTGTAAAGTACTATGTATATATATAAGAACAACAATAAAATTAATCTTGAATTTCGATTAAACATGCACATATGTACCTTAATTCTGCACCACCCCACGATGCAGACTCTATCATAAATCCCTTAGCACATTTAAAAACTAGCTCCGCTCGTCTCATGCACCACTGCACAGTCATATCTTCCGACATTTCGTGGCGTAGTAACGCCGGTATTGTTAATGTAGTGACATCGTGCCGACTTGCAGTTTTCAAAATATTACGTAAGCCTAAAATCACCGGGTGACGAGAATTAATATCGGTAGGGCTATTAATGGGCTCATCGGAGATCAAATGAAAAATGACATGCGATTGAGAGAGATTCGAGTGTTTTGTTATGAAAAAATCCCCAGTCCTTAACCTAGCTGATGAAGTTTTTACTGGTGACGCACTTTCGCTACCACCGCTGGCGCTGCCATCACCTCCATTGATACAACCATTATTATTACTACTTGTAATCTGCCCAATGCCGGCACTGGAGTCAGTACTAGCAACACTAGTGGCACTTGGTGTTGTTGCGCCAGTGGTAATCAAATCATTTATTTTCTGTTTGATGAAATCTAATTGATCGTCAATCTGCAAGTATATATTGTTAAAAGTCTCAATATGTAAATGCATATAAAATATTCACTTGTTGAAAATGGAATTCAGTTGACATATTCGCATTCTTAATGATATTTTTATTAGCTTCAGCTTGTATAGATGGTGTTAAAACGACGACACCACATAGGGAACTGGAATAAAGTCCCAAAGCCATATTGAGGCCATTCAAACTGTAACGACATTAACAACATAAGGATGATGATGTAAACGAGATCGCAACAGAAACCTTTCATCAGCATGTAGAGGACTACATAGATCTGTAACATTCGCACTCAAAATTCGAATGTTATGCATATGTTTCAGCTGTGATCCCAAGTGTATTGTAAAACTTTCCTCCAGTGATGGTTGTTGTGATATAAACATAGAAGAACGATTACCCAGTGGCGTTGCTACTGGAGACGTTTCGAATATTTTGCCCACTTGGCTGGTTATCCAATGACGATATTCGTTTCTCTGGTGGCCCTTCTTTGCCTCAAGCTCAGATTCGTAACGTTTTCTTATATAGCTCTGCGTTATATATTGTTGTGCGAGTAAATTATTGATATCCTAAGAATAAATCCAAAAGTTTGTAAGATTACAGCATAACGAAAGATTCAAATATATTCTTCCCAATAACCGAAATAAATGTTGAATCTTAATCCCACTATTGTCACAGTTGGTAATATCTATTTGCGGAAACCACTTGACGCTGAAATCTTAATTATGTACATATATTACCTCGGAAGTTGTTGTGATATCCAACTGATTTATTTTCGAATCCATTTCCTGCTGTTGCGACGAACTTAAATTCTCCACTTCCGTATCCATATTAATGGTTATTTCAGAAACTACTTTCGCGTATATGCGTTCTTTTTTTAGTATTTCTTCAAGAGAAGTAGAATGTACTAGCCTTTAATGAGATATTCATAGTTATAGTAAATAAAAAATAGATTCTCGTATCAATTAAACCTCATCAGCGAAATATGTAACACAAACCTGTGGAAGCATTGTGCAAATATATCTTCATCGGTAGGACCAAGACGATCTGCAAACTGTATCAATTCCTCCTTATAATGACGTTCAGTTTCCCGAATAGTGGCTTCCAAATCCAATTCATTTGCACGTGCCTGAACTAAAAGCATATCTGCATATTCGTCCATGTATTTTTGGTTTTCTTCATCAATAAACTTTTTCAATACCATATTTAGGTCTAAAATTAGTCAAACATTAGTATAGTATGATACTAAACAAATTACAACTAACAGCCATTTTCGTCCAAATAACGCTTCATTGGATCCATTTGGGCCATCAATTGTGTTACTAACTCCTCTAAACTTTCATTTTTATATGGTATACTGATATATATACCAATCTCATCATTTTTATATTTATAAACAAATGGTACATCTTTTGTTTTCGGCGGTTCCATCTCGTGTACTATTTTTTACATTAAATCTTAGTGACAATTTTACATTTTTATAACCGTTCTCCACCCACAAAAAACACAAATAAAATCAGCTGATATTGAATTTGTTGCACCCTATAATATGCATAGGCCATATACACTACATGCGCAAACACAGATTGCACAAGCTGCTTATTGCTGTAAGCAGCTGTGCAATCCTGTGTGACACTGCATGCGTTATATCAAAACACCTTTTATATTTTACGTTTTATTTTGTGAACGTATAAATCTAACGGGTACCGTAGCTCAGTGGTTAGTGTGTTCGCCTTCTGATATGTAGGTCGTGGTTCAATCCCCGGCTGATGCATAACAAATTTAATATCGATAAGATTTTTCTTTCGAATGGTACCCACCTGTCGGCAAGCAATTGGCAATTCTTCCGACAGTAACAACTTGCCATGAAAAAAGCTTCTAAAAGAATTCTGTGACAAAGCTCAGAAAAAGTGATGTCACAAGTGTTCTGCCGTTCGGAACCGGCTAAAATAAGTAGGTCCTTTCTAATACTGTCCAAATTTAAGACGCACAACAGTAATGGAAGAGAAGCTTGCCAATGAGCCCTTTGGGGCTTTAAGTGCCACATATTTATTTTTTTTTATAAATCTAACTCGAATTAAACCTCACTGGATTCTAGTAGTAATAAATAGGTCCCTTCTAATACTGTTGAGAATTTCAACCGCACAACAGTAATGGAAAAGAAGCTCGGCAAAAGAGCCCTCCGCGGCTCTTGAGCATAATTTAATGTTAATGTTTGTATGACCTATTGGAATAAGTATTATTTGGTTCTTCGAAATACCACTAAAAATTTTAATTACTTAATAAATGTTTATTAACAAATATTTTTCCACATGTATCTAATTAATTTTCACAAAAATAATCTTTATACGAGATACTTTTTTCTTCATGATGTACTATCCTTCACTTTGCCTTAACTCTAGTAGTTTCAGCAAAATATCTATATTCCAATATTTCCTTTGAACATGTAAGCTATTTTCCATCGTTGATTTTTGATGCTTTGAGAAAACTTACCAAATCCTTTTTTGTTTGTTTTCTATGGATTGTTCATTATTTTGTTACACTTTTGAAAATACGAAAATAATAAAAATGCTACTATTGAAAATAAGCAACAGAATTATTGGCACATGTAAATGATTTTGGCATATTTGGGGAATCCATTTCTGGAGTCGCCGGCAGTGATACCAGTTTCTTATATTCGCCTGATTCTGACACAGTATGCGAATGCAGCTTGGCGACTCGCTGTCCCTAACACTATTTTGGGGAGTCGCATATCATAATGGGCCTAATAATTTTTAAAGTGGTTTAAGTCATGTATTTGCTTTTCTTAGTGCCTGTTTACATTAGATTTTCCATGAACGTTATATCCATGAACGCTGCGTTCACATTAGTGCAATTGCGCCGGTTTTATTTCAACTAAAATGCTACAGTGGAATTGGAATTTCGGAATAAAGTAGGGCTGTGCAATTAATCGTTTGTTCAGAAATATTGATTAATCAAAGTATTCGATTAATGAAATATGAAATTAATCAAATTATCATGATTTTAATTATTCAAAATAGAAGTTATTCTAAAAAAAATTTCATAATATTAATAATATTTCAAATATTTCATAAATAAAGAAAAATAACTGGAATACACCAGTCAGCTATTTTGGTAATGATGTGGCGAAACATAACTTCACTCTTACGGGCGCATGACGACGGCATTTGTTGCTCGAACAGCCTCTCTTTGAGCTCAATGAAAACAGGAAATTTTGCCTTGTCGAAGTTAATGAACGTAGTTCTCTCAGACGTTACAAATTTCTCAGCTCAGCTTTCCCTGTCTTACCAGGGTTAACCGCTAAACCCTGAGCTTCGATAAATGGGTCGCAATAGCTGAGCAGCGTGATGTGTGAAATTAACAGAGTTATGAATGATGAACGCTAAGCCTCCCCCTCTGCCCTGTCTGTCTTTCCTAATGATGCTGAGGAAAGGGACATCCTGGACAGCAGCGATGAGGATATTACGCCGATCTATGCAATCAGTAACCAGGGTGCAGATGATAAGCCGCGCAAAAGGTGACTCGTGTTCGGAGATGTTAGGCAACACCGGGCACGAAAAGTGGCATCCCAATCGCGGTGACAATTAACGCCTGAACAGGGCCGCAGGTGCATCCAACCGTTGCAGATATTGCAAAGCACAGACATGGCATTGCGATGAAAGCGTCGGTGACAGGTTGAACAGTGCCAGGAATGCACGTCAAGAGACCCATATGGTCACACGGAGAGGCTATGGTTCTTGGGGTGAGGGCTGCAATCTACCGCAACAATGCCGTGACTCCATCCACCATAATTGTTGCACAACACTAAAGTAGAGTTGTGGTGGATGGGTCGGTGACATGTCGAGCACTGCCATATGCCCGCATTCCGCTGCGCGGTGATTATATGTTGGCATCGCTAATAGGGAGTTGGTGTAGGCACTAGGCTCCGGACTATAGCAAACGACAACAAAACCAGCACTCCAATTTTGATGGCAATGGAGGCCAGAGTAATTGCGCAGATGGCACCAATTGTCACTAGCATTACATCTAATAGATGTCGCGTTGGGATGAATTTTCCTGTTGCACACGGAGCAGAAGCAAGACGGCCCTGGGTTCATCTCAATGCCAGCACTCAGTAAAAGGATGGCGAGCAAATTTTCTGGTAGTGTGCTCGCTCAATGAAAAAATAGGAACATGGTTGATGCAGTTGCGGTGTAAAGAAATGTGTATGGATGAAATTCGTGATTCTGAAATGGTATGATCTGGGGTAGCAATCCTTGGTCCGAATCCATGTGACGACCCAAAGTCCGAAGTCCGTTCCGGGGCGAAGACCCGATTGCAGTAAGAACGATCTGCGTGTTGAGTATTGTCAGAAATTCGCACAGAACGTGATGCTTTGACAAATTTGCAACACTGCGTTTGTGATTGGCATCTCGAATGTAGCCATATTCAAGATTTTGTGATCGAATAAATGTAAAAATATACTGAACTTCTGAGTACATACATATACTTGTGTAACGATGGTATAGCGTACAAACGTGACAAATTAAACATATTTCAGGATACAGGCATGTGATGGAAATCGCACGATTACATTCAAATTCGAAAGCATTTTATAAACAGCTGTTTAGGCGGAACGAGTGAAATTGAAATTTACAAATCTGTGTAAAATTGTTAAAAATTACAAAAATGTGTGTCTAAGAGAAAAGCACGCAAGAAAATCTGGAAATGTGAAACGGCGCAGACTTAGCGACCATTCAAGATTTTATTTGTGGAACACATTGTTACACACAGGCCCAATGGACAAATTAGATTATGATGCAAATCAAAATTCGGTTTTATATCATTTTATCCAACGTTTCGTTATTTTATAAACTTCTTAAGGGGTATAGACATATGTAAAAGCACATACATGTTCACAACATTAACTAACAAATAAACACAAAAACCGCGTGTTGGATTTTCGATCGATATTTGCCTCTATCTTCGTGTTTTGCTAAATTTTTTTCCTATAATAAATTGTTGCGTGCAACTACAGTGGCTCCCAGCTTATTTCGTACAGTGACAGTTTAAAAATTGCTGCAGTCGTAATTCCTAATATAGCAAAAATTTGAACAAAATATAAATGCCATTTTAGAAAGGAAGGTTTGTTTTATATTTTCCAAAATTTACTTTTTCAAAATTTTAGTGTTTGACACTATAAAAAAATAAAATAAGAAAAAAATAGGAAAATTCATGTCACAGCTTATTTCGTACAGTCTCTTTAAGTTCAAACTAAAAACAAAGTAAGTTGATTTTAATATTTAGTTGACATCCCTTAGCGTTAATGACAGCCTGGAGTCTATTTGGCATTGAATCCACCAATTTTTGAGTGATGTCTGGTGTGATTTTTTTCCATTCTTCCATCAGTACCTTCTTTAGGTCTTGCTTATTAGAAATCTTGTGTGTTCTTATTTTATTGTCCAAAATAGACCAAAGATTTTCAATCACATTCATGTCAGGTGACTGTGGTGGTGGAGACATCAAGTGTGGGCAGTTCCAAATAAGCCAAGATTGCACAATCCCAGATTTATGTTTTGGGTCATTATCTTGGTAGTACCGAAATTCTTCCCGCAAACCCAGTTTGTCTGCACTTTGAAGTAAATTGTTTTTCAGAATCTCGAGGTACTTCATTTTGTCCATTGTTTCCTCAATAAAAACCAATTCACCTACTCCGGCTGCTGACATACAGGCCCAAACCATCACGCTACCGCCACCATGCTTCACTGTGGGCTTAAGGTTCTCCTTGTTTAGCTCGGTATTCGCTTTACGCCAAACATATGACATTCCGTCCGAGCCAAAAATATTAAACTTAGACTCATCCGCGAAAATAACGGTATTCCAGAACGCAGGAGTCTTAATAATATGCTCTTTGGCGAAGTCAAGTCGGCGTTGTATATTCATTTTTGAAATGAATGGTTTCTTTCGGGCTACTCTACCGTTCAAGTCATGATTGCGCAGCACACGTCGGACAGTTTCAGCACTGGATGATTTTCCTATTTCACGCTGAACCTCTGCAGCCAACTTCGGAGCGGATAACTTTGGATTTTTCTTAATTTTTCGTACAATATAACGCTCGTCTGAAGCGTTGAAAATCTTATTAGGTGCTTCTCTGCCCTTGTTCTCCAACCGATTTTCGCGAACGAAGCGTTGAATGATGTATTGGACAGTTGAGGCACTTAAATTTGTCATTTCAGCAATTTTTCGCACACTCTGACCTTTCCTAAAATGGTTAATTACCAGTTTACGCTGTTCCATCGTTGTACGACGACCCATAACGCTAAATGTTTAATTTACAGCACTTTAACTATTTAAAATAATAATAATAAAAATTGTTATAATAGTTAAAAAGGTCCAAAAACTCATACAATTCAAAAAAACTTTGTAACTGCGCGGCAGAATGAAACTTACTTACATTGAAGTTTGTGTACGAAATAAGATGTGAGCTGAAAATCAGCTGATCAATAGTTTTTCTCTCTTGCATGACAAAAAGAACAATTTTTGGGGTTCCCCGTTTTCTTATTAGGTTTACTAAACACATACATAGACATCTACATTCAAAACTTATTGATAAGTTTTTTAGTTTCGATGTTACAGCCATGTACATAAAAATATATACACTGTACGAAATAAGCTGTGAGCCACTGTATATTATAGCCGAGTAAATTTGAAGATGTATTTTCAGAATTTCCGTCTTCAGATATAGTCGACTCAGACTCAACGTTGACGCCACCATCAATCGAGCTATCATTTGGAATGCCGCCAACACTTGCATGCAATCCACACAAATATCAGCAATTCTCTCCTCGGTTGGTGTAAAGATGCACTAGTTGTAGGCACCACATTGTTGTGAGCCAGTTTATTCTGGATACATACCTTCCAATCTGACCCGATCTGAATATAATCAATTTTTATAACCAAAATTAGTTTTGTCTAAAGCATTTTCATTAACCGAATTTCCGACTAAAAACATACACGATTCACGCTCACAATTTGTCATGAAATCGTTTAAAGAAATATCAACGAACTCATTTCGTTGTGAAATCGTAAGGATCAAATTTCATCACAAGGCAATTCGTATGATATCAGACAGATTCGAAAATGAAAATGAAACATCACAGGCCAAATCGGTTTCACTCACTTTCCATTTCGTGTGAAATCAATTTTTATCACATATGCCTAATATTTATAGTTTTTTACTTTGAATATAGTTTGTTTATTCCTCGATTACGGATGGCAACTCAACTTGCTGAGAAGCAGTTGTGACACCAAACTCGTATTATCGATGGCAACCGAAGAAATTAGCTGCCCTGATGTGAATGCGCAAAGGCAATTGTTAATTAGCACTTGCCCCTCAGACAAGGCAATTAGATGGAGTTGCCAATCGCAATAATGGCATAAATTGGGTCGTTTATATTCACTACGAATACGCAGTTATTTAACCGTCACAAGTTTTCATCTCTTTATCCAATGTTAACAAAATGTTTACTTAAATTGCAACAATAGCAGTAACAATGTAACAAAACGGACTTCTGCTAAGCATTCAACCATAGATGGCAATTCAATAATACAACACTATATTTTGGTTAGAAAAATTTTATTTATTCGTAAAAAAATATATGTATAAAAAGTTCTATTTACCTATATATTGTGGTTGTGGAAGATATCCTTATAAGTATTTAATGATGGGGACCTGCAATGGAAACCAAGCTGACCCCGAAAATGTACAACTGCGAAATAACGATGTACTCAGAAGTAACGATACATCTTAATTGCATTACTCAAACCGTTTCAGTAAACATGGTCATGACATTGAATCGTTTTTGTAAGTGATGTGCTCGTTGTTGTTTTATCGATGAACATAATGCTTTAACACTTTGTAGGTCGGCGTATGCTAAGCAATTGACGATTTCGAAGTCAGCCTCACTCACTTACCTTGCTTGAAAATATTTTAGTGCTGGGCATACTTCCAAAAGTTGCATCGGTTTAATTAGGCTCGATACCTTCGCTTGATAGTTATAGCTCAGCCATCTTGTAACAAAAATTACGTCAATTACTCCAATGAAATTAAGCAATATAATATAAATAATTATTTAATTCAAATTCGAAAAGCAATGAGTGTTATTTATATTTCTATTATAATTCAATAAAATATTCTCACTGAGCTTCCTGGTTATCAACAATCACGTTAATTAAAAATTCCATTTTTGTTGTAGTTTGGAAATGCTGAATAATTTTTCGCTGCACAATTACAATGAAAAAGCGGTCAAATTAGGTGATTGTGCAATAGCAACCACAATCGACAAGAATGAAGCAGGGTTGCACAAAAATACTGCGTTTACGAACGTACCCATACGCATATATTCTACATACCGCATATAAATAAATATATGTACAAATAATAATAGCAGCATATATTTGTAAATATTGTAAAAAAAAAAAATATTTGAAAAAATAGAGAACTGGCTTAAAATTTTTTTAATTACAATGTGTCCAATTAAACTACACATTTTTCGAGCTTTATGCGTTTGTGTCTTGGTGTCATTGACAATTATAGTTTTTATCATCTATACTGAATATTTCCCCAGTAGTGGGTATTATTTAAATCTACACTTATTCTATAGATAAAATATAAACAAAAACTTATTTAGAATATTTTAATTGCAACAGAACCTAAATATTGATTAAAGAGGAAAAGAAGCATGAAGATATTGGCACAATGTTGTAGTCAAAATTAAAATCATCTTAAATTTAGTATCGGTGTTTTTAAAGATTTTTGTATGGTTACATGTCAAACGCAAGTCGATACTAAACTTAAGATGTATCTTAATGTCAACTATAACGACGGGCCCCTGTATTTACGAATGATGCCATTATTTAATAATTCTGTGATTTCGTGTTCTTAATTCTAATTTAATTCTACATTTCAACCCATATTATTCGTATGAGGTCTCCTCTTAAAGTTGCGAATATTGCTCCTCATAAATTTTGTGTTTGTAATATGATTTTCGCTGAATGCTCAATACTATAATATCCCATTGTATATTTGAATCACTTCTTCTTCATCTTTAAAACTTAACATATTATGAGATACCGTGCTGAAGCCTACGATAAATCTCTCTTCACATATAAAATCTCCTCAGTATCTGTATCTGCTTCCCCATGATTATCTTCACCAATATGGCCATCATTCACATCATCTGTTTCATTTAACACCTTTAATTTTTTGTTCCCGTTTCTGTAAACCTTCTGACTTTCTGACTTCATTAATCTCTGAACTGAAAAATTTCTTACTTGTGAATTTTTCGGGAAGATTGTACTTGTAAATTTACTTATTATCATTTGGATTGCTTGATTGAATTTGTGAATGAATGTGGGTTGGATCAATTAACCACCTATAAATGTTTATAAATAAACAAGAAAGTCGATTATTTGTTAACAATATCAACAAATTTACTGTTTAGTAAAAATATTAAACCAACGAATCGATATTAGGTATAAAAAAAATAAAACTGATAATAAATTTAAGAAACCTCTAAAATGTCTCATTTACTAACACAGTAAAAAATGCTGCCTACATCATCTAATTTGAAGTATATATTCAGCAGTGGAAAATGTCTAGTAAAGAAAACTTTGTAATATACACAAAATAATTCTTTTAATGAACACAAACATATATCTTAGTATACATAAATCTCAATCAACTCACCTTAATACCTTCGGTTGTTGCCCCCTCCACCACCCATTAAAGCGTTATTAAAACCGTGACCATTAGCACCACCATAACTACCACCACCGCCTCCTTGGTTATTCCCTAAAAATTTGACAAAAAAAATCAATAGCTGTTGAAACCTATTTTATGGGTTTTAAACGAAACAAGAAAAATAATTGTTTAAATTAAAAATGTGCCGAAGCTGCGTGTTACAACGAATTTGGAATATGAATATATGTACATTCGCATAACATAGCGTAAGCTAACGCCATAAAATTATCTCACAGTGTTATTAGGAACTGAAAAAACACATAAAAACGTTTATCAGTTGTCAGAGACTGTGTTTACAACTACTGAGTAAGTTTTTAAAAAATGCATTGAAATTATTCAAAATCTAGTGAGTCGCGCATCTTATAGTAGAATTTATTTTTATGTATTCACTAAATACAGCTAAGACACTTACCCATTTTGTTATTGCCAAAGTTTCCATTGTTACTGTAAGGTTGCATTCGGTTGTTGCCAAAATTGCCACCTCTTTGTGGGCCCCCACCGAAGCCTTGTTGATAACCACGTCCAAACTCATTATTGCCCCAATTACTATTATTGCCAGGGCCACCGAAATTACCGTTAGGGCCATTATTCCAAATGCCTCCACCATTATCGCCATTGTCCCAGGGTCCCATGTTATTGACACCCCAACCACCACCACCACCAGAGCCTCCACCGTTGTTAAAACTACTACCGAAATTATCACTGCCTCCCCAGTTGTCACTACCACGATTATTACCCCAATTACCATTTTGATTGCCCATCATAAAACCACCACCACCACCACCACCACGACCCATATTACCACCACGACCACTTTGTTGTTGGCGACCCATTTCTTGTTTAGGCAATGCCTTTTTAATGTCAAGTGTTTTACCTTTTATGGTATGTGTCTTTTGTACTGAAAATGGGATTAAAAAAACCGAATTTACATTTATTCAATGTTTTAATACTGTATTTTGAATGATATACATAGTAGAGAGCTGCGGGAATATATTTGTTTACATCTTCAAAACACTCCATTAATATTATAATAGAATCTGTCTTTCATTCTCTCTAAGCAAATATGAATTAGAATGAATAAAATAGAAATAGAATGGAATGTAGTGAATGTTTTGTTTTCATATAATGAAAAGAATCTCAACATTTGCAAATGGAAGTCAAGTATTTGAGAATACTCCACCAAACATTCATTTTGCTTTTTATGTTACTTTATAACACTGTATATACATGATTATATAAGCAAAAAATATAATATATAAGACAACATGACATGTCGCGTCAGTAATACAAATCATTAGTGTCTATCATGTAAAGCAACAACTATTATAGCGTACAGCATACGTCGTAACTTACTTCAAATAATTAAATAATACTCGTAGTACTTCAAATATTCGTTTATTTGAAGAAAATGAGATAACATCGCATCAAATATATGGAACATTTCCTATACAAGAATCGAATGAAGTATCCTATTTGCCTAATATTCTACTCTCACTCAGTCTCATTCTATTTAGATATGCTTTGCAAATATTGTATTGTATGTTTCGAGGTTAAAGGTAATGATTCGAAAACCAAATACATTCTTGCAGCTCTTTAATACATAGATATATATATGTTCCAAGTACTTTTTCATCAATACGTCAAAATTCGACGTATTAACAATGATATAATACTTGCAATGTTTTATCTTACAGTCACGAAACGCCACACAAGTCCTTGGTACAAACTATGCGGAGCTGGGACTGTTTATTTCAAAAATTTGCGAATTTTTTTTGATCTATTTGATGCTATTGGTAGACTTCACAACAATAAATAAAAATATAATAGATAAAGAACTATGTGTATTCAAGTTTCGTACAAAAATGCCAAAATCAATTGCTAAACGGAATTAGCTGATTACAATGAACAGCACTTCCAAAACGTTGTGAATAGAACAAGGCTTGGCATAATTGCGGAATAACACACTCTATCGGAAAAATTATAGCCTGTCAGCAACTGATTGTTGCAAAAAAAAAATAAATGAAATCAATTTACTTCCGTATTTTTGCTGCTACAACTACAACAGCGATTGCACACGGAGTTGCTCCGTGTGCAAAATAAATAAAATGAAAACCTGAACTAATTTACAATTCAGAAATTAAAATTTTTGTGTGAATATAATACCTACTAGTTTATGTATGCTAATTCTTTTGTTGAACATACTTTTTCGTCAACTTATTGCATAGTTCATAAATTAACAATTATATAATATATGCATTGTTTTAATATAACAGTTTTGAAACGCCACATTAAACCATTAAAGTAATCTATGTGGAGCTGGAACTGTAAATTCAAGAGAAATTTAGGAATAAACTTTTTCACTTTTCTATAACAAAACTATAACCCCATATAGGGCGAATGTATACTTAAAATGACAAATGGCAAAGACCTTTAGAATCCCAACGCGATCTAAATATTTAATGTGTTTTTACATCATTTGTCGACACGTAATTGAACCGTTATTATACTCTGAAGGCCTACTATACTACATTTAATATCTATAAACCACATACAGATGACATTTAATGCATTTATGACCATCATGCACCTATATGCATTCCAGACTGTATATTGTATAAGAATGCAAAGAAAATAACTAGACACTGCGCTTTACAAATAATAACTAGTAACTAGTAATAAAACTATTAATTTACTTACAGACAATTTTATCTACTGGATCGTAATCATCGTATTCGATGAAGGCAAAACCACGCTTCTTGCCCGTTTCCTTATCTATAACAATATTAACGTCTATAATTTTGCCATATTTACTGAAATAATCACGTAGACATTGTTCGTTATGTTCATCTTTCAAACCACCTACAAACAACTTCTTCACAGTTGCACCGGCATGTGGATTATCAATATCTTGACGAGGAACAGCTCTTTTAGGTTCTACAATTCGTCCATCGATCTTATGCGGGCGGGAATTTTGCGCATCATCGATCATACTTGAACGTGAATATGTGATGAAACCAAAGCCACGTGATCGTTTCGTGCGTGGATCTTTCATTACAACTACGTCGACAATTTTTCCCCACTTCTGAAAGTGGGATTTTAAACCATCATCGGTTGTACGGTAATCCAAACCACCAATGAATAATTTTCGCAAATGCTCGGGTTCAGTAATTGTTTCCTAGTGAAACCGAAATAGCAAATGTTCGAAAAATTTCATTAAAATCATCGCAATATGGCGGACACCGATATTTCGCTGAATTTTAGTAAATAAATACTCACATCTTCAATATTTTGACGATTGCCGTCCCCACTTTGATTTGAGTTCTCCTCCTCGTTAGTCATTTTAATATTTTTATTCAAGACGACTTCAAGAAAGCGTCACCACACTTCGAAAATACTACTTAATAAATGAACGGAAATCGCCATGATCTTAAGATGGCAACACATGTTGAAGACAATACAGAATAAAACGGAAGTTGTGACAAAATTGTTGAAATGTCACAGTGTTGCATTAAGTTCGTGCATCTACATAAATGTAGACCTCCATAATTTCCGCGTGCGTGCCAATGCATTCTCCCTTTCTATGCATTTCGTGCGAACAGATATGATAATTCCATACTATACGTTCTATACGTGATATTTTAATATAATCTTTAATAAAATGTGAATGAGAATGGTCGAAAATTTTACGTTTATATTGATGGTGATTATCAGTGTAATTATAGTGTACTTGGGGTGTATTAAACTAATGACAACAATAAAAATGTGGGTATAAGATATATATCTGGGCCATGAAGTTAGTGGTTTCTTTGCCATAACGTCTAAGAAATTAAAACCGCGTGATCCTGAAAAAATTCGCATCGCATTTCTCTTGAAATCCACAGTCGGCGGAGGGCAGACTGTTCTGAAAAGTCTTAAATAGAGAGTGCAATGCCTTGCATCATCGAATAAATATTGTCTTTTTATTTCATTATCACATTTCATTCCATTTCTATCATAATTTTATCATTTCATCATTTCGATTTACTATCATTACTATCATTTTGATTTACAGTGTTATGGGGGTCAATTCTCGTTCTTTGAAACGGTGAAATGAAATGTTTTTTTACCTTTTCATGGCACTTTCGATTCTCGTTCAGCGGAAAAATGAAAAGAAACGTCAAAATGTTTTCATATGAAAAAAAGTGGAACGACACGAAACTTTTCACTTTTTCACAACCCTGGCGATTCTCGTTCTGTGAAACAGTGTAATCAACTGTCAAAAATGTTCATATGAAAACTAATTTTTCACAGGCAATTTATACGTGAAAGAAACATGGAGAAGTTCGTTAGAGGAAAGCGCGCTAGCGAGAATCAAAAGTATCTAATAAATTATTTATAAGAGAATATTGACATTGCGGACGATAATTAAGAAGTTTTATTAACTTAAAGAAACTTATGTATATTAATTACACATTTACAGATTTGTGATGATGTGCTTAGACGCAGGGATTAATGCAAATATTTTTTTATATGAATAACTACTTTTTGTTTTTAATTTATGTTTTTATTTTTTATTTATCTTTTTAATTTTTTTTTAGTATTTAAGAAAATGAATTTAACAACTAAAATGTGATCAACCACCCCATGGGTAACATGAAGAAGATTGAATTATTTATAAACATATGAATAAAGATATGATACAAAATAATTAATCATTTAAATTTGTATACTTACTTACTTACTTACTTATGTGGCCATAACAACCGAATATCGATTTAGGCCGAAAATAACATGCTTCGCCAGCCATCTCTGTTCTTCGCTAGCTGGCGCCAGTTCGAAATTCCAAGCGCCGTCAGGTTCTCCAGTACTTGGTCTTTCCACCGTAGGTTAGGTCTTCCTCTTCTGCGTCGTCCTCCAGCGGGTTCCGAATATAACACCTTCTTAGCTGGAGCGTGTTTTTCCATTCGCTCGACATGACCTAGCCAGCGCATCCGCTGGATTTTGATGAGATTTACTATGTCAATATCGGCATACAGCTGCTACAGCTCATGGTTGTACCTTATTCGGTACTCGCCGCCAACGCAAATAGGTCCAAAGATCTTGCGTAGGACTTTTCTCTCGAAAACTCCAAGCATTCGCTCATCCGAGGTGGAAATTGTCCAGGCTTCAGCGCCATATGTTACGACAGGCATGATGAGAGACTTGTAGAGTGTAGTTTTCGTTCTTCGAGAGAGGGCTCGACTTCTCAATTGCTTACTCAGCCCAAAGTAACACCTGTTAGCAAGAGTTATCCTACGCATGATCTCCAAGCGCATGATCTCCAGTAGACTTATTTCACGGTAGTTGGCGCATATTGTGGGGTCACCTTTTTTATGTACAGGACAGAGAACACTGAGCCTCCAATCATCAGGCATGCTTTCATCCGACCATATTCTGCTTATGAGCTGGTGCTTGCAGGCGAGCAGCTCTTCGCCTTCGGTCTTAAACAACTCGGCAGGCAGGCCATGAGCACCTGCAGCTTTGTTGTTCTTCAGCCTTAAAATGGCCGTTTCAACCTCGTCATAGTCGGGTGGTGGAACATCAACACCATCATCTGTAATTGGGGTTATCGGGCAATCTCCCCCACTGGCGGAATTGTTCGTAGCATCGCCATTCAGTAACGTGGAGAAGTGTTCCCTCCATAGGCTCAGTACACTCTGGACATCTGTAACCAGATTCCCATTTCCATCACGACATGAAGAGGCTCTGGGATTTAAACCTCCACTCAGGCGCTTGATCTTTTCGAAGAATTTTCGAGTCTCATTCTTGTCGGTACACATCTCTATCTCCTCAAACTCGCGTCTTTCTTGTTCTCTTTTCTTGCGCCTGAAAAGACGTCTCTCTGCACTCCTTTTCTCTCTGTACCGCTCCTTAACAGCTCGCGTTGCGCTTGCACACAGGGTTTTTCTGTAGGCGGCGTCTTTCTCTGCGGTAGCGTCGCGACACTCCTGATCATACCACTCATTCCTCAGAGGCCGGTAGTAACCGATTACCTCCTCGGCAGCAGTAGTCATGGAGTGGGATATATGTGTACACCGTGCGCATGTATCATCAAGTGGGGGAGTGTTCTGCATAAGCAGATCCGATAGTCGAGTGGAAAATGCATCTGCTGTCTCTGGTGATCGCAGCTTACCGACGTCGAGCTTTCTCTGTGTGGGACTTCTCTTGTTATTTGCGACACATAAGCGTGTGCGCATCTTAGCTGCAACAAGGTTGTGATCCGAGTCGATGTTGGCACCACGGATCGATTTCACGTCCATCACACTGGAAGCATGCCTTCCGTCAATCACCACATGATCAATTTGGTTTCTTGTACGTTGATCTGAAGACAGCCATGTCGCTTTGTGGATGTCGAGATGCTGGAATCTGGTACCACCAATTACCATGTTTCGTGCTGCGGCGAAGTCGATCAGCCTCATTCCGTTATCGGAGGTGTTCTGGTGGAGGCTGAATTTTCCGACAGTTGGACCAAAGGTACCTTCCTTGCCCACCCTGGCATTAAAGTCGCCAAGCACGATTTTGATATCGTGGCGGGGGCAGCAGTCATAAGCTTCTTCGAGGCGCTGAAAGAAGCTCTCCTTGGTCACATTGTCCTTCTCATCCGTCGGAGCGTGGGCACATATAAGGCTGATGTTGAAAAATTTTGCCTTGATGCGGATTATGGCCAGCCGTTCGTTCACAGGCGTCAACTGTGAGACAAGATGTCGTAGTCTCTTGCTGACCAAAAATCCACATCCTAATTCGTGCCTTTCAGCATGGCAACTGTAGTAAATGTCACAGGACGCTCTTTTGGAGCAG
This sequence comes from Megamerina dolium, assembly GCA_963854835.1. Classification (NCBI taxonomy): domain Eukaryota; kingdom Metazoa; phylum Arthropoda; class Insecta; order Diptera; family Megamerinidae; genus Megamerina; species Megamerina dolium. Next base: position 510,530 of record OY978526.1, read on the forward strand.
CCCTGTCCCGTCCATCGCATTTCCTGGGGAGCGGTGATGTCAGCTCTGTATTTTTCGAGGACATCAACCAGCTGGATAGAGGCACCCTCCCTATAAAGGGACCGGACATTCCAGGTACATATCCGTAAATCATTGTCCTTTTTTCGTTTGCGGGGGTCATCAACAAAAGCGGTAGTCCTTATCCGAGGCATATTTAAATTTGTATACTATTACTAAAAGCATCTTGAACAATTTGCAAACGTTGCCTTTTCGCAATGTTTAATATATCACGAGATGAAATCGGTGAAGAGAAGCTAACAAAATCTTCAGATTCTTCAGAATCCTCTGTATACATTTCTTCGAACGGTACTCTTGCACGAATCAAATAGTTGTGTAAAACCAAGCAAGCGTTAATTATGAGGCCTGCTTTTGGTGGACTGTAAAAGAGGGCTCTTTCCTTTGACAGACAGCGAAATCTGTTTTTTAATAAGCCAATGCATCTTTCCACAAGAACTCGAGTTGACTTGTGCGCTATGTTGTAGCGCTCTTCTTCGGTACATAAAAATAAAAATAAATATGTGGCACTTAAAGCCACAAAGGGCTCATTGGCCGAGCTTCTCTTCCATTACTGTTGTGCGTCTTAAATTTGGACAGTATTAGAAGGGACCTACTTATTTTAGCCGGTTCCGAACGGCAGAACACTTGTGACATCACTTTTTCTGAGCATTGTCACAGAGTTCTTTAAGAAGCTTTTTCATGGCAAGTTGTTGCTGTCGGAAGAATTGCCAATTGCTTGCCGACAGGTGGGTACCGTTCGAAAGAAAAATCTTATCGATATTAAATTTGTTATGCATCAGCCGGGGATTGAACCACGACCTACAGATCAGAAGGCGAACACACTAACCACTGAGCTACGGCACCCTACTATACGCTTTTCACACCACGAACCAGGGGGTCAATTCTCGTTCTGTGATAAAGTGAAGTGAAAAAAAGTTTTCATTTTCGTTTTCACAACTACTTTTCACTCTGTCTTTTCACAAACACTTATTTTGTGATTCTGGTTCGTGGTGTGAAAAGCGTGTTCCATTACCAATGTAGTCGTGAAACTATTGCAACTGTGCTATTTAATTACAGAAACAAATGAGTTGAAGTAGAGAAATAAGTAAAGAAAACATGTCGGGAATAATTATTTTATTAGAATTATCGCAAAGAATTCAAGATGAGCAAAGGTAATAAGATGTTGTGTAAATTTTTAATTACAGTAAATACAATTTAATATATTCTAGGGATTATTTAAGAGTACTAAGACGCAGACTTCGCGATGACCAAAATCTCTTTGAGGTGACAACCAACGAACATTTCAAGGAATTATATAGGTTCCCTAAAGCGTTAATTGGATATGCTACTATAAATTTTAATATAGCCTTGGCTGATGACACCAATTAGTGCAACATCATGTACCGAAGAAAAGCGCTACAACATAGCGCACAAGTCAACTCGAGCTCTTGTGGAAAGATGCATTGGCTTATTAAAAAGCAGATTTCGCTGTCTGTCAAAGGAAAGAGCCCTGTTTTACGGTCCACCAAAAGCAGGCCTCATAATTAACGCTTGCTTGGTTTTATACAACTATTTGATTCGTGCAAGAGTACCGTTCGAAGAAATGTATACAGAGGATTCTGAAGAATCTGAAGATTTTGTTAGCTCCTCTTCACCGATTTCATCTCTTGGTATATTAAACATTGCGAAAAGGCAACGTTTGCAAATTGTTCAAGATGCTTTTAGTAATAGTATACAAATTTAAATGATTAATTATTTTGTATCATATCTTTATTCATATGTTTATAAATAATTCAGTCTTCTTCATGTTACCCATGGGGTGGTTGATCACATTTTAGTTGTTAAATTCATTTTCTTAAATACTAAAAAAAATTAAAAAGATAAATAAAAAATAAAAACATAAATTAAAAACAAAAACTAGTTATTCATATAAAAAAATATTTGCATTAATCCCTGCGTCTAAGCATATCATCACAAATCTGTAAATGTGTAATTAATATGAGTTTCTTTAAGTTAATAAAACTTCTTACTTATCGTGCGCAATGTCAATATTCTCTTCCAAATAATTTATTAGATACTCCTTTTGATTCTCGCTAGCGAGCTTTCCTCTAACGAACTTCTCCATGTTTCTTTCACGAAGGGTTAGTTTTCATATGAACATTTTTGACAGTTCATTACACTGTTTCACAGAACGAGAATCGCCAGGATTGTGAAAAAGAGAAAAGTTTCGTTTCGTTCCACTTTTTTTCATATGAATTCATTTTGACGTTTCTTTTCATTTTTTCGCTGAACGAGAATCGAAAGTGCCATGAAAACGTGAAAAAACTTTTCATTTCAACGTTTTACAGAACGAGAATTGACCCCCAGAATCGCAAAATAAATGTTTGTGAAAAGACAGAGTGAAAAGTAGTTGTGAAAACGAAAATGAAAACTTTTTTTCACTTCACTTTATCACAGAACGAGAATGGACCCCATGGTATCAGTATTTGTTCCCACAAATGGCAGTTGTCATGAAAGTAGTAAATATTCAACTTTTACGCGCGTATCTATGGAATCCCTGGATACTGGTGCATCACATTCTATAATCAAGAGCGATTTGGTAATAAGTTTTGAGCCTTTAATGGGAATAAAATTGCGTACAGCAACGGGTGAGGATGCACAAATTCTGGGTGAGATAAAGAAACGAGTATCTATTGGGAATTGCACGTGGGAACATGAATTCATGATTGACAATGGTACGGATACTACGCTATGCAAATGTCGAGTTACCATTGAACATCGGTTACAAGCGTAGTGTCAACATCAAACGAATACTGGCATGTCAACGCCAAGAGGATCCAGCAAAATCAGAAGTGGTGATTTGGGCACAGATGAATGTGGATGATGGGACAGGCAAGTTGTGGGTAGTGGAAGCGGATAAAGAAAAAACGGACAAAAACATCATACTTCGTAGGACGTTAGTGGAACCTAAAGAAAATGTGATGGTACCGGTGCGAAAATTAAATATAGGAATGGTGGAATGGTGATTGGTCATTGCCAGGAAGTTACTGCCGTAGTAGACTTCGAGAAGGGTTCGTCGATAAAAAGTGGAAGATCAGGAACTGATAGAGCGGAATTAAAAGCGCAGATGGAAGAATGGGCATGTGTGCTTACCAACCAGCAAAAAAAAGGCTCTACAACTATTGGAGAAGTATAGTTCAATCTTTTCTTCAAATGGAAAAACTGGAGGACGAACAACCATCATGAAGCATCACATTGACACCGGTGATTCTAGACCAATTCGTCAAACACCACGACGAGTTCCATTGGCCAAAAGAGACGAAGCCATTAAGCTGATTTCCGATATGCAGAAACAAGGTGTTATTGAACCATCAGCGAGTCCATGGAGTTCACCAGTTGTGCTGGTAAAGAAGAAGGATGGAAGTACTCGATTCTGTGTGGATTACAGAAAGCTGAATGAGATTACGAAAAAAGACAGCTATCCACTGCCAAGAATCGATGACACTCTGGACACACTATCTGGTGCGAAGTGGTTCTCAACTCTTGATTTGCAAAGTGGCTACTGGCAAGTGGAACTTGGTAAGGAAGACAAAGAGAAAACAGCTTTCAGTATTGGCGATGGTCTATGGCAATTTACAGTTATGCCATTTGGCTTATGCAATGCGCCAGTTACTTTCGAACGTCTGATGGAGCGTGCACTCAGAGGACTACACTGGAAAACGTGCTTGGTGTACCTCGATGACATTATCTTGTTGGGAAAAGATTTTAACGACCACCTGGAAAAGTTGAAAGATGTATTTGAGCGTATACAATCAGTAGGGCTTAAACTGAATATGAAACTGTTCACTCTTCAGGCTAGAAGTTAAATATCTTGGTCAGTACAAGAATGTCCTATTCCGATGAATATTCACGAGTTAAGAAGCTTCCTAGGCTTATGTACCTACTATAGACGATTTGTTCCTGGTTATTACCATTTGAAAACCTAGGACAAATGGCGCGCTGGATTGAAAGATTGCAAAGTTATGATTTTGCTATCGAGCATCGTAAAGGAGGACAACATGGGTCAACGCGGATGCTCTATCTCGTCGTCCTTGCAATATGGAATGTAAACATTGTTTTCGAGTGGAAAGCAAGCACATTGTCGACATACGACTTACGAGGAGTCATGGTCCACCGAACGGGTGCAAGAAGATCAGCGGAACGAACCATATCTCGTAAATATTATGGAATACAAGGAAGAGGGCTTACGTCCATATTGTCAAGAAATGGCTAATGAGAGTCATACTGGGCACACTGGGAGCAGTGTCAAAACCTGCACTTACGAGAAGGATGTTTATTCCGAGCATGGGAAAGTGAAGAGGGAAAAATCACTAATGATCTTCTAGTGGTACCCAAGGCAAGAATAAATGAAGTGATAGCTGAGTGGAGAGCTTTTGGGAACCGCCGAGAAAATAAAGAAACGATTTTATTGGGTTGGATACCACGACAATGTCGCTGATTGGATTCGGAAGTGTAAGGAACGTGCAATGGCCAAAGGTCCCAATAAGAAAAGTCGAGGTAAGATGTACCAATACACCGTGGGTGCTCCATTTGAGCGAATTGCTATGGACATAGCTGGACCATTTCCAACAAGCAATTCAGGGAACAAGTATGTTCTGGTTATTATAGAATACTTCAGTAAATGGCCTGAAGTATACCCCATTCCAAATCAAGAAGCTAGTACAGTTGCGGACGTATTCGTTAACCAATGGATTACTCGTTTTGGTGTACCGATGGAGTTACACTCAGACCAAGGTCGAAATTTCGAATCAGTTGTATTTCAAGAGATATGCCGTATGTTTGCACCCACAATTTGATGGCATGGTAGAACGATTTAACCGTACCTTGGAGGAATATTTGAGAAAAGTCGTAGATAAATACCAAAGAGACTGGAATGTACATATACCAATGTTCCTCATGGCATATCGATGGGCACAACATGATACGACGGCTACTACAGCAACAATGGCAATTTTTGGAAACGAGTTAGTGGCACTAGCGAAAAGCGCGAGCAGTTAAATGAAGTACATCAGTTCATCAGAGAGCGGTCGCAGATGACAAGCGATTAGATGAAGGCCAAGTATGAGTTGAAAGCAAATTCCAAAGGATTCTATGAAGGAGAGCTTGTAATGCTTCATCATCCACAACGAAAGAAAGGCCTGTCCCCTAAGCTACAGACTCATTGGAAAGGACCATATGAGATTATAGCAAAGATAAATGACGTAGTGTATCGTATTCAACGTGCCTGGAATAAAGGGCAAAGTTTAAAGTAGTGCACTTGGAACGACTTGCGCCATATCGGGGGGAAGTATTAAAACTTGTTCGAGACGAACAAGGTTAAGAGGAGGGCAGTGTAAGGAGTATCGATGGTTGGTTACTCATCACTATTGTGAATGACACTATTGTGAGTGACACGAATATTGGCAGCATCGAAACGAACGTCAACAAAAAGAAATAAGCGATAACCAGAACAAGCCAACAAGAAAGAAAGAGAAGAATTTCGATGAATTAAGATTCTGGAGAGTTACCACAGAGTATAAATAGTGCCAGTCGTTGACAAATGAAATTAATCAAAACCCGAACGTGATTGCGCAAACATTGGTAGAGTATCAGAGGCAAAAGTTGCAAGTACATTAAAGTGTTATTATAAATAGTTGATTGTAAATAGAGTTGATTAAATAAATTGTTGCTGTATATAGATGTACAAAACAAGTGTTGCAATTATTATTAACAGAGTCCAGTAATCGAATATGGTTGATTCAAATAGAATTACGCGTTCACAAAATCGTCAAACAAGTATGTTCGCTGCATTGAAGCACTTAAAAACTCTAAAAGGCTGTTATAAGTTTGTGAAGAAATTAAAACAAAAAAAGAACAATTTATGCATTAACAAACAAAATGGACGCGGATCAAAACTTTGCATTTAATTTGGAGATGTTGCCATAACGAACTTTTAGTAGAAATGAAAAGTGAGAGTTCATGGCAGGCAATATTCATCAGATAATTGTACTAATAATAATTGCTTTCTAGAAGCAATACGCATTCTCCATTGGCAACATACTGCCAAGCGACATTACTTTATTTCGTGATGCAGGTTCGTTCCATCAGCAAATAAAAGTTACAAGTGAACTGTTTATTGCTCTCTTCACTGTGTTCGTTTTTCTTTTCTCTTGGCTTGGGCGTAAGATGTCAAAATCACTTGTTTGCTGTTTCCTTTATTACTTATTCTCCTTCTTTCCGCATGTCGTTGTTGTGTTGTTGTGTTTTGATATGCCAACATTTATTATTAACAACCGTCAGGAGGTTCTTGATCACGATGTAGCCTCTAATTCTAACGTAACGAGTATCGATGGTTATTGTGAATAGCACGAATAATGGTAGCATCGAAACGAATGTTACCAAAAAGGAATAGGCGATAACTAGAACAGGCCAACGAGAAGAAAGGGAATGAACGATATAGGAAGTTTCTGGAGTATTACCACAGAGTATAAATAGGGCTAGTTTGTCGTTGTGATCGTGCAAACATTGATAGAGTATCAGAGGAAAAAGTTGCAAGAGCATTAAGAAGTGATTGTAAATAGAAGTATTGGTTAAATAAATTGTTGTTGAACATAGTTAGTACAAAAATAAGGGTTGCAATTACTATTGGTAGAATCCAGTGATCGAACAGGGTTGTTTCAAATAGAACAAAACGTTCACAAAATTAAAACGTAACAATTGGTGTCAGAAGTGGGATTCTGTTAAGATGGTGAAAATCGACCGACTGAAAGTGTACCAACGGAAGAAGCAATTGTCAGAGATGAATCTTGCAATATTGTGACGAGTTTCGATGGCTATTCATCACTAATTGTGAATGGCACGAATAATGCTAGCATCGAAATAAATGTCAACAATAGCGATAACTTAAACATCCCAACAAGAAAGAATGAGAACAAACTAGATAGCGATAAAAGAAGAACTAGAGTGCTGCCACAGGGTATAAATAGGACAAGTTTGTGGAGGAATAAATAAATTCAATTCAGAAAGTGATCGAGGCAAAATCACACGATAGCAAGTTAAAGTAGCAAGTATATTAAAAAGCGATTGTAAATAGAAGTATCGATTAAATAAATTTTTGTTGTATAGAGTTAGTACAAAATAAGTGTTGCAATAATTATTGACAGAATCCAGTGACCGATCAGATTAAACGATTAATTACACAGCTCTACTTTATTCCCAAATTCCAATTCCACTGCATTATTTCAATTCAAATAAAACAGGCGCATTTGCATTAATGTGGACACGACGTTCATGGCCAGGACGCTCCTGTTCAGGCCAATGTGGACAAGCACATACAAAGTGCCTAAATTTCTTTTAAGTTGAAACCGCTGCAATTTGTCTAAGAGAACTATATTTAACACTTTGATTTACATTGTAGTCGAAAATAAAAATCAAAATGGGAATGGCTTAAAATCAGCAAGCCATTCCCATACAAAATCTAGGAAATTAAAAACTTTTTTAAGTGCCATAACTTACAAACTATTCAGCTTACAACAACCATATTCAAGATGTGAATTAGTATTGAAAGGATAACTAGATTTGCAAGAAATGGGCTAGCCACGCCCACTCCTTATAAGAGCCCCCATACAAAGTGACCGAATTATTTTAAATTTAAACCGCTGTAACTTCTGCAACTTTTCGCCTAGAGCAATCACAATTGACACTTGGATTAATATCGTGGTCGGAAATAATGTGGCATGAAACTTTTTATATATATTGTACATCCTTATGTGCTAGGTATAATTTGGTCGGCCCAGCCGACTGTTAGATCATTTTTTTATGTTCGAAATTGGTACGAAAAAAAAAGAAAACCCAAAATGGGGACATACATCTGACCGAGCAAGTATAATTCACCCATAATTCTTAGCTCACTTATTGTGTACGCTCTATGAAAAACTCACCACGTGAACGCTCTTATCTTTTAAATGATAAAATCAATTCAACACATCATGATGCGTAAGTTGTAATTCATATTTTGAATCGTGTATATTTTCTCTATTGCAACTGTAAATAGAAAATTGCTTCAGTTCGCAGCAGAGACTTGTTGATGTGAAATGTGATTTTGTGTAATATAAAGAAAAAATTGGCAAGTTAACAAATATTAATAAAACAAAGTATATATTGTACGATTTGGAAAGTTCGCCAACGCTTTTTATGTTGAAAACTGTTAACAATTGTTGAAAGTTTTTTGTTAGCGAACACACAATAGAAAATTTTCAGCAGTGTTGCCATCGCAAATTTCCGTAATCCTCTTTCATTTTGAGAATTATAGCCTAGACAGACGGCAGCCTGATTCCGGATTACCGAGTTAATTCGAATTAACTCGGGCATTAACTGCAGCTAATCCGCACTAAAACACTTTATTTATACTTACTATAATTTAATTTATCTTTTTGTATTTTTTACTGTAAAATAAAACGTTATTATTTACCATAAAATAAAAAGCCATTTTAATTTTCTTGCTTATGTACTTTGTGTCAATAAAATATGAACTAATAAAATAAAATCCTACGTTTCACTGTTAAATGAGGTTCAATTTATTTCCTGCTCATTGCAAAGAGAACGTTCCAAATTTTAGCGTCAAATAATTTCAAAAACTCAGAGTAAAAAAGTGATGCCATCACATCATTTTTAGAAGCTCAGAGTGATGAAATTGGTAGAACTCACATTAGTAAGATGAATTCTGTTTTGAAAGAGCGAGCGTCATGGTGAGTGTATTTGTTGAGGAAAAATTCGAACTCAGTTTTTAAAATGAGGCTTATTTTGATCATCGTCTATATGGCACCACTCATCTTTTTATTCGGTCATCAACCTATTTTTTGAAATTCTTTTTATTAATTTACCAATGAACGACGGCATTTCAGTTACCGTTGTCGTCTTATCTGTCGTGGCATTTTTTATCTCAATAATTTTTCATTATACATAAAAAAAATTGTATAACAGAACACTGGAAATAGTGGCAAAGATTCGATTAATTCCACTATTCGATTTCTATTTGGTCATCCCTAGCATTCACTACCAAGTATAAAATATTTATCAGGAAGATATAATTAAGTTTATATATTAAATAAGTTGTGAAACTATATAAATATGATTAAAACACAAAAGATTTTCCAAAACAATGGTAGCACAGAGGTAATTACATTATAAATTATAGTGGGAAGTGTGAAGGTAAAAGTAAAAAAAATTGTGAGTTAAGTGGAACGGTGACGAATGCTAAAAATGTGGTGATGGCGTCGACTATGTTAAATCCGGTCAAAGACCAAACCAATAATTTTTCGCAGCTGCATTGTTTATTATTGTTAATGGTCGAATAAACAATTTGAATATGCGCTTTTACGTTGTAATAATTTGTTCTCATTTAGGGGATTCGAAAGTTGATTTACCTAATGTTGAGTTCACTTAACCTTTCACTTTTTACAGAGCGTGATATGGCAATTTATTTCTATTAAATTTTTCTTTTCAAATATTACTAAATTATATATTGGCGATTTTTAAATAGGAAAAAACCGATGATTTGGATCATTTGCGAAAAATGTTTATCGGTGGACTTTCGGCTGTTACGACAGAAGACACACTGCGCGCTTTCTATGGACAGTGGGGTGATGTGGTAGATGCGGTTGTAATGCGTGACCCAGCAACAAAGCGTTCCAGAGGCTTTGGCTTTATTACTTATTCTGACCAAGCTATGGTTGATAAGGCCCAGGCAGCTCGCCCACATGTCATCGACGGCAAGTAAGTTGTCTTTTCTAACATATCGCACATTTAATAATAAATATAATTAATTCAAAATTTAAGTTTTGTGGGAAAACACAATCAAAGTTTTATTTATTTATTTATATCATTTATTAAAAGGAAATTCAAAGTTATCTGTATCAGGCATTTTTGTCGCATTGGGGTTTCGGTTTGACTGAAGTTATTCTCTTCACTAAATTTCTTAATTTTATGATAAAACCTCAACAAATTAAAATTTTGAATTAAAAAAAAATATATATATGTGGCTCTTAAAGCCCCAAAGGGCTCATTGGCCGAGCTTCTCTTCCATTACTGTTGTGCGTCTTAAATTTTTTGGCAGTATTAGAAGGGACCTACTTATTTTAGCCGGTTCCGAACGGCAGAACACTTGTGACATCACTTTTTCTGAGCTTTGTCACAGAGTTCTTTTAGAAGCTTTTTCATGGCAAGTTGTTACTGTCGGAAGAATTGCCAATTGCTTGCCGACAGGTGGGTACTATTCGAAAGAAAAATCTTATCGATATTAAATTTGTTATGCATCAGCCGGGGATTGAACCACGACCTACAGATCAGAAGGCGAACACACTAACCACTGAGCTACGGCACCCAAATTTTGAATTACATCTCTTTATTATTAAAGGCGCGATATGTATCATTGTGTATCACATAAAACTAAGAAACTATTTTTACTTAAAATTTATATGCAGTGAGTTTGACAACTACTTAGACAAAGCAATTGTAAAACCAATTGCTTATTTTTTATAAATATGGCCCATTATCGTTATATTATTTTCCTATTGCTGTAAACTCACTTTATAATAAAGGAATGCATTCGAATATTAACCGTATTGTATTCTCAAGATATCCTTTTGCTAAAATGTCTACATAAATGCTTAGCCTAAACTTTTTATTAATGTAGTTATCAGCTTAGAATAACTTTAGGTAAATAGTCGTACATTTCGACTTTAGCTTAAGATTGTTTTGAATCATTCACATTCAAGTGATTTTTCTAATCCAAAGTGATCACAGAAAAATGTAATTTAAATAAAGCATTACATTGTCAAGATTTTCTTATGATAAAATATTAATATAATTGCGTAGGCTGTTTTCTATCAATTAGATCCTTAGATAAATTGCACATCCCGGTCACCTCGACATTACTTACTTACTTACTTACTTATGTGGCCATAACAACCGAATATCGATTTAGGCCGAAAATAACATGCTTCGCCAGCCATCTCTGTTCTTCGCTAGCTGGCGCCAGTTAGAAATTCCAAGCGCCGTCAGGTTCTCCAGTACTTGGTCTTTCCACCGGAGGTTTGGTCTTCCTCTTTTGCGTCGTCCTCCAGCGGGTTCCGAATATAACACCTTCTTAGCTGGAGCGTGTTCTTCCATTCGCTCGACATGACCTAGCCAGCGCAGCCGCTGGATTTTGATGCGCTTTACTATGTCAATATCGGCATACAGCTCATACAGCTCATGGTTGTACCTTATTCGGTACTCGCCACCAACGCAAATAGGTCCAAAGATCTTGCGTAGGACTTTTCTCTCGAAAACTCCAAGTATTCGCTCATCCGAGGTGGAAATTGTCCAGGCTTCAGCGCCATATGTTAGGACAGGCATGATGAGAGACTTGTAGAGTGTAGTTTTCGTTCTTCGAGAGAGGGCTCGACTTCTCAATTGCTTACTCAGCCCAAAGTAACACCTGTTAGCAAGAGTTATCCTACGCATGATCTCCAAGCTGACGTTATTACTTCAAAAGCGACTACTTCCTCGACATTAGCCTAAGATTATTTTAATTTATTCGCAGCTGAGAAATCTGTAAAATTTTTAACCTATCCTACATATAAATTACAACACACTTTAAGTGGTAATAGAATTGTGAAAGTAATTTATTAGTCCATTTAGGAGACTAACTTATATAAATACATTATATTAACCATTTTTGACTTCACTAATATGCATTATAGGAATGTTGATTCGAAACGTGCATTACCACGACCAGAATTAGGTAAACCTGAATTAAGCTCTACTGTAAAGAAAATCTTTGTTGGCGGTTTGAAAGAAAATCATGACGAACCAGCTCTGACGGAACATTTTTCTCAATTTGGAAATGTGGTTAGCGTTAAGATTTTAACTGACAAGAATACAGGACGTAAGCGTGGTTTTGCATTTGTCGAATTTGACGATTACGATTCAGTAGATAAAGCAGTATGTAAGTATATTTGTCTATTCCAGTTAAGAAGCGAAACACAAATATCTGCATATTCTTCACTTTATAGTGCACAAGAATCACACGATCAAATATGTACTTGTTGATGTTAAGAAATCGGTATATAAACAAGAATTAGCTAAGAAAATTGCTTCACAACAGCAGCAAGGCGGTATGCTCGTACCAGGTTCTGCAGCTGTTACAGGTGGATATCAACAGGCCGCAACAGGAGCTGCAACTTACAATCCTCAATCTGCGTACACTTATCCTCCACAGATGGCACAACCTGCCACATATAACGGTTGGGGTGGATATGCACAACCAACAGCTTATCAGCAAGCAACACCCACTAATGCTGTTGCCGGATATGGTGCTTATGGTGCAGCACCGCAAAATGGAGCTGCTGCATGGAACGCAGCGACATATCCAGCCCCCACTGGCTGGGGTCAAAATGGTTACGGAGCACCAACGACAGCACCTGTAGGTGCTACTACTGCTGCCCCACAACCTGCTGCTAATGGTTGGAGTGCTACTGGTGCAACACAAAACTTTGGAGACTATCAGCAAACGTATAATGGAGGGCCTCAAAAAGCAGGTAGTCTTCAAGGGAATCGAATGAATCCGTACACTGTTTCGTCCACACCTAACTATGGTAAGTTTGAAAATATAATATTTGCTTGTTTTATTGAGACTTATTTATTTCGTAAGACTGCTGGCTTTACAATCCCTTATGTAGGCATTACAATTTTCCATTTAATTATGTATATTTTTATCTGAATGGCTTTCACTACCTGTTACGAGTTGTTTGTAATGGAATTAACAGCCGAATTATATAATACTCAACGCGAGTTACTTGATTTGTCTGAATTTGTTTTTCGTATTTTGAAAAAAAAAACCAAGTAAAAACGCGGGAAAATTAAAGTCACGTTTTGCATAATTCCACGTTAAATTACATTTTATGTACCTATATATTCAAAATCTTATACACAATGTAAATGCCAGAATTAAGTGTTGTATAATGTAACCAATAACTTACTTATCGTCGATAATTGTGAGTATAAATATTTTTTGTATTTGTATATATATGTATAATATATATTTTGTATATATATGTATAATATATATTTTATATATATATATGCATAATATTTTTGTATATATATGTATAATATATATTTTGTATATATATGTATAATATATATTTTTTATATATATGTATAATATATATTTTGTATATATATGTATAATATATAATTTGTATATATATGTATAATATATATTTTGTGTATATATATATATATATATATATATATATATATATATATATATACATACATATATATATACAAACAAAGAAAATGAAAAAGTATATATGTAAGTTTTCGGCGTTAGTCCACAACAGAATTACAAAAATCAGCTTGTAATGTTTGTGATTATTATTACAACAACATTAATTTTCTTTTTATGTGGCCATTACAACCGAAAATCGATTAAGGCCGAATCAAGCATGCTTCGCCATCCAGCTCTTTCCTTCGCTAGTTGGCGCTAGTTAGAAATTCCAAGCGCTGACAAGTTCTCCAGTACTTAATCTTTCTACCGTAGGTTAGGTCTACCTCTATTGCGCCGTCCACCAGCGGGTTCCGAATATAGTACCTTCTTAGCCGGAGCGTGTTCTTTCATTCGCTCGATATGAGCTAGCCAGCGTCGTCGCTGAATTTTAATGCGCTTTACTATGTCAGTGTCGGCATACAGCTCATACACCTCATGGCTGTACTTTATTCGATATTCGCCACAAACGCAAATAGGTCCAAAGATCTTGCGTAGGATTATATATATATATATATATATATATATATATATATATATATATATATATATATATATATATATATATATATATATATATATATATATATATATATATATATATATATATATATATATATATATATATATATATATATATATATATATATATATATATATATATATATATATATATATATATATATATATATATATATATATATATATAACGGGCGCCGAATCATGTGGCCGAGCATTATCATGTTGCAAAGTAGCTTTGTCTGCCTATCGGCGTATTACGGCCGTTTAGCTCGCAATGCTCGGCTCAAACGCATCAATTGTCGTCAGTACAGGTCCCCTGTGATCGTCTGACCCAATTTCAACAGCTAATAATACCCCACGCCCACATACATTCTCGTCATAAATATTCGGCTTGGGCGTCAATGATGAGCGATGGCCGGGGTATCGTTCTTCGTCTTCCAAATCAAAAGTACCACTTTTAAATCGTGCAACTACTTCGTTCATCTAAAGGAATGCCGGCCACACGAATACTAACACATTTGCACTAGTGTGTGTGTGTGTGTCAAAGGGAGTACGTGTTTCTACATTGTTTCTTTCAAATATACGCAGCAGTCTTGTTTCAACAAAACTTAAACAACAACTGAGAAGCGAAAGCATAACATCGTGCTTATACATCGTATCGTTGGTATGAAGGCAAACTACACATTGTGCAACTCTTGGCCGCCTAGGAGCTAGCGCATGGTAACCATAAACTTCCACTAAAATACCATGACTTTCGGCAGTCTCTTTATTCATACTGAAGTAATGAAGTAAAACTCCCCGGGAAAACATCTTATTCGCTACAGTTGATATTTTCGGAGCACACACAAACTATTTTGTTTATTTTGTGATGACACTTCAAAATGGTGGTGTTTATGTGATATATATATATATATATATATATATATATATATATATATATATATATATATATATAAATATATATATATATATATATATATATATATATATAAATTTCTATATATATAAATATATATATATATATATATATATATATATATATATATATATATATATATATAAAATATTTTCTTAAATTTCGGTTCCTTTGATTTGTACAGGACAAACACTTAAATAATGCCAAAATAGGAAAAAATTTTAACAAAAACAATCTGTTATCGAAAATACTACAAAAAATGTATATGTCAGAAAATTTAGGACTTAAGTAAGTGCCCAAACTTTCACATATGCAACCATTCTGAAAGACGTGTAATAAAAAAAAACAATTGCAAAACACCTACAAAACGTAAACGGAAACATTTATCGCTTTTGTTCGAAAAGAACTAGGAAGAAAAATATTTGTTATCAAGAAGAAAAACAGAAACACCCCTTAACCACTTTTTCAGCACTAGCCTAACGAGAAGGAATGGCATCTATAATATTTAAAAACATACCTACAACAATGATATAGATACGTAGGTGTTCCATTCGCGTTAAATTAAATTGAAGTTTCAAGTGTATAAAATATAATGAGCAAATACTATGACCAGTAGGTATAGTCAAGGTTAGAATCGAATTGATCACATATTTCCCCATACACAAATCTGTCAAAAAGCCTATTCTAAGTTTAAGATGATTTTAACTCAGTCTATAACCATTAGCGCAATCCCGGGATTTAGATGTTCAGTATTTTGTAACAACTTAACAGGAAAAAAATTGCATCAATATTGTTTGAGAAGCGCGTCCAGCGCTAATAAATAATGGGTTTTAAATATACTTTTTTATTTAAAGTAAAAATTATTGTAACAAAACATTAGTAACATTAGTTACAAAACAAAAGATAATTGTTAAATTTATACGCATTTAATAAGACTTTAGCGAGTACACATCTGATAAAGTATCTTATATGTGGAAAAGGCTCGATGCAAAAAAACTTAAAAAGTAATCAAATGTACCTTATTTTGTGGTTAAAAGAAGTTTATATATACAACTTAAAACGTCACTTTTGACTTTTACCTAGTAAAATAAAAACAAATGTACAATTGAGTACAAATTAAAATGAAATTGTCTATAAAAAAATTGAGCTCCCGCGTCTCTCCCCTAAAAATATACCAAAACCTTTGAACCTTTTTTTATCCCTTCTACATATTTTGCGGTGGTCTGAGATTATGGTATTCAGTTTTTTATTGTTCGAGTAGAATTTCAACAAGCGCTTTGTGGCGCGTCAACTTAATTTCCAGCGTGACGTGTAATTAATAGAACTTTCTTATTATACGGGACTGCTATTGTGTATTAGATTGAGAATTTAACGTTTTTATAGTGTATAAATTGTGAATCATTTGTACACAAAACTATTTATAGATGTATATACCTATATTTTTTGCAAAACTACTGCTTTCATGCTTGGGAAATAATAATTTATCGCGGTCTCACAATTTACTGTCATTATCATAATGCTTATATTGGATATGTAGTCTTACATATACATATTTTAGATAGGTTGTAAGTAGTTGGACTATATATATATATATATATATATATATATATATATATATATATATATATATATATATATTATATATATATATATATATATACATATATATATATATATATATATATATATATATATATATATATATATATATATAATTATTGGAATTTATTGTAATCTTCAGATTATTTGCTCGCATTTTTAGTTTTAATGTTCATACAATAAACACGAAGCTTAGTTTATTTTAAGATATCCAATTGGATCCCTGCTTTTGCCAGATTCTAAAATTTAAGTTCTTTTCATAGGAAACATTAGAGAATTTTCAAAACGGTTTAGCACATGAATGCTTTTCTACTGAGTCGTAATATTTTGTTATTTTGTTCATGTTTCGGTGATAGCCATTTTAATATACAATACTGTGTGGGTGCCGTAGCTCAGTGGTTAGTGTGTTCGCCTTCTGATCTGTAGGTCGTGGTTCAATCCCCGGCTGATGCATAACAAATTTTATATCTATAAGATTTTTCTTTCGAACGGTACCCACCTGTCGGCAAGCAATTGGCAATTCTTCCGACAGTAACAACTTGCCATGAAAAAGCTTCTAAAAGAACTCTGTGACAAAGCTCAGAAAAAGTGATGTCACAAGTGTTCTGCCGTTCGGAACCGGCTAAAATAAGTAGGTCCCTTCTAATACTGCCCAAAAATTTAAGACGCACAACAGTAATGGAAGAGAAGCTCGGCCAATGAGCCCTTTGGGGCTTTAAGCGCCACATATTTATTTATTTTTTAATACTGCATCATGGGGCAGCAAAAATGAAAACGGCACTCGAATAGTGCGCAAGGAATTACTGTTAAACGTTTATTGAATATGTTCTGAAAGAATCATACCTTTAGCAATACCTTTGTTTCAACTGTGATATTGAAATGTGTACAGGCTTATCGTAAACAAAATTTCCCGTGAATTATTTCACTTGTCAGCAATGCCTTTTAGATTGCTGACAAGCGAAAATGCGAATTCATGTTTGCAATAGGCCTGATAGTGTTAGAGGGTTTCATTCACACTTGTGTCTCCTACTATTATAAAGTACGCATGCATATCAAGATGGTATAGAGGACGCTTGTTAAATCTCTCGGCATTATATTTCTACGATTTAATATTTATTTATTATATATAATTACGTATACGTATTTATTAACAATATTCTTATACCATTTATTATATCTCTCTTTATTTCTCGTTTAGGCATTTAAATGTTTACATATAAAGTAAAGTATATAACCAGAAATTATTTTAAGCAATCTAATAAATCCAATCAAATACCTTGTATTTGAGATGAAACTATAGGATGCACATCTTAGATCGACATTACAATTAATTGGAATATACAACCACTGGATTATTTATTTGTAATATAATTTAAACATACCGAGTAATACAATATATGAATATATAATTGCATAATTATGTGATCAATAAACATGATGATGATGACGCTGCAATGAGATGTTGATAAATCCTCATCGGATAAAGTTGAAGCAAATTGAAATTAATTAATGTCGCCAAACAATGTGGACTACAACAAATTTACCATACACATACATAATAATCAAGCAGTAAAATATCGTCGTGCAAAGATTCCATAAAAATGCTAACTGTGCAGAGAAACAATGAGAAAAGACAAAACAAATATTTGCAATTTAAGTCCAAAATAATTAATAAAAATCAATCGGTAAAACCGTTACATGTAGTAACAGTTGTGCAAGCGGAACATTTTTAATACACTTTTCAGACATATATGTGTAATTTCGTTTGGAAAGACTTGTATTTTTACCCCGACTCGAAACTCAGATCCAGGATATTAAATGTATTCTTTTCAACACATGTAAATTCAAACCTTCATTGTATGGTGAAAACTTTTAATCGTTAAAAAGAATATATTTAATGATAAAATAAATTAAATCCAATTTTCCAAATATATATATATATATATATATATATATATATATATATATATATATATATATATATATAAATATATAAATATATATATATATATATATATATATATATATATAAATATATATATATATATATATATATATATATAAATATATATATATATATATATATATATATATATATATATATATATATAAATGAGCAAACATTCATATATAAGAATTTTCTTTTTTTTGTATTCTACTTTACTTTTTGTTTTTGTATTTTATAGAAACTGATGTATTGTATTCAAATGATTTAATTTACTATATACCCCTATGCATATTAAAAATGAATTCAAATAAAAAATAATAACATCGTATATCCTAAGTTTTCTTTCATATTCGATATTGATTTATTGTATGTATATATTTGTAGAATATACAATATTAGTTGATTGAATGCGTGTTGTGTTGCTACCTATTTGTATCATGTTCATACGTTATCTTAAAGTTATTAAAGTGGATACATGTAGTATTTTTAGAAAACTACTTCATGTAATAATTTGGCCCAAACGCAGGACATTTAAATGTTGGATGTGTGAGTTTAAACCTACATATGGAATAAAATATACTTTTCTGTTGAATGGAAATAAAAAACAATTAATTTAGAACAGCTTTACGGCAACGTATATCCATGGTATTCATTTGAACATATTGTATAATATATACAGTATTGGTCAAGGTACACATTGAATTCTCCTTCTAAATGTTCAGGGCAACAATTGTAGCTACTTTAGTTCTTTACAATTACGATTTATATCACCACGTCCTCCCAAAATGACACATACGGAAAAATGCTGGAAACCACGCGATTTCATTCCGAAACCGAAATTGCAAATCGAATGAATTAGTCTGAGGTGTGAAGAAAGTCACGCGATTTCAATGAAGTTCGAAATTAATTCCGTAACAGCGGATTGTCAGACAACAGAAATTTCTATTTACTTTTGAATTAAAGATTTGCCTTAACATGAGCGTTTTTATCCGTTACGTTTATTTAATACATCAAAACAACTGGAAAAATTAATCCAACCGTTTGGATATTCCAGAGCCTGTAAGTTTATATAAAAAGCAAATAAGCCTTTCAGAATGTTATTAACGATGTAAAGATTTTTTTTCGTACACATCTCTTCCTGCTCAAAAAAATTGAGATTTTTGGCACATGCCAAATCGTTGCGGTTTGATGTTCGAAAACGAAAATGATTCAGAGAAATTCAGCATATGTCAGCACGTTTTCGGTGACAATTTCTATCTAAAATACTATCGTTAAAGTCAGCCTTATTTTGATTATGACTACGCGTCTACGAATGAATGTGGCTGTATAATCTCTAAAATTTCAGTGTACACAAAAACATACAAATCAATATCTATAAACATCTCGAAAAGGGGAGTCTGATTTGGTGCCAGTTAGTTGTTCTCTCGCACTAAAAGTTTAATTCTATTAGCTTGAAAATATAGATGTTGTAATAAATTCATAGGCCGTCGGTTGAGCGCCCTTTTGTTTTGCCCATATAATTTTAAACTTTGCCGAGGAGGCCAGTACTGTATATATAGTATATATTTATATAATTTGCTATTCTCAAAAAGATCAGATATTGAAATATTGATTCTAAGATTATTAAAGATAAAGGTATATGTTCGTTCTTATTTACATGTAGTATATTTATGCATATATACCTTCTAATTACAAGATAACCTAACGTATATTTTGAAAACGTACTAAGTCATACTATTTATTTATATGAAAGATTTTTGTTTTAAAAAGACAAACTCCTATAAAACATGGAATTATAATAATTACCAAATGATTGAGCTAAAATGTGAATTATCTCTAAGTAATATTTAATATTGTGCATTTGTGCACATTTTGCCGATGTCCAATAAAGTGATTCCACCCCCTCTATAACTCTCTCTATCAACATTACACTAGTAACTCGTAGCGATCATGAACAATTTGAATACAATGATTAGATTGGATTTAACTGTAAATATATTCATTGATAAATTCTAAAATACATACACTACCCTGCAAATGTTTCGATAAATTTCAGAAATGACATATATTTTGTATTTTTCGTTACAAATTTTTCGAAGAGGATTGTTTTGTGGAACATGTTTCTATAAAATAAAAATTTAAAAAAAAATTGTTTTTTTTTGTAAAAGAATGCGACGTTTCTCGTCAATATGCTTGTCTTTCAATTTGATAATGACCGCACAAACTTTGGGCATTCTTTCCACCAAATTGGAGGTCTTTCCAAGCATTATTTAAACTTTGAGATTCGCTGTTTCGAACCTCTCTGTCGAACTCACCTTATAATAATTCAATGGGATTCGCATCGGGCGATTGGGATGGCCATTCCATGAATTGAAGAATGCAGCTGTTTTCTTTCGATTTGATGTAATTTGTGCAAAGTTTGGATTTGGTGTTCAGGGTATTATCTTGCTGAAGCACGAATAATAATCGATTTTTACCAAATCATCTGCACCATTATAGCAAAAACAAGCCCAGACCACGATACTGTCACCTCCAAACTTGACTATAGGCTTAACACATTCAGATTGATATCGTTCCCCATGATTTGCACGGCAAAACATTCGCCGTTTGTTTCCGAAAACTTCGATTGGATTACGTTTAGATTATATAGGATTAGATTACGTTCTGTCATCAGAAATTATGATAAAAACGTGTTGAACTGAACATTATGCACACAAGAGAATTATCAAAATATATCGTTTTAAATTTGACTTGTGTGGGTAAAAGACGTAAGACAGTATTGGCGCACATTTTGAAGTATTTTAATATTTATTAAAAAGCGATTCGGGTCGAAATATGGCAAAAAAAATATTGCAAATTAAGCAATTTGAAACTAGCTCAATTTTTGTATCACAACAATAAGTCAAACATGTCAAAAATCATAAGAATACTGTTATTTCTTTTGCAGGGGAGTGTACATTTGTACTAACTTCTACATAACTTAAGTTATGCTCGTATGTACTTAGAATGATATAATAATTATGCGAATATGCTTACGCCGCTATTAAAGGATAACATTTCCAATCAATAGGAATCTTAAATAATATTGCTCTTACCGTTTTGCTTTACTCATTTATATATATATATATATATATATATATATATATATATATATATATATATATATATACATATATATATATATATATATATATACATATATATATATATATATATATATATATATATATATATATATATATACAAATATGTATAGATATATAAATAGAGGGTTTTTTTTTTAAAGTGAAGCGGTTTCCGATAGAGGATAAAGCGGTATAACAATTATTAAATCTGTTAACCTAAAAGTGATTTGTACTCAGTAATTTGCAATTTCATCATGGAAAGATTGACACCGGAGCAACGCTTGTAATTATTTAATTCATCATCGTGGTTGTCATCCAAACTCAAATGGTAGTTGACCCATTGCTTTATCGCAAAATTTTATTCAGTAATGAAGCTCATTTTTTGCTGAATGGGTATGTGAACAAGCAAAATTGTAATTTTTTAAGTGAAAACAATCCACAAGAAATTTTTCAGGCACCATTGCATCCACAAAAACTTACTGTTTGGTGCGTTTTATGCGCTGGTGGAATCATTTGTTCATACTTCTTTGAAAACGTGGCAGGCAACGTCAATGGCGATCGTTTCACAGTCATGATAACTGACTATTTGATTCCGAAATGGATCTGCGAACTATCCTTCAAGATCTTACGATTTAACGCCTTTAAACTATTTTTTGTGGCGCGGCAGCCGTATGACCGAAATCATATCCAAGCACTAATTGCATAAATATTACATTTTATATTTTTTTTCCAAATTTAAAAGTGCTTCACTCTAAAAAAACCCTTTATATACATATATATATATATATATATATATATATATATATATATATATATATATATATATATATATATATATATATATATATATATATATATATATATATATATATATATATATATATATATATATATATATATATATATATATATATATATATATATATATATATATATATATTAGGGTGGGTCAAATTGTAGGGGGACGAAAAAATGTTAAGGGGCTCATCGAGATTCTTGTTCTACGGGTCATTTGAAGATACTTTTCCAAAGAAACCATAGCTCTAAAATGATTTTCGAGCCCCCGGTTTTTCAAAATAGGTTTTTTCCCCAAATACTCAAGAATAGATGTAAAAAAAAATGCTATTTTCTCTAGCCAAATGTGTATGTGGGGGTTTTTGGATCGAGGAATCCATTTTTGAGATCTATTTTTATTTTTGAGCACCACCAGAGGGCGCTTTCGTTCATTTTTTAATTTTATCGTTTTTTTTTGGGTAAATTTACGAAATTTTTCGTGTAAATTGACGAATATTTGACTTTCTCATAAGACAACCCAAAACTTTAAATAGCCCAGAGTGTTTAGCGTTAAAAATGATGGGGGAAGGGGGGGGGGGGGGGGTTATTCATTCACGACCTATATCGAATTTAAGACAAAGAGTAAACAAAGCATATTTTACTTTATTTTTTTCTTCTAAAATTCAACATAACAAATAATAAAAGCATATAAAATGTAATTAATAAAAAAAATTAATTGAATTCAGTAATTAAGAAACAAAACGAAGAGTTTTAGGAAATAAACGCGAAGGAGTTATTTTTGAAAGTCTTTCTTGCTGTCAAGTCTAGCGAATTTTTCACGACTTTCTAATGTCACCGCCATAACTCCTTCTCGATTATGTTCTAAAACTCTTTTGGATACACTAGCCAGCAATTGAACATGTCTTTCCGTTCCTTGTATGTGTACTGGAATTTTCGGATCAGGCAGCGGTGGATCAATGTCTTCTAAATATTGTTGTAGATATTCATAAGGAATATTTCGAGTGAATGGTGGTTCGAATAAGATTGAATTATCATTCATGTCAATCATATTCGTAAAATCTGTGCAATTGAAGTTTATGATAGGCTTTTTATAAACTCTCAGTAGCATCGGATCTTCCACATGGTTACGGTAGTGTAAAATTTTTTTTAGAGCTAAGTCGCGTATTTTTTTTTCATCGTCGAACAACATTGCCAATAAAATGTTTTCTGAATGAGTATAATACGAGTTTTCTTTAACAACATTATTTACAATTTGGCTTAAATTCGAATCCAAATATTGAGTCCAACGTATGAATTTATAAAATAATACACTACCGTGCACGACAGAGTTGTAATATTTAATATTGAAGTACGTTGGCGTATATACTTTAATTATATAGTTTGCCAGAATTTTTAAATTTGTAGATGGCTTGTTGGTTGTCACATATAACCGTAATAATCTACTGGCCTTGGTGAGCCAACGAGAATGTGCTATTGGCCCTGGTTTAATGTGGGCCAAATCCGCCAAAACCTCACCAGAAGAAATTGCAAGCGCCATTTTGTACAAGTACATTGCGTCGGTAGTTAATTCAACAGCACTTAAATCAGGTATATTTCCCAGAGTGATAATCTCAAAATCGTTTACCGCCTAAAAATAGAAGAGATTAGATGAATTAAATACAATTTTATCATTTAAATTCGAACACATTACTTGAGAAATACGATTCAAAATAGTAATACAAATTTAAAAAAATTACATACCGGAACATTATCACAAGTTTCTATTTGTTTGCTCAACGTTCCGGTTGTCGTTCGTGGTCCAGTGGTGGATGATTTCTCCAAAGTGTCAAACAAATGCCGTAACGGAAGCTCGTTAAAGTGGAGAAGGCACACAAACCAATGCAGTGGTCTGTTTAACTGCATTTCGAATCGTCGCAAAATTCCATTTCTTATGCCAGTATTTGCTCGCTCACCATCACAGCATATGCCTATCAAAGAATCTAGAGACATTGCTTTGTTGATGAAAAATTCGTTCAATTTGATAACTTTGTGTTCAGAATCTTCATTTTCTACTTTTATGTAGCCTAATAATTGGGAATGTGGTTCCTTTAAAACAACTAGGTGAGGTTCTTTCACCATCCTTGTATGAAATTTGTTATCGATTTTTTCCATCGTTAAAGAATCATTTTTTCTGCCGTCGAATGAAAATGCAATTAAATTGGAAGCATCATACCGATTATGAAGCACTTTTTGTCTACATTTAACTTTTTCTCTACGAACTTTAGACTTGTCCATAATGACAAGATTGCCATGACCATCTTTGACGCCAATGTCTTCCATAAGAGATGTTGCCAATGCTGATGCTATTCTATCTGACACACCAAATCTGTCACACATCATAGCAAACTTGAAAGCATCGTATCTGGGTGTATATGGTCCTCGTTTCGTTTGAGATGCATTTTGTGCTTCTACTAAATGTGTACTATGCTCATAATCACTTTCCTGGTCTTCTTCTGGCACGTATGTTAGACCCTGGCTCTCTTCAATTGTTTCTATTATTGTAGATGTAGGTGCTTGCTCTTCAATTTCTGTCTGGTATTCCGGTATCGTAGATCTTCTGTCATTATGTTGATCCATCATAAACTCTTTCAACTCTTCTGGAATCATTCCACATGTGCATAGAGCAGCTTTCAAGTCACATTTACATTTCCCAATGTAAAATAATTCTTTTATGAATCCTAAGAAAGATGTGAGACTGGAGCCTTTTGCTTTGCATTTATCTGCAGTGTAGTATTTGTCAAGCAAGGTATTCAATTTTCTAACAATATTTCGTTTGCATATAATTTCAATATTTAGTTTGCTCCAAATTCCAATCAATTTGTCTGTCACTTGAGGAGTAAATGTTTTATATGAAAACATTTTACTTTGCATTTTAGCACGTTCGGCCAAGAAAAAATAGCATCTTAAAATATCCTTTTTAGTTGGCAGATTCAGACCAGTCAAATCAGAAGACATACCAAAAGCATCAACATCGTGAGAAGGCATATGTTTCAAACTACTTTCGGTACTTATTGATGTTGGTGCGGCTTGTGATGTTGACGGCAATAGATCCATGTTTAAAATTAAATATTAATTAATTAATTTATAAATATTAAGATTTTCCAGCTAGATTTTGAGGTTTTCTTCCTTCAAAAGCTGGTAAAAATGTGATTTAGGTCTTAGCTTGAAATCTATCGATTTTATTTTTAGAAAAGCTGGAAAAAGGAACAAAATGTATGGAATATGATTTAACAATTTATAATTCGAGTATGTATTTTGAATATATTCAATACAAAGTCAAAAATTCGTCTATTTCCACAACAGTATCGTATATTTTTCCAAAAAAATGTACGAAAGCGCCCTCTGGCGGCACTCAAAAATAAAAACTAATGTCAAAAATGGATTCCGCGATCCAAAAAACCCCCACATACACATTTGGCTAAAGGAAATAGCATTTTTTTTGCCTCTATTCTCGAATATTTCTAGAAAAAATACCTATTTTGAAAAAGCCGGGGGCTCGAAATTCATTTTAGAGCTATAGTTTCTTTGGCAAATTTGCTTAGAATGACCCATAGAATAAGAATCACGATGAGCCTTTGGGTCGAAAAAATTTGACCCACCCTAATATATATATATATATATATATATATATATATAGATTGTACTTGCATATGCATTGTGTATACTCTCGTTACTTTACTAATTTAATTTCCAAAATGCGTACTTCCCACTTCTTTTATTACTTAGTAAACATTATACGTTTTATATACATACGTTGTTGTTCTTTGTAAGCAATGTTTTGTTAAAATCACTCGATATTTCAATATTTCTTTTAAGACCATGGCACACAAGCGTAGGCCTAGACCTAGAAACATATCTCTATGTGGTCTGCTGTAGTGTGATCGAGTTTTTCTATTGTCACTTGGTCGCCTGATAGCCGGGATCGTCGTATGGTGTTTCCTTTGATCCGAATACTTCAACTATTAATGCAACGAAAAATACCTATGTGGTAAGTTATGGTAGAGGTGAGTTTCAATGTTGTTGAAGGTATGTGTGTACATACAGTGAAGGCCATTAAATAACATAACACTTGAGTTGATATTTCTGCAAAATTTTACAAATACAAATTTTTAAAAATACAAACGCTTACAGTAGGTTTCACTAAATTTTTTCATTGCAAATGAAGTTGGATTTAATTTTAATTAAAATTTTTGCTTAATTTTGCACTTAAGTTTTCTACGTTTCACCATTATTCAGATTTTTCAACCAAAAAATTAAAAAGCAGGGATGTTAGTAATAATAACAGCTGCTTTGAAATTTGGGTGTATATGATTTTTGTTTTCTTTATGTATATGCCTTGTCAGCATCAACATAAATACTAGAATATGTTCCCGAATTTTAAACGACGATTTATAAATATATTTATTAGAATCTCGCACTCCATATCACTTTCGTCATCAGATTCCATTTTTCACATTATATTTATCTTCTGCTGCTTTCAAATCAGCTGATATAAAAATGTAAACGCAGCTGTTGCCAATACTGTTGTGTGTGTTAAATTTGGACAGTATTAGAAAGGACCTACTTATATTAGCCAGTTCCGAACGGAAGTGTCCTTGTGACATTACTCTTCTTGAGCTTTGTCACAGAGTTCTTTTAGAACTTACTGTACTAATAAGAATGAATATATAGGGTGTGCAAGTATATTTTAAAAGATTTTGGCTGAAACTATATTTTACAAAGTTGGTACAATATATATTATTTGAAGTATTTTCTTTCGAGAGGTTTTTGAACAAGGCATTCTGCATTGATCAAAACAAGTGGTAGTCAGAAGGGACAATGTCTACGAGGTGAGGTAAGACTTTTCTAAGTATGTTTTAGCGGGTTGCGCAACATGTGGCCGAGCATTGTCATGATTGAAAATCAACGATACGATGCAAATACTCTATGTACCATTGAAGCAAAATTTCAGACATACAAAATCGCCCTTCGATGTCTTGATTTCACTCCCAAAAATTCAGGAAGCTCCTTTTGAGTTTGACCCATGTCCAATAAAGCATTCCAATTCAACTTTTTCAAACGTTGCTGCCCTTCCCTCACGCTCTTTATCGCTTGTATCAAAATGATCTCTTTTGAACCGTCTAAACCAAAAGTCACAAGTTGAAAGTGATGTAATGTTCTCCATAAGTTTCACATGAATGTGGAAATGCGGAGTAAAAAATAACACTGCGATCGTTGATGCGTAGGCTGTATATATTTGTTGATATGGTTGATGGTTGTTGGTTGTTAATGTTGCTCCTATTATGTTTCTCCGGGTTGTCCAGAAATTCCGTAGAAGGTTTTGATGTTGAAGTTGACGGTGTAAGTTTGTTGTCACTGTTCACTATGCCTTCACTTCTCTGTTGTTATTGTCGTTAGAATATCACTAATACACAATGTTCGTTACACAATATTTCTCGCTATGTTGCTCTATATATATGTGTGGCCGCCCAATCCTACTTTCCTCTCACCTGTGCAAATATGATCAACAAGTGTGAAAAGCTCTTAAACTTCGATTGTGGGAAAGAATAATGGGGATCTCGAAGAGAATACTTTTTAAGCCAAACATCCTCCCCCCGTGCAAACTCTGCAATGAAACAAGTTTGTTATTAAAAGTATACATAATTTTACTGAAACGTATTAAAATTATATTCAGTAACTGCATGGACCACACAGAGTCCACCCATAGGCCGTATTCTACGCTACTGCCGGACCGTTGCCATGTTGCATGAGATCCGATTTTGCAAATTAAGGCATTATGTCTGCTCCAATCTCTATCAGATTCGGAGTGTCGGAACACCATTTCACGTTGGCCAAAAATTTGTGTTCATGCGGGTTAGTAATTGTAGATTTGATTTCCCTTGAGTATGGATATCGTGGTAAGTCATTTGGTACTAGAGTAGTCACTAACCTCGAGTGACTGTATAACAAGAAGTGAAGCCTGGCGTGGCATTTGTCGCATCGGGTGGGTGTTAGTAATAAGTTTGCCGTATACCATCTTTGTGACCAACTTATACAGTACCCCAACCGAACCACTGTTGAAAACTTTTTTACTTACTTACATCGCCAGCCAACTCTCCTTGTGTTAAGGATGTCTCTGAAGTTTTGGTGACATAGCCTATAAATCGAATCAGGTTCTTTCAATAAAATTTTATGCTCCATTCTTTCTCAATTTCTATCTCTCTATCTCGTTCACTTTGTTTTCACCTGAAATGTTTTCTTGACGTAGGGTTTTGTATGCCATCCCATGAAACACAACTTGTAGCTCGAAACCCTTGAAATCTTAATGTTAATTGGGTTTTGTGTTCAACATGCGAAATGTTAATTAAGTTGAATTGCAGTAGGTCACCGGTTAGTGCGTTGGCTTTCTGATCTGTAGGTCGTTCGTTCAATCCCTGGCTGAAGCACAGAGAAGAATTCCAAATACCAATGCCATATCTATAATCGATATGGTCAGATTGATCCTCAATTCCATCAACCATTTCGATGTCATCAACATTTTCGGTTTACAAATGCCATTACTTAGTTTATAAATTTGTATTAATTAATCCAAAAATATTATCCACATATAGTGTAGAAAGTATAGTATAGTATAGTGGGTGCCGTAGCTCCTTGGTAGGGTTTTGTATACCATCCCATGAAACACAACTTGTAGCTTCGGTTTCTACTCGAAACCCTTGAAATCTTATTGTTAATTGGGTTTTGTGTTCAACATGCTAAATGTTAATTAAGTTGAATTGCAGTAGGTCACCGGTTAGTGCGTTGGATTTCTGATCTGTAGGTCGTTCGTTCAATCCCTGGCTGAAGCACAGAGAAGAATTCCAAATACCAATGCCATATCTATAATCGATATGGTCAGATTGATCCTCAATTCCATCAACCATTTCGATGTCATCAACATTTCCGGTTTACAAATGCCATTACTTAGTTTATAAATTTGTATTAATTAATCCAAAAATATTATCCACATATAGTGTAGAAAGTATAGTATAGTACAGTGGGTGCCGTAGCTCCTTGGTTAGTGTGTTGGGCTTCTGATCTGTAGATCGTAGGTTCAATTCCCGGCTGAAGCATACAAAATTTAATATCGAAAAGATTTTTCTTTTGAACGGAACCCACCTGCCGGCAAGCAATTGGTAATTTTTCCGGCAGTAACAATTTGCCATGGAAGAGCTTCTAAAAGAACTGCGACAAGGCTCAGAAAATGTGATGTCGCAAGAGCCCTGCCGTTCGGAACCGACAAAAATAAGTAGGTCCCTTCTAATACTGTCCAAAATTTAACATGCACAACAGTAATGGAAGAGAAACTCCGCGAAAGAGCCCTTCGGGGCTTATAAGTACCACATATTTATTTTTTTATAGCGTAGAAACATGTGCATGTTAGAAAGCACAATATAAATTAGAATTCACTAAAACCTCGATTTGCTGTAAAATTATAAACTAAATGAAACACGTCAAAGGCGAAAGTTTAAAAAATTGGTAAAGGCTTTGTCCCATAGTTATAGTCAAAGTTAAAATCATTTTATATTTAGTATCGGCTTTTTGATAGATTTTTACATGGAAAATATGTATCTCAAATAAGTCGATTCTAAACTTAAGAGGATGCTACCTTTGATTATAACTACAAGCCTTTGATTTTATAAACAACAAAATTTAAGTTAAGGGAGTACAACCAAAGTTAATGATTCCGTTAGCAAAATGGAATTTCGTACATCGATGTTACATGAAAACAAAATGTAGTTATCATCGAGACATTTTAACGATATATAATTTTCTAAATAGGCCATTACATGTTACAATTAAAAACCGTTATGGCTGTTTTCCGCAGCTTATCGACCTACCTTAATGGGTCGAATGATGTATTCTCATTTAAAACATCCATAATTCATCGGTTGCGCATCTATTTTTTACAATGCAATATGATCCTTAAGGGAGGAATAGGGTTAATTCGTGTAAAAAATGCATACATATTTTTGTAATTTCTTTTATGAAACAGTTAAAATCTATTTATTAAAACCAATGGTACATTCTAGTATGACATTTGAGGAATATTGCGTAAAATTTTCATGGAGAAATATTAAAAAATACGGCAGTGGCAGCAATTATTCTGGAGCGTCTCTTTGAAAAAAACTAGCGTTACCTCTTAAATTAGGTACAGAAATAGTGTTCAAAATTTCAAAACCATCGGTGCTGTAATTTTGAAGTTATGAGGGACACTGACTTTGAAAACGTGAGTTGTGGCCTATATGCATGGAGTCAGTTGATCCGACAGGTATACAAATAGTCATAACTTCGTCAATTTTGCTCCGATTGACTTGAAATTTAGACACAACATTCTTGAGTATTCTATGATGTATTCATTTAAAAACCCTATTCCCCCCTTAAGTGGTGCGGTAGCTCAGTGGTTAGTGTGTTCGCCTTCTGATCTGTAGGTCGTGGTTCAATACCCGGCTGATGCATAACAAATTTAATATCGAAAAGATTTTTCTTTCGAACGGTACCCACCTGTCGGCAAGCAATTGGCAATTCTTCCGATAGTAACAACTTGCCATGAAAAAGCTTCTAAAAAGAACTCTGTGACAAAGCTCAGAAAAAGTGATGTCACAAGTGTTCTGCCGTTCGGTACCGGCTAAAATAAGTAGGTCCATGCTAATACTGTCCAAAATTTAAGACGCACAACAATAATGGAAGAGAAGCTCGGCCAATGAGCCCTTTGGGGCTTTAAGTGCCACATACATTCCCCCCTTAAGTCAAACAAAACAAATGTGACAATGCAACCTTTGCAAAATCGATGCACAACAGAGACGTAAACACCGCTTGTATAATGTTTTTTCGTTGGCCTAGTCAAACAGAAAACCGCTTCTTAAGAAAAGTAAGTAAAATTGTATATTCCTTTAATATTTTCGAACTCTTTTATGAATTTATAATAAACCTACTCTAACTTTTAGTGATAAAAAGTGGGCCCATGAAAGAAAGGTGCTGCTTCTTGCCAAAAGACCAAAAAAGTCAAAAGTAAACAGAGTAAACTTTATACAAAGTAACGGAGTTGCGTTGTAATTGCGTATTAAGCATCTAAACTCTATTTTGCATTTTGGATGTCAGTCTATTTGGGCTTCATAGGGAAGTACGCAACAAATCAATGCTTAATATTTCTTCGAAATCAGATTGAATCGAAAACCATTTCGAAACCTTTGAGAATATCGATACGTGCTCATATGGGATATTAAAGAGAGTTTCAAGAGAGACGAGAGAATACGTTTTTGTTTCTTAACTCTATCATTTTCAGTGAGGGTATTGAATTGCCGTAGTAAATTCGGAATTCAATTCAATTCAAAAATTGTGAAATTCATTTCATTCAACAGCGTTCATCAGAGCTGCATATAGTTATCCTGATGGATGGAAGGAAAGTACCGGCACCGAACCAGGTAAGCAAAAAAAAACGTTAAATTGTTCAAGTAAGGAATAACATCCTCAAGCATCATTAACAATAGCGCATAATGCGAAGTAATGTTCGAAAACGAGAGTCTAGCAGTTGTCAAAAGAATTTTAGTGCTATGTAATTGCACCTCTTTGTTTACAATGACGCGAAATTCGCGACAAGAGCCGCACTCAATTTGGAATCATGAAAAAATCTTGCATTGTCAATGCGTGATAGCTAACCGTAACTTGTTGTATTCAATGCACTATAGATATTATATATTATGTAATAGTATAATGGTGGGATTCATGCAATCGTATAAAAGCCGCGTCAACCTTATGTAATTATACGCTATTAAATCAACTGTCAAATATTAGTATGAAAAATATTTTACGCACCTCGTAAAAGTTTACGCCATGATTTCATCGTGTAAATGACCAAATAAAATTATACGGTTGTGGTAAACGCTTTTGTTCTCTAATACGTCGTCATAGGTAAATATACTTAATTTATATTAAAGACAATTACTTTCATTTTCTTTTCAAACAGCCCAATCATTAACTTGTATTTTTTCCAATCCTGCTAATTTTCGACATTTAACATTGTTTTGTTAACAATAACATGCTGATTGATTTACGGCCTTTACACGGTAACTTGTTTGGTGTGTTCATACAACAATGCGCGTAAACCTTGTAAAATTATACGGTTTATATGGTTAACGATTGCATGAATCGGACTAATATTAATATAACGTAATTACATAACAATATAGGTAAGGTTAGGTTATGCGACCGCACCCCAAAGGGGGCGCACTTAGGCCAAAAATTAGCCCATTGTGTTACCGTGCATCAATGATACTTTATAACCTGCTCCCTCTGTTAAACGGAACCATTGGGATTTCCTAATGAATAGGGCAATGCCCCTGACATCCATGGGTACTAGCTCAGTGGTATCTGTAAAGAATACCAGAAGGCACACCCTACTGGGGCATGCCAAGGCGGGCATCTACAGAGGAAGTGGTAAACAGTTTCCTCCTCTTCCTCGTCCTGGCAGCAACGACAAAAATCTTTGGCCGGTAAACCAAGCATGGTATCATGCCTACCCGCAACCCAGTGGCCCGTGAGTACGGCTAGATTACTGATAGTTTTCCTACTCATTGACAATAGTGAACGAGTTCTTCTATTGTCAAGAGTTGGCCAGACTTTCCTAGAAGCAACACAAGAGCTCTCATCCCGCCATCTTCTGTTGACTATAATGAGGTAATGTTGTGTGACAAGAAGCTTGCATGTTGCAAGCGGAATTCCTGCTGGAACAATAACTTATTTGCCGAATTGCATGCAAAGCAACAACAAAAATAAGCGACATCATCTATTTTAACGGAGTTCAATTGAACTCGCTTATATTTTAAGCAACCTGAGTTATATTGTTGCAAAGTAAAAAAAAAACAGCACTATTGTGAATAGACCAATGGAATGTACTTGGGAAATTTCAAAAACACGTCAAATTACTGTAAATATAAATAAAACTAAGCGATAAAAATTTAATTTAAATAAACGAATATATTTACCACAGATTCCGCAGAATTGTTTATTTTTTGTTTGTATTTCATTTACAAATTTCACGAACAACCATATATACCACCAACGTTGCTAAGTATCTAAAGGGAAATTTTATTCAAGTAAAAGGGAAGTTATATGCGAATTCTTGTTCTTTTGCAACTCGCTTACAAAAGAATGCAGCTAATATCGTAAATATTTTCACTAAAACGTGTTTTTTTCAGAGGTAAGGTAAGAATAGCTGCGTTCTTTTGCACGCGAGTTGCAAAAGCACACTCGCTTATGTATCGAATTAAATTGGACTTTCTGCACTGTGGACGCACCCCCTGGAGGCTGCCGTCTTCCTGGAGCTGATCGATGTGAACAACAACTCAATTAACTGACATATATACTTATTCGTGATTTCGAAATATTTGTCTGCAACAACAACAACAAATTAAAAATGAATTTTAATACAGTGCGCACACTTCGTTTAGCCGAATATGTTCTTTTGAAATTGCTACCAATAAAAATGCAAAGAAACACAAAAATCTCTGTGAATCAATTCAATATATATTTTACCATAAAACAAAAAAAATACAAATTTCATTAGACTTTTAGTACGTTAACAGTAATATTATATAATATAGGGATCTCTGTGAATCAATTCAATATATATTTTACCATAAAACAAAAAAAATACAAATTTCATTAGACTTTTAGTACGTTAACAGTAATATTATGTAATATAGGGATTAGGGATGCATTTCGATTAGCCGAATGCTATAATTAATATCAAAAAACTAATAAAATTTAATTTTTACTTCGAAAACGCTGGTTAATTGACGTCTCTTTTTATAAACATTTCTAGCCAGTGAATGGAATGCCATGAGACATGGATTGAAGCGTTGCCCTGTCGGAAAACTATTTTACTTTATCCGTGTAAATGTTATTGTTCATTTTTGTTGGAACATAGCATGTTGTGTATCTCCCGTAAAAAGAAAAGGCTACCAAAATTATAACACTACCACCACCAAAGTTTCTGGTTCTTTTGCTTCCAAGTCGTTCCGGAGGAAGCTAAATCAATCTGGATCGTCGAGATTGAATTTTATCTTATCGAAAAAAATAGCACCTCTCCATTAGTAGGTTCCCTTCATATGCGTTTTTTACTAATTTTAGCCTTAATTATCTTTATCCTTTTGTCAGTACCTTTTTTTACACACACACACACATAATATATATATATATATATATTTATATATATATACATAAGTGCCACATATTTATATTTATATATACATACATTTATATATGTATATATATATATATATATATATATATATATATATATATATACATATATATATATATATATATATATATACATATATATATATATATATATATATATACATATATATATATATATATACATATATATATCTACATATATGTATCTACATACACAGTGAGCCTAAAAAAGTTGTTATTGAAAATCAAAACAACCACGAAATTAGTTTAAGATATTTTAAGTTTAAGTATTCTTAATAAAAGATATTCACACCCACGAAGTCCATTTTGAGAAATTTAAATTGTTCTTAAAAATTGCGTTATTTATCTCCGATATGCCAAGCAATATTGTTTTGCTTGAGCGAAATGATGATGGTACACTCTACCATTTGAAAACGCGCCGCGTAGACATACTTTTATAGAAGGTATTTTATAAGTTCAAAGAGATTTTGTGACAGTGGAATAAATAAGATTTTTGTTATTGGAGTCTCACCTGGTTGCAAGGAAACATATAACTTAAAAATGTTAATTTGCAATATCAACGCAATTGATGTAAATAGTATTTTCGATTAAAAATTGCAAATTTATTATAATCTAAATAATCGAGATGTGCTAAGAACAATTGAGAATCTTAGAGCCAAAGATTTTAGGAGTTGTATAAATTTGCCATTAACAAAAGATTGCGATACAAATCTAATACATTGGTAATAGATTATTATAGTTCCTGAGCTTCATCTAATGCTTGTAGTAAATACTATTTTTAATATGTTATAAAAATTTTTAAAAATGGCAATAATGTGGGCTGAGAAGTGTTATGTTTAGCGAAAGATTTTTCGGAGCTTCTCAGGATTTGATAAGAACAGTTGTAAGAAATTATTACAAAAAAAATAACGATATATTAAGAAGGCTATGTCATTTGGATTTCCATGCAGAAGTTGAAGATTGATTAAGTAATGGTTTGAAAAATAATTACATAACTTGCATTTCTAACTTCCAAACAAGTTACGAAAAACTTTCCATACCTATCACTCCATATGGAAGATTTTTGTTCAACGCAAGGAGTAGGTTTAGGCTACTATTCAGGGCAAGCCAAGGAATCAGTCCAGTATGATGTTTAAAGAATACATATATATATATATATATATATATATATATATATATATATATATATATATATATATATATATACAATTGTGTGCGATATAATAGTGTAATAGTGCAGTGCCCTATGAAAAATCTATCATCACTTCTTCTTAGTTTTGTTACAAATTTAAATACAATTATGTGGCATCCCAAAAGTATGGTGCAAAGTTACTAATTTGAAAATATAACAGTTTATGATCTAGTCATCCAAGAAGGGAAGTACCGCTAGTTTTCACATTGCTTGTTCTTTTCTGAGTGTGCGATAAAATAGCAGTGCGTTAGAAAAAGTGGCAATTGGTCGACGCGTTCAAGTTTAGTGCCAATTTTTTTGTAATATTTTAATAAATACGTGTTTAATTAGTATTATTAATCGAAATTAAAAATAAACATTTGGTAATTTTGCTACAATGGGTCGCGGAAAGCATTGCTCCAGCGAGAAGCGAGAATTAATAAAAAAAATGCTTTCTGAAAAGAAAACTTATGAATTTATTCAGAATTCTCTTGGCTGCTCTGCCAAAATGATCGCAACGCTAAGAAATGGAGTCAAAAACCAGAAACAAGAGGTAGAAAACAAGCTCTTTCAAGGACAGAGTTAAGGAAAGTGACGGCTATGGCGCGGGAAAATCCATTTTTCACCTCGAAAAAAATTAAAGAAGAGCTAAATCTTAGCGTACACAGTTCTACAATAAGAAAGAAATTAATTGCAGCCAAACTTTATGGAAGAAGTCCGAGAAAGGTGCCGTTTCTGAAGCCAAGGCATGTGCAAGCTAGAAAAAAATTTGCAAGTGACCACGTAAACTGGCCAGCTCACAAATGGCGTAATATTTTATGGTCGGATGAAACGAAAATTGTTCTTTTCGGCTCTAAGGGTCGCAGACAGTATGTTCGGAAGCCAGTTGGATCCCCATACCACCCAAAATACGTTTGCCGAACAATAAAGCATGGTGGTGGTAAAATAAATGTTTGGGGATGTTTCTCTTACTACGGTAAAGGTCCAGTTTATTGGATTAAGGAGAACATGAATGCGCAAAAGTATGTAGAAATATTGGAGTCAACTATGCTGCCCTACGCTGAGTGGAAAATGCCGCTTAAGTGGTCGTTTCAGCAAGATAACGACCCTAAACATACGAGCAGGCTAGCGAAACATTGGTTCGTTTCGAATGGGGTTGAGGTTATGGAGTGGCCAGCTCAGTCTCCTGACCTCAATCCCATCGAAAATCTTTGGGCCGATGTTGAGGAATTCGTGGGCAAGCAGAATCCGAAAAATGTAAGGGAACTGTTGAAGGCAGTAAAGGCAGCTTGGAAGGCTATACCCCGCGACAGGTACAGGCATCTAGTGGACTCCATGCCTCGAAGGTGTAGCGCTGTACTATCAAACAATGGCCATTCTACAAAATACTGATGCTATTTGTTATATATTATATTACATTTTGAATTTTTTATTTTAATTTCGTTTTTTAATTACTAATGTGAAAAACTGCTATTATTTATCACAGCTGAATTCTGTAATATTTTTTATTTCTATTTTTAAAACTTGTGTTTAGATAAATACATGAAATGTTTTTCTTAACTTACACAGTTAAAGCCATAATGAATATAATTAAATTTAAAAAAAATAAAATTATTAATAAAGGAATACTGTTTTTTTGTGTCAAATAAATTTGCTTATGCCACTGCTATTATTTCGCACACAATTGTATAAAAGGGTTATCCATTTTGCGGTTTCAAAAGTAAATGTAAATAAAACACATATAAAATATTTTTTATCATGATATTTCTTTTTTATTATAAAGTTTGAACGTTGACATTATGTGTGAAAAACTACATCATTTAAATGACCACCACGCGAATTGTTGCAAGCATCGATTCTTTTGAGGTAATTTTCGACCACTTTTTGACACATATTGGGCGGTATCTCAGCCATAACGTGACGAATGTTGGTTTTTAGGTGCTCAAGAGTTAAAGGTTTATCTGCATAAACACGGTCTTTCGCGTAGCCCCACAAAAAAAGTCAAGCGGTGTCAAATCGAATGATCTTGGTGGCCACTTGATATCGCCACGACGAGAAATTACGCGGCCAGAAAATTTCTCTTGCAATAAAGCCATATTCGCTCGAGTTGTGCGGCATGTGGCACCGTCTTGTTGAAACCACATATTCTCTAAGTCGTATTCTTCAATAGCAGGCAAAAAAAAGTCGGTTATCATATGACCATAACGCTCCGAATTGACGGTGACAGTCGTTCCATCGTCGTTTTCGAAGATGTAAGGTCCAATCACACCTCCGAACCAAAGAGCGCACCAAGCAGTGACTTTTTGTGGATGTAGTGGCCTCTCTTCAATTACTTGAGGATTCTCAGAACCCCAAATACGACAATTTTGTTTGTTAACATACCCACCGAGTGAGAAATGTGCTTCGTCGCTGAAGAAAATTTTGTTCGAAAAATCGCCGTCCACCGCCTGTTGTTCAAGCACCCATTCGACGTATCTACGACGTTATGAATGGTCAGCTGGCTTCAGTTGTTGTATGAGCTGGATTTTATATGGATGTAGGTGTAGATCTAAATGCAAAATACGCCATAATGTGCCGTAAGACAGTCCTAATTCCTGAGAACGACGAGGAATCGACACATTCGGGTCTTCGGCAACACTTTCACTTACAGCAGCGATATTTTCGGTGGTACGAGCGAAACGATGATGCACAGGCCTTACAATATCTGTAACCGATCCAGTCTCTTCATATTTCTTCACAATTTTGCCAATTGCTTGCGTAGTTGGACGATTATGTAAACCATAATCTCCTCTTAAAGCACGATATGTGGCTGTGGCAGAATCACCATTTTTGTAGTAGGTTTTTACAATTTTAATGCGGTGTGTGATAGTTAAGCGATCCATTTTCGCAAATGTCAGACTTTGAACTGAAAAAGAGAGAAATTGTTTTAACAACTCAGTTTGACAGATGTCGAATTCTAGCCCTATACTTTTTAAACCGCGAAATGGATAACCCTTTATATATGCATATATATAAATACATATATATATATATATATATATATATATATATATATATATATATGTATATATATATATATATGTATATATATATGTATATATATATATATGTATATATATATATATATATACATATATATATATGTATATATATATATACATATATATATATACATATATATATATACATATATATATATACATATATACACACACATATATATATATATATATACATATATATATATATATATATATAAATAATATATATATACATATATATATATATATATACATATATATATACATATATATATACATATATATATACATATATATATATACATATATATATATATATACATATATATATACATATATATATACATATATATATATATATATATATATATATATATATATATATATATACAGTGACCTTAAACAAGTTGTTATTGAAAATCAAATCAATTCTGTCGTGTTTTCTATGAATTTAATTTTTTATTCTTGTTACATTCTGATTACAAAGCTTAATATTCAAATATTCACCATAACTATATATGACTTTTTGCCATTTATGGGGTAGATGATGGATCCCTTCATGATAGAAACTTTGTGGTTTTGAGGCAAAATAGTCATCGAGCAATTTTGGCACATCTTCAACTTTGTAAAATCGTTGGTCAGCTAAATAGGACTGTATTGATCTGAGTAATTTGTAGTCGGGAGGAGCCGGAAAGTCTGGAGAATACGCCGCATGCTGGAAAACGTTCCAGCCTAAGGAGAAGACGTGTTCCTGAATTAATTTAGCTGTACGCACCGGTACGTGAATCATCACCAAGACAAAAATTAGTCACAAAATCTTACAAATCATCTTTGTGTTCTAAAATTCACATAATTTTCACCCAAAATCGAATTAATCAATTTCACAGCTTCAGCAGTACTTTTTTTCATTTGAAAACAGAATAGAATGTAATGGTTTGAACGTCGCTTATAAACATCCATCTCTCTCATAAAATTGACACACACTGAATGAAAGCTTGTAAACAACATATGTCATATAAACAGCAATGACTAAGCTACAAATACCCAAAATGGTGGGTGAAATGGAGGCGTTAATGTAACCAACTTCACATGACAGAATTTATTTGTAAACCTATTAGTTGTCTTCTGTGAAAGGCAACTGTTAATTAGCAGTTGCCTTCGCGCTTTCAGATCAAAGTAGCTGATTTCTTCGGTTGCCATCCGTAGTAGAGGGATTAAACTCATGTCTGGAAAATAATTACAATTAGAATAGAATTTATGTAATTCATTGATACTTTTCCTTTTTTTTTATTAATTTAATTTCTTAATGCGTAGTTTTTATTTACGATATTTTTGTTTTTGTTTTCATTTTATTTGAACATTCAATTAATGTTTAAATATTGTAGCTTAGTGAGCCAAGATGCTGGGAGATGCAGAGCCACTTGAAGAAGCTACATCTCAATGATTGGCGTAAAACAAAGCAGAAACACTGAGCAGTTGTCATTTCCTTGCTTTACAATAATTCGCGTTTCGAAGTTTACATTTATTTCACAAAAATACTTGAAGATTCTTTAGTTTAACATTTTTATAAACGTACGAACAATTCTTCTATATTAAGGTTTACAAGTCTTTATTTTGCTTTTTATTGCATTTCTAATTTTAAATTTTACTTTTTAGTGGTACTCTAAAAGGGTTTAGTTTATTTGTTGTTTGTTGTTGTCGACTTTAAATTGAACATATCTGTAAACATTCTTGAGATAAGAAAAAATTGTTTTAATTAAATTTTCAAATTTAAAATACACGTTACAAAACTAAAAAGGATAATAATGGTCCTTTATATATAATAAAAGAAAATTAACATGTATATAAAAATAATTTCATTTCAAGCAACATATAAAGAAAAAAAAAACTAAATGGATTTTGTTGTAAACCTTCTAAAGCACGGTATACATGAAAATGGAGAGAGAGCGAGAGAGAAAAAGATGGAAAAACATTCCCGATGAGTTCAAAAAATTTCAAAATAAAGTTGAAAAACCAGATAAAAAAAACTTCACAATAATAAGAAATTTTGTATATAAAATATCTTTCACTCAATACAATACATATTCATTTTGCCTTTTTTTTATAAAATAGTATCAGATGGATCAAATTTACTTAAAATTTTCACTACAGGAGCCTGCCTTCTGACTTTATCTTGTACCTCGGTACAGAATACTTTCATACAATTTAGCATGTACATATATGTATATTAAGATTCGGATTTCATTCTTGTTTTCAAAACAAAAACATTAATTCATAAACCAAACGAGATACGTGCCATACCTATACCGCCTTCAATTGCAGTCCCAAGATTAGAACTGAAAAACAAAAAATATATATATAGCCAAGAATAGTTAGCCTTGGAGATATAATGTAATCAACACAAGTAAAGGCCTTCTTCATCGATTCAATGAATATTCTATTAAAAACTAAAAGTAAAAAAGCAAAACTAATAATCCTATGAAGATTATTGCTGTTGCATAGAAGGCGCTACGGCTGTGGTTGAAGTTATTGCCGTTGCTGTTGCATAACGTGACTGAAGTGGTGATTGCGGGTGATAGAAAAATATTAATGGTTAGCGACGTCCACTAAAACTGCTGCCGCCACCCGACTGCGCATTGTTATTACCGCCACGCACTGGTTGTCCACCTCCATTTGAAGGACCGTTTCTATTATAGGCACCACCAATACGTGCTCCGCCGCTTGATCCTCTAGGCATACTATTACTGGTTGTATTATTGCCGCTACGCATTATTCCACTACCACCACCTGAGTTGGAAAGTGCGCGAGATTGTGCTCCTCCTCCGCCCATACTATTCCGTTGCGAGTTATTCATATTGTTATTAATGCTGTTTCCCAATGACTGACGTGGTGGCATATCGTTTGTGCGGATGCGAGGTTTCTTCTCTTCTACATTCAGCTTTTGGCCGTCTGGTGCATTCTCCGGAAAGTACAATGGCTGTGGAGGAAACATTGAATTGAGCTACTTTGGTAGCTTATCGTCTAATGATTTACCAACTACTTACACAACTCGCCAAACAGGTCTGCACCGATTCTGGATCTTCGTACGTTATGAAGCCGTAGTTAAGAGGATTTCTAACACCCGGTGGCAACTTGCTTCCTGGTTTGGATAAAATTCTCAACTCGAGCACCCTGCCGAAACGAGCAAATAGACCTTTAAGTTCGTCCTCTGATGCATGGTGTGGTATATTGCCCAAAAAGAGTTGCTGGTTATCACCAAATTGTTGCGAGTTGCTTGTACGACGCTGCTCGAATTCTATTAAATATTATAAATATATACAAATTATGGATCTCTTGATTATTAACTAAATTCTCTTCTAACCTTTATTGATTCTTGCTGTGCTTGATCGTTGCGGAAGTGGCCCACCTTGGTTTGCCGCATTGATGTTATTATTATCAATGCGCACCGTCGAAGACGATTCATTGCTACGATTGTTGTAAATTGAAATCGACGATGTCGAGGTGGATTGTGAGAAGTTTGTCGTCGATATGGTCGAGTTGGACTGGTAAGCAGCATGTGGCGGTTGCTGCTGCAATTGTTGTTGTTGCTGTTGTAAAGCGACGGCATTAACGAAACCACTTGGTGAGGAGGACGTTGATTTCAAAAGATTTGCATAAGTCTTGGGCTCGTTTTGTTGTTGCTTCACAGAGTCATATTTCTCTTGTTGCTGTTGCTCATTGATAGTTTTGAAGTCTTCTACAGCAGGATTTGATGTTGTTTCCGAAGTTATTACTGCGGATGGAGTACGAATAACAGTGTCATTGTTATTAGGCGAAATATTGCCTTGATTCGAAGTAGCCGACTCCTCGAGATCAGAATTTGAGGCAGTGACCTGGCTAGTCTGAGGCTGAAGCATCGGCTGCTGCTGTGACGTCTGATGTATAATATGTTGTTGCATCATTGGAGTTTGTTGTTGAAAGCCTTGTATTGCACCACTTGCTATATTTTGTGGGACAGTGGCTGAGCCTACGACCGGGAGAGCAGCTACAGCTACTGGTGAGCCAGCAAGAACCGTAGCAGCTACAGACACAGCGGCCGTGGGTTGAATAACAGGCGAACCGGCCGAAGCAACCAAAGGCTGTTGACTACTGTTAGGTTGTTGTTGCGACAATCCAGGCATAATATTATCGTGAGGAATTACACCATTCAATTGGCCTACACCAGACGATTGTACATTTTGCGGTGGAATACCCGTGGCACCGGCTGTAGCAAATTGTGCACCTAAAGCAACAGTAGCTCCCTGAGGAGCAGTCAATACTGGTACCGGACGGCCACCTGCTGCCGGCATTGAGTAATAAATGGCCTGTTGTGGAGCAGCTACTTGGGCTTGCTGAGGCAAAACGCCTGGACTGGTAGCAACCGTTTGAGCTGGTAGCTGCTGTTGCGGTTGCTGCTGGTGTTCAGTCGCAGCACCTCCAGCCACCTGATCGTGGGCAGATATTGATATCGGTTGTTCATGTTCTTCATCATTTTCTGAACGAGTTTCGCCATCATTCTCTTCCTCCGAATACAAGTCTTGGTAGCGAAAGATATCATTATGCACATAATACTTCTTTGGCGATTGAGCAGCTAACACAAATGTCTGCGTAAAGCGCCTCATTGGTTGACCATCATTGGACAATTCTCCTGTTACTTGTACGACGACGCCGTTGCCAAGTGTAGCCTGTGCATCCACTTGACTAATCTTAGCGTGACAATCATGAAAATTTAGCTGTTGAATTCTATTATGGATGTTCTTTTGACCAACGACCAAAGTCGATTCCCCATGAATAAACGAAGAGTTATTGTTATAAAAACGATGCAAATGATTAGGTGCCTTATTAAGGAGCGTATAATATTGACGCACAAATTCTCGTCCAACCGATTGTGGCGATGGTTGTTGGGGTTGAGTAGCATCCATTACCATTTCGTTCCCTGGGGTTACGTGTGCTTACTCACAATCTACTTATGCGAATTTCCGTGTTGGTATTGATATATTATTAATTTTGGCTGCAATGTTAAAATTTTAATTTCATAAAATTAAACGATTTCTGATATCAAAATTTTGATTTCTAAACACAAAGTGTACGTGCAAGTGTATAAGCGTATACATCTGTAAATAAACACATGTGCATATTTTAAATAGGAGATGGTGCTGAAACTATTGCATGAATCCTGGACCTATATGTTTTACTCATGGCTGAACTTCTATTTTTATTAGACTTGCATATTTTCATTTTTTTAATGCAAGTTTTCGTCAATCAGAAATGGCTCTACCTTACAAAATTCATTTACACTCATTTGATGATATTGCTAAGTGTTCTCTTTAATATCCCACTCCGGTCTATTACTATATATTATAATATAAGTTAGTTTTGTGTACTTGTTTGGTTCCTACAGACAATTTTAGTAAAAATAGATTTGATTTTCCTGTCATACAACTAAAGTTGATACTCATTTTTAAATGAGTAGTATCAGGTCAAAAACCATACAATTTTGAAAGAATAACCTCAAAAAGCGTGGTAAAAACAAACATGCACATTTATGAAAATTTTAACTCACAGTATTATGG
This sequence comes from Megamerina dolium, assembly GCA_963854835.1. Taxonomy (NCBI): domain Eukaryota; kingdom Metazoa; phylum Arthropoda; class Insecta; order Diptera; family Megamerinidae; genus Megamerina; species Megamerina dolium. The sequence goes on from OY978526.1 coordinate 554,907, forward strand.
TCGTGCCTCCATCTTAGTTCTGCGTATATTATACTTGGACAATGCAACTTTAATTAGCTGACTTCAGATAACAGAACTCTTTATAACGCTGTTTCTATTGTTGCGAAGCTCTCATGGCGATTTGAATCAACCACAGCCGCACACAGAAGGGAAATTGTAATACGCACACATGTGGTCATAAATGAAATACATCTAGCTATAAATTTTACGCCATTGGAATGGGTAAGAAACTAAAATGGTTTGCTATTAAATATGTACATTTGATTTATATGAAAACTAAGCAATAAAGAAATAATTATGGAAGCAACAGTCTCATCTAGCAGATTCTTGCAATCGAACAATTGAAAAATGTCTCCAAACAATAACTTACCCCTTCCTAGCACAGTCCACAGGAGTATATCTACAATCTTGGCGCCCACTTCTGGTGTGTAGTAGCAACAAAAAATTGTAGTTACTCTCAAAGCACTAATTTGTATTAAAATTATTAGTTGGGACCTCAAAACACAAGGTTTTTGAATTTTAAAGGCTTTTTACTTTCTCGGCGTTTACTTTTTGTTCGTCCCTTCGCCTTTGCGTCTTTTCTTCGTGGTGGCCGTCTCGTCGTTCACCTTCGTCTTCTCAACTTTTTTCCTTTGTAATAATATATTTTTTCTCTTTCTCCTAATTTTGGCAATTCTTTTCAATTTCTATTTACGCAATTTAATTTCGTATTGATCACAGTAGTTATTGTTTGTGTAACTCTAATATAATAATTTTATTTAATTTAATAATGCAAAAAGAATGCAGCAGTAATGAAATTGAACAAGTGTTGAATTGAAGTGAAGTGCGTTTCCCTCTTCGTGTAGTCTATGCGTGTTTAAAGCTGTTCAGTATTTGTTCAGAGTATTATATAGTTATCCCTTTTTCTTCTATTCATAAAGAGTGCTTAATATGTGCTGAATTGCAGAAGCTCTGTTCAAGAAATATCCATTTATCTACTCGTGCTACATCAAATCATAAATACATTCTTTAAATATTATGCGGTAACACATTTCTCAATTTTTGTAACGGCTGAGTTGCATATACAACTATTTTAGACAAACACACAGAAATAACAATACAATTGAACTACTTTCCTGCATACGCATAACTAAATTTTTATTATCTTAATGCTAACAAAATTCTATATTAAAGTTTGTTAGGCTGATGAATGATTAGAATTGATAAAATGGTCTGAAACTATATCCATCTGGTAACGTCATCGAAACTATATAGTCGAAGCTGTTGTAAGCGCTTTCTACTATCGAAAATATGGCGTCGTCTTTAATTCCAACAACAATATTAGGGATATTACACTATCAATGTTTTGCTGCAATTGTTGTTATGCTACAAAAATAATTGCATCGGTTTAACAGCAAAACATTGATTATGTAATATCCCCCAATGTTTTTCTAATTTCAGCCTGTAGACTGTTTACGGCTTTTACGCACTAGGTTGCGATTTAGAAACAAAAACATTTTTGTGAAACTCATTTTCAATTCTCTTTCGATGTTTTGTTCACGTTTACACAGGAAAACTTATTTCTCGGCGGCATGTCAACTCTGCACGTTTTCTTAATGTTTGACATTACGAATGACAAGCAAAAATTGTGTCGGATGTACGAGTTTAATTCTATTTGCCGTTTAAACTCGATTTACCGTTTTTCAGTCAAATTTCAACGTAATTTAAACAGTTTAAATGCATAATCTAGCTGGGTTAAACTAAGATTAACCTATCAGTTGTTCAGCTGTCTGTTCTTACACTCCAGTACATCTTTTCTTGCTGCGGTTTAAAATAAGTTTAAATATAACCTCCGTTTACGTAAACTTAGTTTATACTTGTACTGAAATACTAGCCCTAAGTGGGATATAAAGGCAGATTCATCGTTCGAGTACAGCAGCCCTATTCCATTTTACTTTTTCGTTTATGATCTTTCGCTAAAATCCTAATCAATTTTAGAGAAATTAGGAGGCGATTCGGATTCTAAACTGGACACATAAAAGCGATAGTTTCCATTTCAGTATGAAGTCCGATATAGAGGCGACTCCTACCAAGCGTTCTATCCTGTCCACGATTGCTCGTTTAATCGATCCTCTCGGATTAATAACTCCCATATTAGTAGCGGCCAAATTACTAAAAAAAAAATTATTACTAAAGTTTATATGGACAACAAAGTTGGATCGCGCAAACGTTCAGTCAAATGAAATGATTCCATATCATTCGGCGTTATGCCGAAGTTGGCAGGAAGTTACTCAGAATTTAGCCGCGATTCGTCAAATATCCATACCAAGATACATAAATCTTCTACCTCATGCACTGGACTCGATCGAATTACTTACGTTTTGCGGCGGGTCGTCTTCAGCGTACGCCGCTTGTGTTTACATACGCTTACAGTACACAAACCGCGTGGTTTTCAGTCATTTTCTAGCAACGAAGTGTAAGGTGACTGCAGTACAACCTCTCACGATTCCAAGAGTTGAGCTGCAGTGCAATGCTTGCCACTCTGCTAATTCAGCAATCTTGGTTAACACAAATCTACGTTAATCAATTGCCACCACATCAATGTTTTTCTGGACAGACGCGACGGTAGTTCTCTGTTGGACACAAGGCGACATCAACCCAGAGTAGAATCTAGTTCGGCTTTAATATTCGTTGGACTGAGACCTTTCAAATGAAAGTATTGAATTACATAACGGTGACAAATTTTTTCCATGTTTACAAATTCACTGAGGTCGTTAACTTTCGATGGCTCCAAAAAAAATATTTCTAAACAACGTGGCGATTGAAACTTAAAAAAAAAACTTAAAACATATGTTTTATAAAATTGTCAGTTTTCACCAAGTAATTTTTTCAAACTACAGCCGCAATCTAGGTCGGGTAGTCCTGGAACCGCCCTCGTAAGTAGTATGAATACCTTTGATTGTTAAAACTAAAGTTATATATAAATAGTAATTGAGTAATTGCAAAAATCTTTTTAGTCTAGAAGTGATGTTTCTATTATTCAAAAACTGCAATTAGATGATTCGGGCATAGTATAAGTTGGTTTATATACTATACAGTTGAGACTTTTAAATTACGATAAATAATTTCGTTAGGACCGGATTGTGTTGCATTTGCGCACATTCGAAAAGTTTTCGACTTGAATCTTTGGATTATATCTATATTCGATTTAGATGCAGAGTCCCAAATTTGTATCCCATCGGTCCATATCGGCTTCAGTGTAATTTTATAGATGCGTACCTTGTTCTCCAAGGATAGAGTTGAGTGGTTCCTTAATAGCCGAAATAGGGACCGGACTTGTAGCCCAAGTTGCTTTCAGTTAGTCATAATGTGATGCTGCCATGTGAGTTTTCTATGAAAGTGATGTCCAAGATATTTAGTATGATCTGCTTGAGGCAGATTGCCATTTTTTCAGCGCTACTGGAGGAAATGATTATGATTATATTATATAATGATTTGATATAAAAGAAAATATATAAGTCAAAACTAGGAAATACAGTTTAAAGCAATTTTGAGTACACTTTTTGATAATAGAAGATCTAAATTATGCGTATGTTGTTGTATACTTTTAAAGCTCTATAAATAGGTGACTATAAAGCGTAATTTGCTCAACAATTCTCTAAATAAAATAAAACTGTCGTAGCGCTCTTGATGGAGCATTATAATGAATTTTTTTGCAAAGGAAGGAGCAATCCACTCTTCCAGCTACAATGTCGGAAATGAACGTCAAAAATAATATTGTTCTTCTGCTTTCCAATGGCTTAAGATCAATTAACTTGCCTCGCCACTCATATGATGACCTCGCATCGGCAAAATGTCGGAAATGAACGTCAAAAATAAGATTGTTCTTCTGCTTTCCAATGACAAGATCAATTAACTTGCCTCGCCACTCATATGATGACCTCGGATCGGCAAAATTAAGGGGCTTTAAAGCAAAGCGTGTAAAAGATTTTTGGATTTGCTTAATTCGAGAAACATGGCCAGCGTATGCTGGATTCCAAATAAAGGAACCACTTTTGAAAATGTGATAGAGTGTCATTGACCCTCAGCACAACAGTCAAAATTTAAATTAATGTCTTTCTGTAGTTTATATGCGTCCAAGGAATCCTTAACACGTAACTACAGTTTTAAATCATTATCATACAATAGACACTGAGAACATTTCAGTTTCAGTTTGATGTCATTAATGAAGAAACTAGAAAGCAAAGGACCAATGATACTACTCTGCATTTGTCGCATTTTGCCATCTATCCGGCCATGCATGTAAATCATTTAGATTCAGTTGCAGTTGATTCATAGCTACGTGTGGTTCCTTACTACTGACCATTATAAGGCTGTCTGTTAATGGTACATTGGCATTGAATAGAATGTAGGCTGTGACGTCGATAAAAACTGGAGTGAAATATTCGTTCCTCTTCAAGGCATTTCTCGCGAAACTATATACCCTATTTATTTGCTCTAGTATATACTGTTTCTTCCTGAAGCCATATTGATGTACAGGGTTCAAGCTCTTTCGTTCAATGATAACACGAAGCATTAGCAGAAATAATTTTTTAGAAGCTTTTCATAGAATGATGCGACTTCGTTTCAAGGTTCCCTAGCTTAGGAATCATTATAATTTAAACGACTTCCACCACATTTCAAAATGATTACATCGAATAATGGCATTAAATAGAATGACCCAATTTAGTTCGATAAATTTGAAGGTTGAATTTTAACGGCCATTTGGGATGGTGATTCCAAGAATTTGTGTATTTCGACGTCACTTTGGCACTTTTGCTTGGAAACGGTTGAAACACTCCTGTCAAATGTTCAGCAAAAGTATTTGCTTTTCTTTCCTCTGTTCTGGCTCACTCTTTTTTTTATGGTACAGTTCATCATCTTCTTGTTCTTTGGATTTCTCGTGTTTTATCAAGTTCTTCTAATTCTCCGTTTTTTTCTGTAGTAGCAATTTAACAGCGCAGTTAAAGTTATGGTAATTATTTACTGTAGTAAGTTTTGGGTGGAGAACCATGCAGCCAATTGAACTAGGGTATTGATTACCTCAACAACATTATCGAGTGTCCAGTACACTTTCAATGGTTTGTTTAAAGCACTCCCAGTCGGTTTTTTTTATTATATAGTTTAATTTTTTCTTATTTATATTGATATTCAGATTTAACTGAAAGAAAAAGGAGAATGGTCTCCCGACAGGTCCAAACACGACTTAATAACTACTTGTGTGATTTTTCGATATATAATACCTTTGGATACATAGAAATCGACAATGTCTGGCAACTTATTTCTATCTGTATGCGAATAGGTTGCCTCAGCCGTTGATATATGTCTAATAGCCTAGACAGACGGCAGCCTAATTCCGGATTACCGGCGCATTTAATCCGAATAAAATAATAACCTGACAGACGGCAGTATTGCGGATTAACTAAACAGCTGATTGCTGTTTTATTAGGTCTGTCCACTTACATTACTATCACTATCAATTTCTGTCATATATCACTCTCGATATGAGAAAATCTACAAGAAGTACGTGAACTGAAAACTATCAGAAACTTGTAAATTGATATTCACCGTTCGTAATTGACAGCTGCATTTATTTGTTCGCCAACACTTTTCATGTTGAAAACTGTTAACAATTGTTGAAAGTTTTTTGTTAGCGAACACACCTAATATTTTGTAAAATGGATAGAAAAAAATTCACAATAGACAATTTTCAGCAGTGTTGCCATAGCAAATTGCCCTAATCCTCCTTTATTTTGAGAATTGACTCATAGAGTTTATGCGGATTAGCTGCAGTTAATGCTCGAGTTAATTCGAATTAACTCGGTAATCCGGAATTAGACTCTCGTCTGTCTAGGCTATAAGGTTATTTCACTCCATGGTTTTGAGAAGCTCACGTCCTCTTGACGTTATTATTCTAGAACCCCACGGTGTTTAGCATCTGGAGTCACAGTCAATTATACAAATATGTAATGTATATGGAAATGTTATAAGTACAGCAATTTAACCTTGATCAGAAATATTATTTAAATATTTATGTAGATTCTAGTAAATCCTCTTCCAAACCCTCCCTGTGGTTGCCGGCTGGTAATAACTGCTTTGAAAGCAGTTAGCTGAGGAGACCTGGCTGTGGGCCCAGTCGTGAACGGAGTATACGGATACATGGTGCCCTCCGTATTAATTAGCCTTGTGTGCGTATCTCTGCAGGTCTATACTCAGATGAACCACTCCTGCAACTCGTGGGATTTTGTATGGAGCAAAAAAAAATTTCTAAACAAAGCGAAAAACGGGCGATGTGCTGACCCTAGAATCTACTACGACACACAAGCAGTAGCTTTCCAACAACCAACGGAAAGACGACTGCAACCGAACTGCCGTACTTCCCCTATCGCTCATTGGTCACCAAGTGCCTCTGGGAGCGCTAAAATCTTAAATTACTTTTATACCGAAACCAATCTTGACTATGTCAAACCGGAATACTAACTTATTAAAAAGTTGCAAAATACAAAAATTATTTTTAGGTAATTACTACTTTGAGGACCTAGACCTGCTTTCAGAAATTGCAATAGAAAATCTTCTGAAATTTATAAATAAATCCAGATGGTTCAGCGAGGGATCGGAGTAGAAATGTGTGGCACTTATAAGCCCGGAAGAACTCTTTGGCCGAGCTTCTCTTCCATTACTGTTGTGCGTGTTTAATTTTGGACAGTATTAGGAAGAACCTACTTATTTTCGGTTCTGAACGCAAGAATTCTTCCGAAATCACATCTTCTGAGCTTTGTCCCAGAGTTCTTTTAGAAGCTTTTCCATGGCAAGTTGTTACTGTCGGAAGAATTGGCAATTGCTTGCCGACAGGTGGGTACCGTTCGAAAGAAAAATATTTTCGATATAAAACTTATGCTTCAGCCGTGTTTGTACCTACCATCTACAGATCAGGAGGCCAACACAGGTGAAAGGAAGCTACGTCATTTCAAATAAATATGAATCGCTTGCTCATAGCAGAAGATATACATTGCAGCAAAAGTTTAAAAATGTAATATATTGTATCGATGCTACTAGTTGTACAAAATAAGTGTTGCAATTATTATTGACAAATTCCAGTGATCGAACAAGGTTGATTCGAGTAAAATTAAACGTTCACTAAATAAATACGTAACAAATCCACATACTGTGGATTTGTTGACAATATTAATGTTACATTATGTGGGTGCCGTAACTCAGTGGTTAGTGCGTTGGTCTTCTGATCTGTAGGTCAAGGGTTCAATCCCTGGCTAAAGCATAACAAAATTTAATATCGAATAGATTTTTTTTCGAACGTCACCCACCTTTCGGCAAGTAATTGGGAATTTTTCTGACAGTACGAATTTGCCAAAAATTCTTTTTAAACGAGCTCTGTGACAAAGCTAAGTTAAAATGATGTAAGGGTTCTGCCGCTCGGGATCGGCTAATATAAGTAGTTCCCTATATGTTTTTTACTAATCAATTACATTTAACGCTTTGCTGTCCAATGCGACAGCAAAGGAAACTTTGAAGTGAACTATTTCCTCTATTTTGGTGTTTTTAATTATCAACAAAGCAACAATTTCTGTGTTTTGGCCAAAATGTTAATAGTGTAATATCCCACTAAGTGTTTATTCACATTGGGCTGCCCAGGAGTGTACTTCCCATGAACGTCGCGTTTACATCAGTGCAATTGTCTCGGTTTTATTTGAATTGAAATACTACAGTGGAATTGAAATTTTGGAATAAAGTAGGACTGTGCAATTATTTGTTTGTTCAAAAATTTTTATTAATCAAAATATTCGATTAATCAAATATGAAATTATTCGTACAATCATGATTCTGAATATTTAAAAATAGAAATTATTTGATCAATTAGAATAAAATATTTAAAGCATTTATAATTTTTTCCAATACAAAGTAGACAGGAAGCTTTCCAAAGCTATGAATATAAGAATGCATTTTAAATTTTTATTCCCAAAGAAAATGTCTAAAACAAAGAAAATATAAAAATGAAACGAATGAAATGAAAACCGAGCTTTGTTTGAAGCGAAATTTTGTGATGAGTCCCGCATGCTAAATATTCAACATACCTTTGAGACTTTTATATTATGATTCCAACGTGTCGGAAATACAAATTTGTACATTTTACCTTAGATCGATATTACCGTCTGTCAGCAACACAAAGATAATGAAATAATTTTTAAAAGGAAGTTCTTCCTAATATAAGAGACGACTAATAAAAAGCATTTATTTGCCTATAGAACTAAGAACGAATTTTCTAAACAAAATTTTTATGTGGATAGTTTAAGAAAATAGTGAAGACAAAAATTTGCAATCAGGTATTTCCGTAAGGGAAATTGGAAAGACAACATGTAGTCATGTACAAAATCAATAAAAACTTGTTAATCAAGAATTGAGTACAATGATATTTATATTCCGATGGCAACCCTAAGACGAACAAATTTCCGCAAATGAATAAAGTATTTGTCTCTTCCGGCCATTTTAGCAGCCATAAGTACTCACGCGAGTGTTGTCGCATACACTAAATATAAGTTGTTTAAAATAATTAAAGTTTCAGCACATAAAGCAGTAATATTGTTTATATAATTAAGTTAAATAAATTATACAAAAAATGGCAGATAAAAATAACGACTGTGAAATGAATGGTGAAGATTTTTCACAAGATGTCAGCGCAAATGAAAATGAAAATGGAGGAAATACCGGCACCAACGGCTCTATAAATGACACGGCCACAAATTCAGCTAATGCACGAGATGATGATAGGTATTTGCATAGAGAATTTTATTACCCTTTTGCAATTCTGATTTCTAGAAGAATTGATTGTAGTGTTACGTAAATGAAAAAATTGTGAATTTTGGGTCTTGCATGGAATATTCATTGTAATTGCTCACTTTTGCGCGTGTGTGTGACTGTACCATCCAGCTTTTTTGAGCTCAACCTGTATATATAATTGAAAAGAAACTATTTGAATGGGCGAGACAAAGTTTTAAACTAAAAGTTTAGGGAGTTGAATTTATATTTAGTTATATGTATTTTTTTAGATTATTGATTCGGGAAATTTATTTTTGTACTTAATAAGCTGGAGTTTTACAGCTTGCTCATTTGGATGGGACGAGTTTCATAACGTACTTTCTTTTTTCAGCAAAAGTGAGGTTATGTATTTCTTGGCGATGAGAGAACATACTTGTCATTTGCGAATTTATTGAGCGCGGTAACGGCGTGGCTAGCAGCTTTTTACATGCCTTTTTTTTTTTTTTTTTTTTCTTTTTTTTTGTATTGAAAATGGCGGTCATATTTGTTTTGTCATCGATGTTTCGGCTTTCTTCGTTTATTCATATAGCCCGGCACGCTGCCCTACACCCGCGTATATTGTCTACACTTTAAGTTAGTTAATATATTTTTCTTAGTTCATCTCTTTATCAATCTTTTAATTATTAATATCGTATTGGCACAATGTTTTTATTGCTGTTTCTACTTTCTGTGTTTATGACTAAGAATATTGTAGGTGGCTCGTCATTTTCTATTTTTTTTTGTTGTAAATATGGGTCCTATAGTGACTCAAACGTTTGACCGTACAGCTAAACGTTAAAGCAACATCAGTGAATAACTATCAATATAGTCGGAAATGAAACAAAAAATTGCACGTTTCATTTATTTACTATGGTCTCAAAGACCTACATATACACTTAAAATCCATTTATATAATTTATATTAACGGAAATGTTTTACAATATTCGTATAATTTTTAACCTTGCATTTGTTCTATTAAGTTAAATATAAGTCTCTTCAGATACTTTCCCAGTAAAAAGATGCAACGGGGAAATAAAATTAAAATTGAGAAATATATTCTCAAAATTAAATAAATGAGGCTTATCATGAACAAATTTCCGCGCGTAATTTTTACCTTCTCAACAATACATTTTATATTGCTGACATGTAAACAATTTTAAAAGTTCATGATGTGCCTGAAGATATTCTCACAGTCAGAAAATGTTAAGAAAAAGTAAAAACTGAAAACCAGTAAAAATGATCAAGTATATACAGATAACTGATTGTATGTTGTAAATAAATACTAGCCGGAATTTGCAGCTACTTTTTCTCATACTAGGTTTGTTCTTGTTCGTGAACCTTGTATAAAAAATAAAAAAGCAAATACTTCTTCATATTTTCAAGCCAGACAATTGTCCGAACAAAAGATCTAATATAATTTGTTGCCACCCATAGTATAATTAACATAGTAAGGCAATCGTAATATTTGCCCACGTCATACACAGGATATGCCAAAACATGTTATGGTAGCGTCAATATTACTATGTGTCCAAATATAAGTGAAATAGGAACGTCAAAACCTGTTCAGGCAGTTTTAAACTTATTACCCCTCTAGTTGAGTACAAAATTTTGATTTCTTTTTAAATTTTTTAAAGGAAAGAGATGGGCTTTAACAATTCTTTTTATTATTTTAATTATTGTAACAAAAAAATAATTAGAAGTTGACGTAATTAAAATAAAATTACTAATAATGGAAAACAAAAAATAGACAAATGCATTTGAGATGTTTGACATGCACAACCAAGGTGTTAATTAGACAATATATTATCAAATTTTTCACTTTGATAGATTTCAAATAGTTGTCTTTTGGATTTCTTCTATACACTTATTTCAAAACGAGAGAATAAATATTCCCCTCTCAGATTGCCTTACTTTGTTAAATATCCTGTGCTTGCCACCGTTGACATCAATTGCATATCCTATTTCTAACCGAAACTGCCAGTTTTCGGTTATATCTGAAGGAATATTTCCTAAAAATCGATTAACGCGCTGAGAAGAGGGTCTTTATTATTCCTCTCTCAATATACAAAATACTAAACTATTTAAAGTGTCTTCCAATCTAGGGTTTTTTTTTCTCGTATGAAACTACAAATCCCGGGATATCATATATTTATCATATGTACCCAAACTACATATTTCGCAATTTTAACTTTTTTTCCACATTCAAAAAACACTCGGCAAAAAATTGCAAATTTAATATGGCCATAAAGAGCAATTTTGACCTGCAACGAAAAAAGATTTGAGGGTTTTATCATATGAGTAGATCTTTCATCGTGAGTTGGAATCCTTTCGCCCCCAGGCAATGACTGAAATTATTTTAGTGTTATTTATAGGCCTACCATGATTCGATTATCGAGTCGCCAAGCTGCGTTCGCCTACTGTATCAGAATCAGTGCAAATGTAATGAAGATATAAAATTGTATATTACACATGCACATACCGATAATGTCTAAAGCTTCTTCCATAAATGAGCTCATTAATGAATTGTTTAGTTTTTCACTCGGGTCAAACATACCGGATATTGCCTATATTTATTTATCGTGTCGCTGCACAGCAACCATTTGAAAGATTTTTCTAAAATTGCATTATCAAAAAATAAATTAAATCAATTTAACATATGTAGGTACCTGTAATAGATGTAAATACTTGTCCGTTTCCGTATGAAAATAAATAAATATGTGGCTCTGAAAGCCCCAAAGGGCTCATTGACTGAGCTTCTCTTCCATTACTGTTGTGCGTGTTAAATTTTTGGACAGTATTAGAAGGGACCTGCTTATTTTAGCCGGTTCCGAACTGCAGAACCCTTATGACATCACTTTTTTTAAGCTTTGTCACAGAGTTCTTTTAGAAGCTTTTCCTTGGCAAGTTGTTACTGTCGGAAGAATTACCAATTGCTTGCAGACAGGTGGATACCGTTCGAAAGAAATATTTTCGATATTAAATTTGTTATGCATGTTATGCCGGGGATTGAACCATGACCTACAGATCAGGATGCCAACACACTAACCACAGCTACGGCACCCGTTTCTGTATATTCTATATTTCGGATCAGTAGCATGATTGGGGTCCAAATAGCCCGCGTCTATGTAATTCAGTTCTGCCATTGTATGGCACACGATTCACATTTCCATCAACTACCATCACTACCATTATCTATATGTATCGGGATCGGAACACGGTTGTCTATTGATGTGAGAATCCGTATATATATTTGGAGAATATTTCTCATAAGGCACTGACAATAGTGCAAATAAGAAATTGCACTCCTCCATTGCTTGGATATATGTATCAGGTGTAGTAAAAAGAAATCCATTATTTTTCCAATAGATGACTTTAGTAATCTGTATCTCGCGTTGTATAAGTGCGATCAGGTTACGCTAGATGGCGTTTGAAAGATAGGATTTCGTACTAAATAAACTTTTCAGACAGTTTTGTGATTGCTAGACTCAGTATTGTTTGAGCATGCGTCAAAGATGGCACCACTAAAAAGAAAATACGCCATATTTTACAGTTTTTCTTCGATAAAGGCGATAACTCAAGCCAGGCGGCTGAAAATGTGAATAGTGTTTATGGCCCTAATACTGTAACAGCCAATCTCACGGGCAAATTTTGGTTTCGTAGATTACGTTCGGTAATTTTCATGTCAAAGATGAAAGGCCAATTGTCGAAAATATCGATAAAATAATGGAAATGGTCGAGTTTGACCGTCATGTAAGCACTGTTTCTATTGCCCAGGAGCTAAACATTGCACAAAAAACCGTTTGGAACCATTTAAATAAATGAAACCTTTAATTTAATGCAAAAAATAATGGATTTCCTTTTACTACACCTAATACATTATTACGGCAGGTAATATTTTTAAAAGTACATGAAATTCGACATTTGTGTACATGTGTTAATAAATCACGACAAATGACGTAAAAAATTAACCAGATAAAAACCAACATGGAATAAAAAGCGATTCCAGAAGCTCTTCTTTGGGATCCGAAATGCCTTACCGTCTGCATACTTTATATTTTTTATGAAACGGTCCAAATTGTAAGGCATTCTGTAGAACAGCTTTGAGAATATTTTTGACTAAAGTGATTATAAAAATAATTTTTCTCGATTTATTGAATTTTTTTTTTTGTGTCAATTTTTCCAAAATGAAAATAAAAAAATACATAAATAAAAAAGATACTGCCGACAGGATTTGAACTCACGATCAGCCAACGGTTCTGCCATCACTCTAATAATGAATTGATTCGATTGCTCTCTTGATGTGTACTAAAATCAGATCAATTGAAAATTATGAGTACCGTGTTGTACCATATAGTTGGTGATTTCGGCTATTTTTGATCTCAAACTATTGCAGTTCAGCTGTATAATGTGATGTAGGAGAGTTGGTTGGCAGCATGGACCGACGGAGAGCAGATATAGGTGTTTGTGTCCGCACTTCAACAGTTGAACCGCCCAGCGACGAGTGTTGACGTAACGCAGGTGGAGTCAGAGCGGGCAATGGTACTGCAGTGGGTCAGGAGGGCACTCGGTGTTTATTTAGGCCTGTGCAAGATCTAAGATAGCACCACTGACTGCATCTGTTGCACCTTATGGAAACAGCGTTGCGGTGTAAACGCGACGGCGGACGGAACACAGCCACATCTGCCGCAGCAATGACTGAGTGGGTTGAGGACGCTGTACTCGTGGAGTTGGTAGGGGCTGGACTGATGAAGTCGGCAATCTGTAACAGTTGAATATGAAAGTTGTACTACAGTCTCTATAATTGTGTAGAGCATGTTCTTTGTTGACACCAGTTGCCACAATAATTGCATTTCATTGAACTAGCATTCCGGTGAATGCGAAAGCAGCAGACAGCACAGCACAGACTGGCCGGTCGGGCCTGTTTGCCAAGCGAAAAAACGTGCTGATGACATATATTGAGCGCCATACGTATGTGTGTGTATGTGGAAATATTTGTAGTGCTGAGTTGGCAATCCTTGACCTGGAATGGTCAGGGTATGTTCTGTTACGAAGACCCGATTGCCATGGGAACATTGCTGTTACAACAACAACAACAATAATTTATTTTGCTAAATAACCGTTATGTTAAATATTCCACAACAACTGGCGCAGTTAATCGACTGAAGGCACACAAACAATGGATAATTTTGTTAAATTTCGCCTGCGAAAATCGTTTTCTTCCAAAGAACTAAGGAATCAAGGGAGGGGATACAGCCAATGACGTAACCACCAATGTTTTGAGAAGAAACCCCTTTGTAATGGTCCTGAGTGTGACTATGATGAACCATATAATGAGCCCGATTAAAATGGTACAATAGAGATTACTGCAGATAATGACATTGCAAGAGGACAAAGACGCTAGTCCTAGGTGAGGGCTCGAAGAAAAATAAGGAGACGCACAAGAATGAGAATATCTCTAAAATATTTAAAATTTATAAATAAACCTGAACAACAAACAAAAGAATTATGAAATGTGATTATCTAGAGCAAATAAAAATTTAGTATTTATTTATAACAAGAGGAAAGGGGAAAAAGACAAAACTCCCTGAGAGGAAAAAGGGAGTCGGGCAGCTAAATTCACATGTACTATTCTTTGTCATACATTTTTTTATCGGTTTGCACAAAAAGAAAACAATATTCTTATTTTTGCAAGTAATTTTGCATTTAATGCTCAACCACGGACTTTTTCCTTTTATCAACGGACATCACTTCTATACTTGCCAAAAAAAAAACAAAAAACGGGGCGAATTAACAGAAACACGTCTTTCATCAGCTGGACTCTTCTAAAATTCAGCTATAAACATTATTACAGACACACACCCACACTGACGCAACTACAATCTTTTATCGCAACAGTTCATGTTATTATCAAAAGCAAACAGCTAATAATATCACGATCTACTCATAAATCTGTATGCCCAGGTATACAAAGGGTGTTTCAATACATCGAACATACATATTCTAATAGGTCACACGCAACAAGAGATGGCTGGCGGGTATTATACTGCGACAGCTATGTAAAATTAAAACATTTTGGGACGATTTGGCGCTTGAACGGTCTCAAATAAGAGCTCTGAGTTTCAATACATTCATATATTTATTTTCGCTTTATTCAACTTAGTTTTTATCACGCAGGTGTAGAATATCGTCAGAGTTAGTTCTCGCACTCCACCTCACGTTCTTCGCGAGATATCAATAATAACAAACAGACATAGGGTTGGAAGAACGGGGTGGAATAATTAAGGGGGTCAATCATACATTTCATTTTCATAGAGGCGACTTCTAGACAACTGATTTTATATGCAAATTTTTAGATTTATATTTTTAGGTACGGCATAGCGTACCATGAAAATAGTGGTCGAATTTTGTATATCACCCGTTTACACTTTGTTACCAAAAATTGTGTTTTTCCCCATACTCTAATTAAGGCTATTTAAAACCCACGTACAGGAGTTTAAAGGACTTTCAAAGTTAGATTCAAAAATTAAAGACGAATAATATAAAATATCGGAGAAAATTCGTAATATAGCCTTTTCTGGATTACACAATAAAAAACAGCAAACATGTATTTTACAAATTAAATTAATTCATGTACTCATCACTTTTTTTAATCGATAAATAGGTTAAAAATTCATATTTTGTTTAGTTTGTTTACGTCATCGATTTTTCTACAGATACTCAAATATATATACTGGATGGGTTTTAAAGCTAGATTTTGGAATATCGCTATATAAAGATTTTCGTGATCAAAATGTCTATGGAGCACTTTTTTATGTAATTTGTTCAAGGAACTCTGAAGCAATTTCATTATCGAGGTTTCACTTTATAATATATATATATATAATTATCAGTGTTTGCCTTGCCTCGTATTATTTTACCAAAAATAGGATATTACATTACTGTGCCCTCTAAATTTGCAACAGCTATTTTAATCAATATAGATCAGAAATGCTACTATCTTCAAGACTTGTTTTTTTTTCGACGGATCCAACTATTTTTCTAAATGTGTTGCTACGCAGGGAGTCACTTAAATTGCATTCGTGGCTTTTTTAAGTTCAATTTATACAAAAAGAAAAGTGAACTAAGATGAACGCTTGCAAGCCAAGCAGACCGATTTCACCAGTGTTGCCTTATGCAATTTCATATAAAGAAAAAGGATGTATAACAAAGTATTTCTAAATAATGCAACATTGTTTTACTGATATATTTGGGCATGTTGACAACTGTAAAGAAGAATTATTTGGTTTACAAAGTAATGGTGGGATTCATGCAACAACACGCATTGTTGTATGAACGCACCAAACAAGTCATCGTGTAAAGGCCGTGAATCAATCAGCATATTATATTGTTAACAACAAAATGAAAATTCCGAAAATGAGCAGAAATGGAAAAAATACAAATTAATAATCAGGCTGTTAGAGAAAATGAAAGTAATTATCCTTAATATAAATTAAATAAATTTACCTTAATTTAACGTATTACAGAACAAAAGCGTTTTCAACAGAATTGCATTTGCCGTATAATTTTATCTGGTCATTTACAACATTTACGAGGCGCGTAAATTATTTTTCATAGAAATATGTGATAGCTGATTTACGAGCGCATAATTTTATAAGGTTTACGCGACTTTTATACGATTGCTGCATGAATCTCACTATTATGCTTAATTGTAATTAAGGATGAGTTACTACACATCTGCAGCAAATAGACAATCTACCAATTCTCCATATCATGTGTTTAATCTTCCTTCATTTTTTTTTACGAAATTATAAGGAGGTCAATAAGAAACTTCAATTGTCTTTTACTTAAAATATGTTAACGCGATGACAAAGTAAATAATTACGTTAATCAAAGTAATGGTCATCGTTAGATATGCGTTTTTCTCGACTTTTTGGTAAAGCTTCTTTGTAAACAAAATCAAAATCACCTCTTGAAAATCATAGAAAAACTTTCTTTGCACGTAAAATCAGACAAAGCATGTTCACCACACCATTAGCTTTTAGAATAATAGGATGAGTTTTGACCGGTGGTTTCTTCAAAATAAAATATTGAAGTGAAACTCCGTGAAGATCCGCCTATATTGGCATAAAATTCACCTTTAATGCAATGAAAAGCTATGAATAGTGGTTTGTTATTTGCTGAATTTTGTTGATATACATCAATGCATAAAAAGACCTAGTGACTTCAAATGTATATAGTAAGAATATTACCCAATCCATAAAAATATCTTCCTATGATTTTGTTCAAACAAATTAAATAAATGGTGCATAAAATTTAAACAAATAATAAAAGAATTGAACACGTACCGAAATTTGTTACTATATAGGATATATACTACCTCCATCATCCTCCTGTTGTGTATGAGTGAACTAATCTTGTTCCTCTCCGGCAGGTTTTGAGAGCCATAAAGCAATCCAATTTGTAGCTATGCAAATGGACATAACCATCAGCAGCAGCACTTTGCAGGAGTAGCATAGAGGTAGCCAGCAGCACTGGAAGAGGCCAGCAACCAACCATGTCCATGTTTACAGCGAAGACAAACGGATTGGTCTTGATACTGCTCTGCTGGTGCTGCTTCATTCCATAGGAAGTTGCCTGTCGCCGACAACAACAACAGCAGCAACACCTGCGAGAAATGAAGACGATGGTATTTATCTTAACAAACAAAAACAAAAAACACACAGTTAACTTGAAAAATTGGATTAAAGCTATTACAAGATGCATTT